>CAWUFW010014402.1:0-415953 GCA_963921515.1 Calotriton arnoldi
CAAGTGACCACGGACAATGGGAAGGAGGGCGGGGGTTAACAAGTTACCACATAAAACAGGAGGGAAGGAGGGAGGGCGGAGGTTAACAAGTGACCACGGACAACGGGACGGAGGGAGGGTGGGGGTTAACAAGTGACCACAGACAATGGGAGGGAGGGAGAGCATGGGTTAACAAGTGACCATAGAAAACAGGAGGGAGGGCAGGGTGTAAACAAGTGACAACAGGAGGGAGGGCTAGTGACCACGGACAACGGGAGGGAGGGCGGGGGGTGAACAAATGACCAGGGACAACGGGAGGGTGGGGGTAAACAAGTGACCACAGATAGCAGGAGTGAGGGAGGGGGTAAACAAGTGACAACAGGAGTGAGGGAGGGGGTAAACAAGTGACAACGGGAGGGAATGAGGGCAGGGGTAAACAAATGACCAAGGGAGGGAGGGCGCGATAAACAAGTGACCACGGGAGGGAGGGCGGGTGGGGGTAAACAAGTGACCACGGGAGGGAGGGAGGGCAGGGGTAAACAAGTGACCACGTGAGGGAGGGAGGGTGGGGGTAAATAAGTGATGATGGGAGGGAGAGAGGGCGGGATTAAACAAGTGACCACGGATAACGGGAGGGAGGGCGGGGGTAGACAAGTGACCAGGGATAACAGGAGGAAGGGAGGGCAGGGGTAAACAAGTGATCATGGAAAATGGGAGGGAGGGAGGGCGGGGGTAAACAAGTGACCACGGACAACGGGAGAGAGGGAGGGCAGGGGTAAACAAGTGACCGGGTACAACGGGAGGGAGGGAGGGCGGGGGTAAACAAGTGACCATGGAAAGCGGGAGGGAGGGAGGACAGGGTAAACAAGTGACCACAGACAACAGGAGGGAGGGCAGGTGTTAACAACTAACCACGGGAGGGAGTGAGGGTGGGGGTTAACAAGTGACCACGGAGAGAAGTCCATGGTACAACACCAAAGCAAGGTCTTTGCTCCACAGCAAACTTGAGGCCATGTAGTGCTTCTGGAGAGCATCAATCTTTTTGGCCACTGCAATTTCAGGGGACATGGAACTCTTCACGAACCCAGCAAATCCTCAGACCTTTGCAGGGTTTGGGCTGCAGAAAGCTGTAAGGCTTTATCAATATCCAGGTACAGAGCAAGAGCCATAGTATAAGATGGTTTATTAAAAACAACTGAAAAGCAATCTTGCAGGAAATTCCTTTTTTAATTTGTTCATCACAAATGCAGCAAGAAAAGGGATATACTGAAGCCATCCAAGAGAAAAGATTGCTTTATCTCCAGGTTAATCTGTTTTTGTTAATTGTTAAGCCAATATATTACATGACTGAAATACTAAAGAAATGTGAGTTCCATCACTATTTCTTTCACTTAGATATTGATCAGAAAAGCAATCCCTCTAATGAGAGTTGTTTCATGCCCTTGGGCCAAATGAAGGTGACATCACTAGGAGCAGTTGTCAATATTTGCAGATACCTTAAACTGTTTTTTGGCCACTTTAACAATTTCTAAGTTTATTTTTAGAAATATAACTATTATAGAGATTTCATATCTTACAGTGGTAAAAAGAAACATAAACCAAGAGCATTATGGGTATTCTGCCCAACATAAACACCTACAGTACACCTGTTGGGTGAATCTGTTATTCTTCCTTTGGCTTTTGAAGGGTGGTGTACCGGGTAAAGTGGAGACAATTTTGAAAATATTTCAAATTTGTTTAAATACAATGTGGAGGACAGGGACGGCTGTAAGGGGTTACATGGAGACCGTTTTTAACCTACGTCTATGAGACAATAAAGGTTAAAAAGTTGTATGTTTTTCTTACAATTTCTCATCCCTGACCAACAGAGAATGGAAAAAAGAATTTAGGAAGCTACTTGTAGTAAGACACCTAGGATTGGACCATACACTATTGTCTTGTGTTCCTGCATTAACAACGGAAGATAAACAAGTAACAACGGGAGGTAGGGCAAGTGACAATGGACAACAGGAGGGAGGGAGGGAGGGCGGGCGAGGGTAAACAAGTGACCACAGACAACGGGAGGGAGGGAGGGCGGGCGGGAGTAAACAAGCGACCAGGGATAACTGGAAGGAGGGCGGGGGTAAGCAAGTGACAACAGGAGGGAGGAGGTAAACAAGTGACAATGGGAGGGTGGGAGGGCAAGGGTAAACAAGTGACCACGGGAGGGAGGGAGAGCGGGGTAAACAAGTGACCACAGGAGGGAGGGCGTGGGTAAACAAGTGACCATGGGAGGGAGGGAGGGCAGGGGTCAACAAATGACCATTGGGGGTAAACAAGTGACCACAGATAACAGGAGGGAGGGCGGGGATAAACATGTGACCACGGATAACTGGAGGGAGGGAGGGCAGGGGTAATCAAGTAACCACGTATAACGGGAGGGAGGGCGGTGGTAAACAAGTGACCACAGACAACTGGAGGGTGGAGGTAAACAAGTGACCACGGACAACGGGAGGGAGGGAGGGCGGGTATAAATAAGTTACCATGGACAACAGGAGGGAGGGCAGGGGGAAACAAGTGACCAAAGACAATGGGAGGGAGGGAGGGTGGGGGTAAACAAGTGACCATGGAAAACTTGAGGGAGGGTGGGCCGGGATAAACAAGGGACCAGGGACATCAGAATGGACGGAGGGTGGGGGTAATCAAGGGACCACGGACAACAGGAGGGAGGGAGGGAGGGCAGGTAGGGATAAACAAGTGACCACGGACAACAGGAGGGATGGCAGGCTGGGGTAAACAACTGACCATGTACAACATGAGGGAGGACAGGGGTAAACAAGTGACCACAGATAACGGGAGGGAGGGAGGGCAGGGGTAAACAAGTGACCACAGACAAGGGGACGGAGGGCGGGGGTTATCAATTGACCACGGACAACGGGAGGGAGGGCATGGGTAAACAAGTGACAATGGGAGGAAGGGCAAGTGACCACAGACAACAGGAGGGAGGGCGAGCGGGGGTAAACAAGTGACCACGGACAACGGGAGGGAGGGAGGGAAGGAGGGCGGGCGTAAACAAGTGACCATGGACAACAGGATGGAGGGAGGACGGGGGTAAACATGTGAAGATGGGAGGGAGGGCAGGGGTAATCAAGTGACCAAGGGAGTGAAGTGATCCTGGGGGTAAACAACTAACCATGGGAGGAGGGAGGGTGGGGGTAAACAAGTGACCACAAGAGGGAGGGAGGCCGGCGGTAAACAAGTGACCATGGGAGGGAGGGAGGGCTGGGGTAAGCAAGTGACCACGGATAACAGGAGGGAGGGAGGGCGGGGTAAACAAGTGACTACGGATAACGGGAAGTTGGGGTTAACAAATGACCACGGACAATGTGAGGGAGCGCGGGGGTTAACAAGTGACCACAGTCAACGGAAGGGAGGGCGGGTGTAAACAAGTGACAATGGGAGGGAGGGCATCTGACCCCAGACAACGGGAGGGAGGGCTGGTGGGGGTAAACAGTGACCACAGACAACGGGAGGAGGATGGGGTAAACAAGTGGCCATGGACAATGGGAGGGAGGGCGGGAGTAAACAAGTGACCGCATACAATGGGAGGGAGGGAGGACGGGGGTAAACAAGTGACCACAGATAATGGGAGGGAGGGAGGACGGGGGTAAACAAGTGACCACTGGAGGGAGGGAGGGCGGGGTTAACAAGTGAGCACGGACAACAGTATTGTTAACAACTAACCATGGGAAGGAGTGAAGGCGGGTGTTAACAAGTGACCACGGAGAGAAGTCCAAGGTACAACACCACAGCAAGGTATTTGGTCCACAGCAAACTTTAGGGCCATGTAGCGCTTCAGGAGAGAATCAATCTTTTTAGCCACATCAATTTCAGGGGAAATGGAACTCTTCAGGAACCCAGCAATTCAATTCAATTCAATATTTATTTAATATTTGGATCTCCAATGAGGTCCACATAAAATATACATACAAATTATTACATAATAAATATAATAAAACATAAGGACAATTCATTTCTCAGTCCATTAATATCAAAAGCCTTCATAGCTGGTCTTAGATTTTCCCTTACATGACATAAATGGATATTGTCAATTACCCTAATGAGCGAGACAAATAAGGTTCTCAGCATTAAGACCAATAAGCAGCAACAAAGTCCCAAAAAACACTCTTCCAAAACATATGGCATAAGTTTAGGTCCATACTAAACAATAGCAGCTTCGTGATAGAATAAGTGTAGGATAATGTACATCACATCAGTTGCTTGGTAAAAAACAGAAAAGTGTTCTGAGACAATCAGCGTATTTGGATAAACAATACATTTCCCTTTTACAACAAAACCTAAAAACTAAATATATTCTAATTTTGTGTGAAAACGCATTAATAGCAGCAACTACATATGCAAATTTCTAAAACATTATTCAGCAACATATAGTAACAGCTTCTATAGAAAATCAAGTTTGAATTAGCAGCAAGAGAGTGGGAGTAATAGAACATATCCCAATTGTGCAAAGAACAGTTGAATAGCAGCCAATACATGTGCAAAATACAATCCAAAAAAGTAGAGAGTACTAAGACTCCATAAAAAGACACCAAGGCCCAGAGATTAACAGCATACTTGGAGGGAGAGCCATGTGTCTATAAGTAGAACCCATTTAAAAGGATATATAGAAGGTTAAAATATATTCATAAACTCCTTAAAAAAAGTTGAATAGTTTTACACAGACTGCTTCGTTCTTCGGGCAAAAGAGAAAGTCACGGGCTGAAGTTACATTTTTAATACAGTTTTGTAGAAACATCGGTTTATTAAGCCAACTACGACGACTCAAAACCAATGCTGGACAGACAAACAAGACATGATCCAGGTTCTGAATGCTCAGCTCACATAAGTTACAGATTTTTCCATTTTTCATGCATTGGGACCAGTTTGCTGTTAAGTCGTTTAAAGGTAAAAGATTCATGCGACATAGGGTAAGCCATCGTCAAATTCCATGTTCTAGGTTCCAAGATTTCTGAGACATTCTCGGTGAATTCGACCTGGCTATTATCTTTAATCTCTCTTTAGAAATACAAAATGTAATATCTCTATTATAGCTGATCTTACCACTTGTAGTTTTTAAAAAGGATTTAAATTCTGAAAGCGGTAGGGTGATCACTGATTCTTCTGGTACACAAAAAACTTTTAGTGCCAGAGAGAAATCACGACAAAGGGAATATTTACCTACTTTACCACCAGACATTTCTTGGCACATGCAACCTCTTAATGTATAAGACTCGCTATTTTTTAACTGATATCCCCAACACAAAACCCTAGATAAACCTTGGATATAGGTGCTTATCAAGCCAAATTCCAATCTAATAGCAGCTGTTGGGACTAGCGCAATAAAATTACATACTTTACGTAAAATCTGGCCTTCAATCCTATCCAAAAAACTCCAGTCCTTTACAGGAATTGATTCAATAGCATAAAGCAAAGTCGGAGGGATTTTTGCTTTAAAAACCGTGAGCAGATGTAAAAAATGCCTTCTAACCATTGCACAATAAAAAATACGCAAACCATTTGCGTGAGATGCCGCTTTACAAGAACTATGTTCGATATGAAGTTTATTCTTCGTACTGCCCGCTATTAATTTCCCTAAATAGAGAAAGGAATCTACCACCTCCAACTTTTCATGACCAATTTGCCACTTAAAATTACATGATTTTCTACTTCTGTTACATTTCATGATTAAAGTTTTGCTTTTCGAAACATTTATCTTCAAGAAATGTGCCACTGTGTAATTCTGTAATGATATCAGCTTTTTATTCAGCCCATTAGGGGTTAGGTCCATCACTGCTATATCGTCAGCGTACAGAAGACATGTAAAAGAACGGCTGCCTATCTTTGGTGCATCTCCCTCTAAATGAGAAAAGCATAGACAACGGGAGGGAGGGAGGGGGGTAAACAAGTGACCATGGATAATGGGAGGGAGGGAGGACGGGGTAAACAAGTGACCACTGGAGAGAGAGAGGGTGGGGTTAACAAGTGACCATAGACAACAGGAGGGAGGGCGGGTGTTAACAACTAACCATGGGAGGGAGGGAGGGCGGGGGTTAACAAGTGACCACGGAGAGAAGTCCAAGGTACAACACCAAACCAAGGTCTTTGGTCCACAGCAAACTTTAGGCCATGTAGTGCTTCAGGAGAGAATCAATCTTTTTGGCCATAGCAATTTCAGGGGACATGGAACTCTTCAGGTTTGGGCTGCAGAAAGCTGTAAGGCTTTATCAATATCCAGGTACAGAGCAAGAGCCATAGTTTAAGATGGTTAATTAAAAACAACTGAAAAGCAGTCTTAAAGGAAATTCCTTTTTTATTTGTTCATCACAAAAGCAGCAAGAAAAGGGATATACTGAAGCCATCCAAGAGAGAAGATTGCTTTATCTCCAGGTTAATCTATTTTTATTAATTGTTAAGCCAATATATTACATGACTGAAATACTAAAGAAATGTGAGTTCCATCACTATTTCTTTCACTTAGATATTGATCAGAAAAACAATCCCTCCAATGAGAGTTCTTTCATGCCCTCGGGTCAAATAAAGGTGACATCACTAGGAGCAGTTGTTAATATTTGCAGATGCCTTATACTGTTTTTTGGCCACTTTAAGAATTTCTACATTTATTTTTAGAAATGTGACTATTATAGAGATCTCTTATCTTAGATATGTAAAAAGAAACATAAACCAAGTTAATTATGGGTATTCTGCCGCACAGAAACTCATACAGTACACCTGCTAGGTGACGCTGTTATTCTTCCTATGGTTTTTGAAGGGTGGTGTACCGGGTAAAGTGGAGACAGTTTTGAACATATTTCAAATTTGTTTAAATTCAATGTGGAGGACAGGGACGGCTGTAAGGGGTGATGTGGAGGCCGTTTTTAACCTATGTCTATGAGACAATAAGGTTAAAAAGTTGTATGTTTTTCTTACAATTTCTCATCCCTGACCAACAGAGAATGGAAAAAAGAATTTAGGAAGCTAGTTGTAGTAAGACACCTAGGATTGGACCATACACTACTGCCTTGTGTTCCTGCATTAACAACGGGAGATAAACAAGTAACAACGGGAGGTAGGGCAAGTGACAATGGACAACAGGAGGGAGGGCGGGTGGGGGCAAACAAGTGACCACAGACAACCGGAGGGAAGGCGGGAAGAGGTAAACAAGTGACAACGGGAGGGTGGAAGGGCGGAGGTAAACAAGTGGCAATGGGAGGGTGGGAGGGCGGGTGCAAACAAGTGATCACAGGAGGGAGGGAGAGCGGGGGTAAACAAGTGACCACAGGAGGGAGGGAGGGCAGGGGTAAACAAGTGACCACGGAAGGGAGGAAGGGCGGGGGTAAACTAGTGACCATGGGCGGGAGGGAGTGCGGGGGTAAACAACTGACCACGGATAATGGAAAGGAGGGAGGGAGGGCAGGGGTAATCAAGTAACCATGGATAACGGGAGGGAGGGAGTGCGGGGGTAAACAAGTGACCAAGGACAAAGGGAGGGTGGAGGTAAACAAGTGACCATGGACAACAGGAGGGAGGGAGAGAGGGCAGGTGTAAACAAGTGACTGCAGACAACGGGAGGAAGGGCGGGGGTAAACAAGTGACCACAGACAACTTGAAGGAGGTTGGGCAGGGGTAAACAAGGGAGCAGGGATATCAGGAAGGACAGAGGGCGGGGGTAAACAAGGGACTATGGACAACGGGAGGGAGGGAGGCAGGGCGGGTAGGGGTAAACAAGTGACCACAGATAACGGGAGGAAGGGAGGGTGGGGATAAATAAGTGACCACGGATAACGGAAAGGAGGGAGGGAGGGCAGGGGTGATCAAGTAACCACAGATAACAGGAAGGAGGAAGTGCGGGGGTAAACAAGTGACCAAGGACAACGGGAGGGTGGAGGTAAACAAGTGACCATGGACAACAGGAGGGAGGGAGAGATGGCGGGTGTAAACAAGTGACCGCAGACAACGGGAGGGAGGGCGGGGGTAAACAAGTGACCACAGACAACTTGAGGGAGGGTGGGCAGGGGTAAACAAGGGACGAGGGATATCAGGAAGGACAGAGGGCAGGGGTTAACAAGGGACTACGGACAACAGGAGGGAGGGAGGCAGGGCGGGTAGGGGTAAACAAGTGACCACGGACAACGGGAGGGATGGACGGTGGGGGTAAACAACTGACCACAGACAACGGGAGAGAGGACAGGGATAAACAAGTAACCACAGACAACAGGAGGGAGGGAGGCAGGGAGGGCTGGGGTAAACAAGGGACCACATACAACGGGAGGGAGGAAGGGCGGGTGGGGGTAAACAAGTAACCAGGGACAACATGAGGGAGGGTGGGAGGGCGGGGTTAACAAGTGACGACGGACAATGGGAGGGAGGGAGTGCAGGGGGTAACAAGTGAACAGAGACAACAGGAGGGAGGGAGGGGGTTAACAAGTGACAACGGACATCGGGAGGGAGGGGGTTAACAAATGACCACGGATAACAGGAGAGAGGGAGGAAGGAAGGGTAGGGGTTAACAAGTGACCATGGACAATGGGAGTGAGGGAGGGAGGGCGGGGGTAAACAAGTGACCATGGGAGGGAGGGAGTGCGGGGGTAAACAAGTGACCACGGATAATGGAAAGGAGGAAGGGAGGGCAGGGGTAATCAAGTAACCACGGACAATGGGAGTGAGGGAGGGTGGGGGTTAACAAGTGGCCACGGATAACGTGAGGGAGGGAGGGTGGGGGTTAACAAGTGACAGACATGGGAGGGAGGGCGGGGGTTAACAAGTGACCACGGACAATGGGAAGGAGGGCGGGTGTTAACAAGTGACCACAGAAAACAGGAGGGAGGGAGGGCGGGAAGGGGGTTAACAAGTGACCACAGACAATGGGAGGGAGGAAGGGCGGGGGTTAACAAGTGACCACAGGCAATGGGAGGGAAGGAGGGCAGGGGTTAACAAGTGACTGCAGGAGGGAGGGAGGGCAGGGGTTAACAAGTGACCACTGACAACACTAGGGAGTGCAGGTGTTAACAATTGACCAGTGAAAATGGGGGGCGGGGGTTAACAAGTGACCACAGGAGGGAGGGAGGGCAGGGGTAAACAAGTGACCACGGAAGGGAGGAAGGGCGGGGGTAACAAGTGACCACAGACAGCGGGAGGGAGTGCGGGGGTAAACAAGTGACCACAGACAACTTGAGGGAGGGTGGGCAGGGGTAAACAAGGGACCAGGGATATCAGGAAGGACAGAGGGCAGGGATAAACAAGGGACTACGGACAACGGGAGGGAGGGAGGGAGGCAGGGCGGATAGGGGTAAACAAGTGACCATGGACAACGGGAGGGATGGACGGTGGGGGTAAACAACTGACCACAGACAACGGGAGAGAGGACAGGGAATAACAAGTAACCACAGACAACAGGAGGGAGGGAGGGCTGGGGTAAACAAGGGACCACATACAACGGGAGGGAAGAAGGGAGGGTGGGGGTAAACAAGTAACCAGGGACAACATGAGGGAGGGTGGGAGGGTGGGGTTAACAAGTGACTACGGACAATGGGAGGGAGGGAGTGCAGGGGGTAACAAGTGAACAGAGACAACAGGAGGGAGGGAGGGGGTTAACAAGTGACAACGGACATCGGAGGGAGGGAGGGAGGGGGTTAACAAATGACCACGGATTACAGGAGGGAGGAAGGAAGGGTAGGGGTTAACAAGTGACCATGGACAATGGGAGTGAGGGAGGGAGGGCGGGGGTTAACAAGTGACCACGGACAATGGGAGGGAGGGAGGGTGGGGGTTAACAAGTGACCACGGACAACGTGAGGGAGGGAGGGTGGGGGTTAACAAGTGACCACAGACATGGGAGGGAGGGCGGGGGTTAACAAGTGACCACAGACAATGGGAAGGAGGGCGGGTGTTAACAAGTGACCACAGAAAACAGGAGGAGGGAGGGCGGGGGTTAACAAGTGACCACAGGCAATGGGAGGGAGGAAGGGCGGGGGTTAACAAGTGATCACAGGCAATGGGAGGGAAGGAGTGCAGGGGTTAACAAGTGACCATAGGAGGGAGGGAGGGCGGGGGTTAACAAGTGACCACTGACAACACTAGGGAGTGCAGGTGTTAACAATTGACCACGGAAAATGGGAGGGAGGGGGTTAACAAGTGACCACAGACAACCGGAGGGAGGGAGGGGATTAACAAGTGACCACGGACAACAGGAGGGAGGGAGGGGGGTAACAAGTGACCACAGACAACGGGAGGGAGTGAGGGAGGTCAGGGGTTAACAAGTGACCATGGACAATGGGAGGGAGGGAGGGTGGGGGTTAACAAGTGGCCACAGACAATAGGAGGGAGGGCGGGCGGCAGTAAACAAGTGACGAGGAATAACTGGAAGGAGGGCAGGTGTAAAAAAGTGATCACAGGAGGGAGGGAGAGCGGGGGTAAACAAGTGACCACAGGAGGGAGGGAGGGCAGGGGTAAACAAGTGACCACGGGAGGGAGGGAGGGCGGGGGTAAACAAGTGACCACGGGAGGGAGGGAGGGCGGGGGTAAACAAGTGACCTTGGGAGGGAGAGAGGGATGGGGTAAACAAGTGGCCACAGATAACGGGAGGGAGGGAGGGCAGGGGTAATCAAGTAGCCACGGATAATGGGAGGGAGGGAGTGCGGGGTAAACAAGTGACCACGGACAACGGGAGGGTGGAGGTAAAGAAGTGATCATGGACAATAGGAGGGAGGAAGAGAGGGCGGGTGTAAACAAGTGACCATGGACAACGGGCGGGAGGGAGGGCAGGGGTAAACAAGTGACCACAGACAACGGGAGGGAGGGCGGGGGTAAACAAGTGACCACGGACAACTTGAGGGATGGACGGTGGGGGTAAACAACTGACCACAGACAACGTGAGAGAGGACAGGGGTAAACAAGTAAACACAGACAACAGGAGGGAGGGAGGGCTGGGGTAAAAAAGGGACCACATACAACGGGAGGGAGGAAGGGTGGGTGGGGGTAAACAAGTAACCAGGGACAACAGGAGGGAGGGTGGGAGGGCGGGGTTAAAAAGTTACCACGGACAATGGGAGGGAGTGCAGTGGGTAACAAGTGAACAGAGACAACAGGAGGGAGGGAGGGGGTTAACAAGTGACAACGGACACAGGAGGGAGGGGGTTAACAAGTGACAACGGACACAGGAGGGAGGGAGGGGGTTAAGAAATGACCACAGACAACAGGAGGGAGGGAGGAAGGAAGGGTAGGGGTTAACAAGTGACCATGGACAATGGGAGTATGGGAGGGAGGGCAGGGGTTAACAAGTGACCACAGACCACGGGAGGGCGGTAGGGTGGGGGTTAACAAGTGACCAAGACAACGGGATGGTGGGGGTTAACAAGTGACCACGGACAACGTGAGGGAGGGAGGGTGGGGGTTAACAAGTGACCACAGACGTGGGAGGGAAGGAGGGCGGGGGTTAACAAGTGACCATAGACAACAGGAGGGAGGGAGGAAGGAAGGGTAGGGGTTAACAAGTGACCATGGACAATGGGAGTGAGGGAGGGAGGGCGGGGTTAACAAGTAACCACGGACAACAGGAGGTAGGGAGGTAGGGAGGGCGGGGGTTAACAAGTGACCATGGACAAAGGGAGGGAGGGTGGGGGTTAACCAGTGACCACAGACTACGGGAGGGAGGGCGGGGGTAAACAAGTGACAATGGGAGGGAGGGTGGGCAGGCGGGGGTAAACAAATGACTACGGACAATGGGAGGGAGGGATGGAGTTAACAAGTGACCACAGACAATGGGAGGGAGGGATGGAGTTAACAAGTGACCACAGACAACGGGAGAGAAGGGGGAGGGAGGAATGGGGTTAACAAGTGACCACAGACAATGGGAGGGAGGGAGGGCGGGGGTTAACAAGTGACCACAGACAATGGGAGGGAGGGAGTTAACAAGTGATCACGGACATCGGGAGGGAGGGGATTAACAAGTGACCACAGACAACCGGAGGGAGGGAGGATGGGGACTAACAAGTGACCACCGACAACAGGAGGGAGGAGGTTAACAAGTGATGACGGACAACGGGAGGTAGGGAGGATGGGGTTAACAAGTGACCATGGACAAAAGGAAGGAGGGAGGGCGGGGGTTAACAAGTGACCAAGAACAACGGGAGGGCAGGGGTTAACAAGTAACCACGGACAACGGGAGGGAGGGAGGGAACGGGTTAACAAGTGACCACGGACAACCGGAGGGAGGGCGGGCTTAACATGTGACCACAGACAAAGGGAGGGTGGGCGGGGGTAAACAAGTGACAAGGAGAGGGAGGGTCAAGTGACCACGGACAACGGGAGGGAGTGAGGGCGGGCGGGGGTATACAAGTGACCACAGACAAATGGAGGCAGGGAGGGTGGGGGTAAACAAGTGACCACGGATAACAGGAGGGAGGGCGGGGATAAGCAAGTGGCAACGGGAGGGAGGGAGGGCGGGGGTAAACATGTGGCGATGGGAAGGAGGGCAGGTGTAATCAAGTGACCAAGGGAGTGGAGTGACCTTGGGGATAAACAAGTGACCATGGGAGGAGGGAGGGTTGGGGTAAACAAGTGACCACGGGAGGGAGGGAGGCCGGCGGTAAACAAGTGACCATGGGAGGGAGGGGGGCTGGGGTAAGCAAGTGACCACAGATAATGGGAGGGAGGGCGGGGTAAACACATGACCAAGGATAACTGGAGCGACAGAGGGCAGGGGTAAACCAGTAACCACGGATAACGGGAGGGAGGGAGGGCGGGGTAAACAAGTGACTACGGACAACGGGAGGTTGGAGGTTAACAAGTGACCATGGACACCGGGAGGGAGGGCAGGGGTTAACAAGTGACCACAGACAACGGAAGGGAGGGTGGGTGTAAACAAGTGCCAACGGGAGGGAGGGCAAGTGACCCTGGACAACGGGAGGGATGGCGGGCGATGGTAAACAGTGATCACCGACAACGGGAGGGAGTGTGGGGGTAAACAAGTGACCATGGACAACGGGAGGGAGGGAGGGAGGGAGGGCGGGGGTAAACAAGTGACCGCGTACACCGGGAACGAGGGAGGGCGGGGGCAAACAAGTGACCACTGATAACGGGAGGGAGGACGGGGTAAACAAGTGACGGAGGGAGGGAGGGAGGGTGGGGTTAACAAGTGACCACGGACAACAGGATTGTTAACAACTAACCACGGGAGGCAGTGAGGGCGGGGGTAACAAGGGACCACAGAGAGAAGTCCAAGGTACAACACCAAAGCAAGGTCTTTGTTCCACAGCAAACTTTAGGGCCATGTAGCGCTTCAGGAGAGACTCAATCTTTTTAGCCACAGCAATTTCAGGGGACATGGAACTCTTCAGGAACCCAGTAAATCCTCAGACCTTTGCAGGTTTGAGCTGCAGAAAGCTGTAAGGATTTATCAACATCCAGGTACAGAGCAAGAGCCATAGTTTAATATGGTGAATTAAAAAAAAATGAAAAGCAATCTTCCAGGAAATTCCTTTTTTAATGTGTTCATCACAAAAGCAGCAAGAAAAGAGATATACTGAAGCCATCCAAGAGAGACGATTGCTTTATCTCCAGGTTAATCTATTTTTATTAATTGTTAAGCCAATATATTACATGACTGAAATACTAAAGAAATGTGAGTTCCATCACTATTTCTTTCACTTAGATATTGATCAGAAAAACAATACCTCCAATGAGAGTTCTTTCATGCCCTCGGGTCAAATAAAGGTGACATCACTAGGAGCAGTTGTTAATATTTGCAGATGCCTTATACTGTTTTTGGGCCACTTTAAGAATTTCTAAGTTTATTTTTAAAAATGTAACTATTATACAGGCCTCATATTTTAGCTAGGTAAAAAGAAACATAAACCAAGTGCATTATGGGTATTTTGCCCCACAGAAACTCATACAGTACACCTGCTAGGTGAAGCTATTATTCTTCCTATGGTTTTTGAAGGGTGGTGTACCGGGTAAAGTGGAGACAGTTGTGAACATATTTCAAATTTGTTTAAATACAATGTGGAGGACAGGGACGGCTGTAAGGGGTGATGTGGAGGCCGTTTTAACCTATGTCTATGAGACAGTAAAGGTTAAAAAGTTGTATATTTTTCTTACAATTTCTCAGCCCTCACCAACAGAGAATGGAAAAAAGAATTTAGGATGCTAGTTGTAGTAAGACACCTAGGATTGGACCATACACTATTGCCTTGTGTTCCTGCATTAACAACGGGAGATGAACAAATAACAACGGGAGGGAGGGCAAGTGACAACGGACGACAGGAGGGAGGGAGGGTGGGCGGGGGTAAACAAGTGACCACAGGCAACGGGAGGGGGGGAGTGGGGGAGGGAGTAAACAAGTGACCACAGATAACTGGAAGGAGGGTGGTTGGTAAACAAGTGACAACAGGAGGGAGGCAGGGTGGGGGTAAACAAGTGACCACAGACAATGGGAGGGAGGGTGGGCGGGAGTAAACAAGTGACCAGGGCTAACTGGAAGGAGGGCGGGGGGTAAACAAGTGACAACAGGAGGGAGGGATGGCGAAGGTAAACAAGTGACAATGGGAGGGTGGGAGGGCAGGGGTAAACAAGTGACCACAGGAGGGAGGGAGAGCGGGGGTAAATAAGTGACCACAGGAGGGAGGGAGGGCGGGGGTAAACAAGTAACCACAGGAGGGAGGGAGGGCAGAGATAAACAAGTGACCATGGGAGGGAGGGCGGGGGTTAACAAGTGACCACGGATAATGAGAGGGAGGGAGGGCGGGAGTTAACAAGTGACCACGGACAACGGGAGGGAGGGTGGGGGTTAACAAGTGACCACGGACAATGGGAGGGAGGGAGGGAGGGTGGGGGTTAACAAGTGACCATGGACAACGGGAGGGAGGGAGGGTGGGAGTTAACGGAAGGGATGGAGGGGGGTTAACAAGTGACCACAGACAACGGCAGTGCAGTGGTTAACAAGTGACCACAGACAACGGTAGGGAGGAAGTGCATGGGTTAACAAGTGACCACAGACACCGGGTGGGAGGGCTTGGTAAACAAGTTACAACGGGAGGGAGGGCAAGTGACCACGCACAACGGGAGGGAGGGAGGGAAGGCGGGCGGGGGTAAACAAGTGACCACGGATAACGGGAGGGAGGGTGGGTGGGTTAACAAGTGACAACGGGAGGGAGAGAGGGTGAGGAAAACAAGTAACAACAGAAAGGAGGGAGGGTGGGGTAAACAAATAACCATGGGAGGGAGGGAGGGCGGGCGGGGGTAAACAAGTGACCACAGATAATGGGAGGGAGGGAGGGTAGGTGTAATCAAGTAACAACAGATAATAGGAGGGAGGGAGTGCTTGGGTGAACAAGTGACCACGGACAACGGGAGGGTGAAGGTAAACAAGTGACCACGGACAACGGGAGGGAGGGTGGGCAGGGATTAATAAGTGATCGCAGACAACGGGAGGGAGGGAGGGTGGGGGTAAACAAGTGACCATAGACAACTTGAGGGCGGGTGGGCAGGTGTAAACAAGGGACCAGGGACATCAGGAAGGACGGAGGGCGGGGGGTAAACAAGGGACCACGGACAACGGAAGGGAGGGCGGGTAGGGGTAAACAAGTGACCACGGACAACGGGAGGGATGGACAGCAGGGGTAAACAACTGACCAAGGACACCGTGAGGGAGTACAGGGGTAAACAAGTGACCACAGACAACGGGAGGGAGGGAGGGCTGGGGTAAACAAGTGTCCACATACAATAGGAAGGAGGAAGGGCGAGTGGGGGTAAACAAGTAACAAGGGACAACAGGAGGGAGGGTGGGAGGGCGGGGGTTAACAAGTGACCACAGATAATGGGAGGGAGGGTAGGTGTAATCAAGTAACAACAGATAATAGGAGGGAGGGAGTGCGGGGGTGAACAAGTGACCACGGACAACGGGAGGGTGAAGGTAAACAAGTGACCACGGACAACAGGAGGGAGGGTGGGCAGGGATTAATAAGTGATCGCAGACAACGGGAGGGAGGGAGAGAGGGTGGGGGAAACAAGTGACCATAGACAACTTGATTGAGGGTGGGCAGGTGTAAACAAGGGACCAGGGACATCAGGAAGGACGGAGGGCGGGGGTAAACAAGGGACCACGGACAACGGAAGGGAGGGCGGGTAGGGGTAAACAAGTGACCACGGACAACGGGAGGGATGGACGGCAGGGGTAAACAACTGACCAAGGACAACGTGAGGGAGTACAGGGGTAAACAAGTGACCACAGACAACGGGAGGGAGGGCTGGGGTAAACAAGTGTCCACATACAACAGGAGGGAGGGTGGGAGGGCGGGGGTTAACAAGTGACCATAGACAATGGGAGGGAGGAAGTGCAAGGGTTAACAAGTGACCACGGACATCGGGAGGGAGGGGGTTAACAAGTGACCACAGACAACTGGAGGGAGAGAGGAAGGAAGGGTAGGGGTTAACAAGTGACCATGGACAATGGAAGAGAGGGAGGGTGGGGTTAACAAGTGACCACGGACAACGTGATGGAGGAAGGGTGGGGGTTAACAAGTGACCACTGACATGGGAGGGAGGGAGGGCGGCAGTTAACAAGTGACCATGGACAATGGGAGAGAGGGCGGGGGTTAACAAGTGAACACGGAAAACAGGAGGGAGGGCAGAGGTTAATAAGTGACCACAGACAATGGGGAGGGAGGGAGGGAGGTAGGGATGGCGGGGTTTAACAAGTGACCACAGGCAATGAGAGGGAAGGAGGGCAGGGGTTAACAATTGACCACATGAGGGAGGGAGGGCGGGGGTTAACAAGTGACCACGGACAATGGAAGGGAGGGAGGGCAGGGGTTAAAAAGCGACCACAGACAACAGGAGGGAGGGAGGGGATTAACAAGTGCCCACAGACAACCGGAGGGAAGGGGGTAACAAGTGACCACGGACAACGGGAGGGAGGGAGGGCAGGGCTTAACAAGTGACCATGGACAATGGGAGGGAGAGAGGGCAGGGGTTAACAAGTGACCTCAGACAACAGGAGGGAGGGGGTGAACAAGTGACCTCGGACATCGGGAGGGAAGGGGTTAACAAGTGACCACGGACAACGGGACGGAGGGAGGGGGTAAACAAGTGACCATGGACAATGGGAAGGAGAGAGGGCAGGGTTTAACAAGTGACCATGGACAACAGGAGGGAGGGAGAGGGTGGGGGTTAACAAGTGACCACGTAATGGGAGGGAGGGCGGGGTTAATAAGTGACCACAGACAGAGGGAGGGAGGGCACTGATTAACAAGTGACCATAGAAAACGGGAGAGAGGGCGGGCAGGTGTAAACAAGTAACAACGGGAGGGAAGGCTAGTGACCACTGACAACGGGAGGGAGGGAGGGTGGGCGGGGGTAAACAAGTAACCTGGGACAACGGGAGGGCATGGGTAAACAAGTGACCATGGATAGCGGGAGGGAGGGGGTAAACAAGTAACCACAGGAGGGAGGGAGGGCAGAGATAAACAAGTGACCATGGGAGGGAGGGCGGGGGTTAACCTGTGACCACGGATAATGAGAGAGAGGGAGGGCGGGAGTTAACAAGTGACCACGGACAACGGGAGGGAGGGTGGGGGTTAACAAGTGACCACGGACAATGGGAGGGAGGGAGGGTGGGGGTTAACAAGTGACCATGGACAACGGGAGGGAGGGTGGGAGTTAACGGAAGGGATGGAGGGGGGTTAACAAGTGACCACAGACAACGGCAGTGCAGTGGTTAACAAGTGACCACAGACAACGGTAGGGAGGAAGGGCATGGGTTAACAAGTGACCACAGACAGCTGGATGGAGAGAGGAAGGAAGGGTAGGGGTTAACAAGTGACCATGGACAATGGAAGAGAGGGAGGGCGGGGGTTAACAAGTGACCACGGACAACGGGAGGGAGGTAGGGTGGGGGTTAACAAGTGACCACAGACAACTGGAGGGAGAGAGGAAGGAAGGGTAGGGGTTAACAAGTGACCATGGACAATGGAAGAGAGGGAGGGTGGGGGTTAACAAGTGACCACAGACAACGGGAGGGAGGGAGGGTGGGGTTAACAAGTGACCACGGACATTGTGATGGAGGAAGGGTGGGGGTTAACAAGTGACCACTGACATGGGAGGGAGGTAGGGCGGCAGTTAACAAGTGACCATGGACAATGGGAGGGAGGGCGGGGGTTAACAAGTGACCACGGAAAACAGGAGGGAGGGCGGAGGTTAATAAGTGACCACAGACAATGGGAGGGAGGGAGGGAGGGAGGTAGGGATGGCGGGGTTTAACAAGTGACCACAGGCAATGAGAGGGAAGGAGGGCAGGGGTTAACAATTGACCACATGAGGGAGGGAGGGCGGGGGTTAACAAGTGACCACGGACAATGGAAGGGAGGGAGGGCGGGGGTTAACAAGCGACCACAGACAACAGGAGGGAGGGAGGGGATTAACAAGTGCCCACAGACAACCGGAGGGAGGGGGGTAACAAGTGACCACGGACAACGGGAGGGAGGGAGGGCAGGGGTTAACAAGTGACCATGGACAATGGGAGGGAGAGAGGGCAGGGGTTGACAAGTGACCTCAGACAACAGGAGGGAGGGAGGGGGTGAACAAGTGACCTCGGACATCGGGAGGGAGGGGGTTAACAAGTGACCACGGACAACGGGACGGAGAGAGGGGGTTAACAAGTGACCATGGACAATGGGAGGGAGAGAGGGCGGGGGTTAACAAGTGACCACGTAATGGGAGGGAGGGAGGGAGGGCGGGGTTAATAAGTGACCACAGACAATGGGAGGGAGGGAGGGCACTGGTTAACAAGTGACCATAGAAAACGGGAGAGAGGGCGGGCAGGTGTAAACAAGTAACAACGGGAGGGAAGGCTAGTGACCACTGACAACGGGAGGGAGAGAGGGTGGGCGGGGGTAAACAAGTAACCATGGATAGCGGGAGGGAGGGGGTAAACAAGTGACAATGGGAGGGAGGGAGGGCGGGGGTAAACAAGTGACCATGGATAACTGGAGGGAGGAAGGGCAGGGGTAAACAAGTGACCATGGAGAAAGGGAGGGAGGGAGGGCGGACGTAAACAAGTGACCAGGGTCAATGGGAGGGAGGGGATTAACTTCCCACGGACAACGGGAGGGAGGGAGTGCAGTGTTTAACAAGTGACCACGGACAACGGGAGGGAGGGAGGGCGGGGGTTAACAAGTGACCACAGACAACAGGAGGGAGGGCAAGTGTCCACGGACAACGGGAGGGAGGGTGGGCGGGGGTAAACAAGTGACCACGGGCAACGGGAGGGAGGGAGGGTGGTGGTAAATAACTGACCATGGACAACTTGAGGGAGGGAGGGTGGGGGTAAACAAGGGACCACCGACAATGGGAAGGAGGGAGGGTGGGGGTAAACAAGTGGCCACGGACAACGGGAGGGAGGGGGTTAACAAGTGACCATGGACAATGGGGGGAGGGAGGGTGGGGGTAAACAAGTGACCACAGACAACGGGAGGGAGGGAGGGTGGGGGTAAATAACTGACCATGGACAACTTGAGGGAGGGAGGGTGGGGGTAAACAAGGGACCATGGACAATGGGAAGGAGGGAGGGTGGGGTTAAACAAGTGACCACGGACAACGGGAGGGAGGGGGTTAACAAGTGACCATGGACAACGGGAGGGTGGGAGGTAGGGAGGGCGGGGGTTAACAAGTAACCACAGACAACGGGAGGGAGGGTGGGGTTTAACAAGTGACCACAGACTACAGGAGGGAGGGCGGGGGTAAACAAGTGACAACGGGAGGGAGGGCAAGTGACCACAGACAA
This sequence comes from Calotriton arnoldi, assembly GCA_963921515.1. Lineage (NCBI taxonomy): Eukaryota > Metazoa > Chordata > Amphibia > Caudata > Salamandridae > Calotriton > Calotriton arnoldi. The sequence continues at coordinate 19,796 of CAWUFW010014402.1, forward strand.
CTGGAGGAAGGGCGGGCAGGCGGGGGTAAACAAATGACCACAGACAATGGGAGGGAGGGCAGGGGTAAACAGGTGACCATAGACAACGGGAGGGAGGGGGTAAACAAATGACCACATACAAAGGGAAGGAGGGATGGCGGGGGTAAAGAAGTGACCACGGATAACGGGAGGGAGGGAGAACGGGGTAAACAAGTGACCACTGGAGGGAGAGAGGGTGGGGTTAACAAAGGACCACAGACAACAGGAGGGAGGGAGGGTGGGTGTTAACAACCAACCACAGGAGGGAGTGAGGGCAGGGGTTAACAAGTGACCACGGAGAGAAGTCCAAGGTACAACACCAAAGCAAGGTCTTTGGTCCACAGCAAACTTTAGGCCATGTAGTGCTTCAGGAGAGAATCAACCTTTTTGGCCATAGCAATTTCAGGGGACATGGAACTCTTCAGGAACCCAGCAAATCCTCAGACCTTTGCAGGTTTGGGCTGCAGAAAGCTGTCAGGCTTTATCAATGTCCAGGTACAGAGCAAGAGCCATAGTTTAAGGTGGTTAATTAAAAACAACTGAAAAGCAATCTTCCAGGAAATTTCTTTTTTAATTTGTTCATCACAAATACAGCAAGAAAAGGGATACACTCAAGCCATCCAAGAGAGAAGATTGTTTTATCTCCAAGTTAATCTGTTTTTGTTGATTGTTAAGACAATATATTACATGATCGAAATACTAAAGAAATATGAGTTCCATCACTATTTCTTTCACTTAGATATTGATCAGAAAAGCAATCCCTCCAATGAGAGTTCTTTCATGCACTCAGGCCAAATGAAGGTGACATCACTAGGAGCAGTTGTCAATATTTGCAGATACTTTTGGTCAGTTTAAGAATTTATAAGTTTATTTTTAGAAATGAGACTATTATAGAGATCTCACATCTCAGATAGGTTAAAGAAAACATAAACCAAGACCATTATGGGTATTCTACCTCACAGAAACTCATACAGTACACCTGCTAGGTGAAGCTGTTATTCTTCCTGTAGTTTTTGAAGGGTGGTGTACCGGGGTAAAGTGGAGACAGTTTTGAACATATTTCAATTTTTTTTAAATACAATGTGGAGGACAGGGACGGCTATAAGGGGTGACGTGAGGCCGTTTTTTACCTACGTCTATGACACAATATAGGTTAAAAAGTGGTATGTTTTTCTTACAATTTCTCATCCCTGACCAATAGAGAACGGAAAAAAGAATTTAGGAAGCTAGTTGTAGTAAGACACCTAGGATTCGACCATACACTATTGCATTGTGTTCCTGCATTAACAACGGGAGATAAACAAGTAACAATGGGAGGGAGGGCAAGTGACAACAGGAGGGAGGGAGGGCGGGCAGGGGTAAACAAGTGACCACAGGCAACGGGAGGGAGGGTGGGAGGGAGTAAGCAAGTGACCACGGATAACTGGAAGGAGAGCGGGGGTAAACAAGTGACAACAGGAGGGAGGGAGGGCAGAGGTAAACAAGTGACAATGGAAGGGTGGGACGGCAGGGGTAAACAAGTGACCACGGGAGGGAGGGAGAGTGGGGGTAAACAAGTGACCATGGAAGGGAGGGTGGGGGTAAACAAGTGACCACAGATAACGGGAGGAAGGGAGGGCGGGGATAAACAAGTGACCACGGATAACGGGAGGGAGGGCAGGAGTAATCAAGTAACCATGGATAACGGGAGGGAGGGAGGGCGGGGTAAACAAGGGACCTCAGACAACAGGAGGGTGGAGGTAAACAAGTGACCACGGATAACGGGAGGGAGGGAGGGTGGGCGTAAACAAGTAACCATGGACAACAGGAGGGAGGGAGGGCAGGGGTAAACAAGTGACTGCAGACAATGGGAGGGAGGGAGGGCGGGGCTAAACAAGTGACCACAGACAACTTGAGGGAGGAAGGGCAGGGGTAAACAAGGGTCCAGGGACAACAGGAAGGACGGAGGGTGGGGGTAAAAGAGGGACCACGGACAACAGGAGGGAGGGTGGGAGGACAGGTAGGGGTAAACAAGTTACCACGGACAACGGGAGGGATGGTGGGTGGGGGTAAACAACAGACCACGGACAACATGAGGGAGGGCAGGGGTAAACAAGTGACCACGGATAACGGGAGAGAGGGAGGGAGGGGGTAAAACAAGTGACCATGGACAATGGGAGGGTTAGGGTTAACAAGTCACCATGGACAAGTTGAGGGAGGTAGGGAGTGTGGGGGTTAACAAGTGACCACGGAGAACGGGAGGGAGGGCAGGAGTAAACAAGTGACCACAGACAACAGGAGGGAGGGAGGGAGGGCGGGCGTAAACAAGTGACCACGGACAATGGGAGGGCGGGCGGGGGTAAACAAGTGACCACGGACAAGGGGAGGGAGGGAGGGCAGGTGTAAACAAGTGACCATGGACAACGGGAGGTAGGGAGGATGGGGGTAAACAAGTGACCACAGACAACGGGAGGGAGGGAGGGTAGGGGTAATTAACTGACCATTGACAATTTCAGGGAGGGAGGGCGGGGGTAAACACGGGACCACGGACAATGGGAAGGGGGCAGTGGGGGTAAACAAGTGACCACGGACAACAGGAGGGATGACCGCCAGGGATAAACAAGTGACCACGGACAACGTGAGGGAGGGCAGGGGAAAACAAGTGACCATAGACAATGGGAGGGAGGGAGGGCAGGCGTAAACAAGTGACCATAGACAACGGGAGGGAGGTGGGTAAAGAAGTGACCGCATACAAAGGGAGGGAGGGGGTAAACAAGTGACCCCGGATAACGGAAGGGAGGGAGGACGGGGTAAACAAGTGACCACTGGAGGGAGAGAGGGTGGGGTTAACAAGTGACCACAGACAACAGGAGGGAGGGAGGGCGGATGTTAACAACTAACCACAGGAGGGAGTGAGGGCGGGGGTTAACAAGTGACCACGGATAACGGGAGGGAGGGAGGACGGGGTAAACAAGTGACCACTGGAAAGAGAGAGGGTGGGGTTAACAAGTGACCATAGACAACAGGAGGGAGGGCGGGTGTTAACAACTAACCACGGGAGGGAGGGAGGGCGGGGGTTAACAAGTGACCACGGAGAGAAGTCCAAGGTACAACACCAAAGCAAGGTCTTTGGTCCACAGCAAACTTTAGGCCATGTAGTGCTTCAGGAGAGAAACAAACTTTTTGGCCATAGCAGTTTCAGGGGACATGGAACTCTTCAGGAACCCAGCAAATCCTCAGACCTTTGCAGGTTTGGGCTGCAGAAAGCTGTAAGGCTTTATCAATGTCCAGGTACAGAGCAAGAGCCATAGTTTAAGGTGGTTAATTAAAAACAACTGAAAAGCAATCTTCCAGGAAATTCCTTTTTTAATTTGTTCATCACAAATGCAGCAAGAAAAGGGATACACTCAAGCCATCCAAGAGAGAAGATTGTTTTATCTCCAAGTTAATCTGTTTTTGTTGATTGTTAAGACAATATATTACATGATTGAAATACAAAAGAAATATGAGTTCCATCAATATTTCTTTCACTTAGATATTGATCAGAAAAGCAATCCCTCCAATGAGAGATCTTGCATGCCCTCGGGCCAAATGAAGGTGACATCAATAGGAGCAGTTGTCAATATTTTCAGATACTTTAAACAGTTTTTTTGGTCAGTTTAAGAATTTATAAGTTTATTTTTAGAAATGAGACTATTATAGAAATCTCATATCTTAGATAGGTAAAAAAACAACATAAACCAAGACCATTATGGGTATTCTATCTCACAGAAACTCATACAGTACACCTGCTAGGTGAAGCTGTTATTCTTCCTGTGGTTTTTGAAGGGTGGTGTACCTGGGTAAAGTGGAGACAGTTTTGAACATATTTCAATTTTTTTTAAATACAATGTGGAGGACAGGGACGGCTGTAAGGGGTGATGTGGAGGCCGTTTTTAACCTATGTCTATGAGACAATATAGGTTAAAAAGTGGTATGTTTTTCTTACAATTTCTCATCCCTGACCAACAGAGAATGGAAAAAAGAATTTAGGAAGCTAGTTGTAGTAAGACACCTAGGATTGGACCATACACTATTGTCTTGTGTTCCTGCATTAACAACAGGAGATAAACAAGTAACGATGGGAGGGAGGGCAAGTGACAACAGACAACAGGAGGGAGGGAGGGCGGGCGGGGGTAAACAAGTGACCACAGGCAAAGGGAGGGAGGGAGGGTGGGAAGGAGTAAACAAGTGACCATAAATAACTGGAAGGAGGGCGGGGGGTAAACTAGTGACAACAGGAGGGAGGGAGGGCAGAGGTAAACAAGTGACAATGGAAGGGTGGGACGGCAGGGGTAAACAAGTGACCACGGGAGGGAGGGAGAGCCGGGGAAAACAAGTGACCACAGGAGGGAAGGAGGGTGGGGCTAAACAAGTGACCACGGGAGGGAGGGAGGGCGGGGATAAACAAGTGACCATGGGAGGGAGGGTGGGGGTAAACAAGTGACCACAGCTAACGGGAGGGAGGGAGTGCGGGGATAAACAAGTGACCACGGATAACGGGAGGGAGGGCAGGAGTAATCAAATAACCACGGATAACGGGAGGGCGGGGGTAAACAAGGGACCTCAGACAACAGGAGGGTGGAGGTAAACAAGTGACCACGGATAATGGGAGGGAGGGAGGGAGGGTAGGCATAAACAAGTGACCATGGACAACAGGAGGGAGGGAGGGCAGGGGTAAACAAGTGACTGCAGACAACAGGAGGGAGGGAGGGCGGGGGTAAACAAGTGACCACGGACAACTTGAGGGAGGAAGGGCAGGGGTAAACAAGGGTCCAGGGACAACAGGAAGGACGGAGGGGGGAGGTAAAAGAGGGACCCTGGACAACAGGAGGGAGGGAGGGCGGGTAGGGGTAAACAAGTTACCACAGACAACGGGAGAGAGGGAGGAAGGGGGTAAAACAAGTGACCATGGACAATGGGAGGGTTAGGGTTAACAAGTCACCGTGGACAACGGGAGGGAGGGAGGTAGGGAGTGTGGGGTTAACAAGTGACCACGGACAACGGGAGGGAGGGCAGCGGTGAACAAGTGACCACAGACAACAGGAGGGAGGGTGGGCATAAACAGGTGACCACGGACAATGGGAGGGATGGCAGGGGTAAACGAGTGACCATGGACACGGGAGGGAGGGAGTGGGCAACATGTGACCACAGACAACAGGAGGGAGGGTGGGCGGGGTAAACAAGTGACCATGGACAACGGGCGGGAGGGAGGGTGGGGGTAAACATGTGACCACAGACAACGGGAGGGAGGGAGGGTGGGGGTAAACAAGGGACCACGGACAATGGGAAGGAGGGCGGGTGGGGGTAAACAAGTGACCACGGACAACGGGAGGGTGGGAGGTAGGGAGGGCGGGGGTTAACAAGTCACCACAGACAACGGGAGGGAGAGTGGGAGTTAACAAGTGACCACATACTATAGGAGGGAGGGCGGGGGTAAACAAGTGACCGCATACAAAGGGAGGGAGGGATGGCGGGGGTAAAGAAGTGACCACGGATAATGGGAGAGAGGGAGAATAGGGTAAACAAGTGACCACTGGAGGGAGAGAGGGCAGAGGTAAACAAGTGACAACGGAAGGGTGGGACGGCAGGGATAAACAAGTAACCACGGGAGGGAAGGAGAGCGGGGGTAAACAAGTGACCACAGGAGGGAGGGAAGGTGGGGATAAACAAGTGACCATGGGAGGGAGGGAGGGAGGGTGGGGGTAAACAAGTGACCACAGATAACGGGAGGGAGGGAGGGCGTGGATAAACAAGTGACCACGGATAATGGGAGGGAGGGAGGGCGGGGATATACAAGTGACCACGGATAACGGGAGGGAGGGAGGGCAGGAGTAATCAAGTATCCACGGATAACGGGAGAGAGGGAGGGCGGGGGTAAACAAGGGACCTCAGACAACGGGAGGGTGGAGGTAAACAAGTGACCACGGATAACGGGAGGGAGGGCAGGGGTTAACAAGTGACCACGGACAACGGGAGGGAGGCAGGGTGGGGGTTAACAAGTGACCACAGACAACGGGAGGGAGGGCTGGGGTAGACAAGTGACAACGGGAGGGAGGGCAACTGACCACGGACAATGGGAGGGAGGGTGGGCGGGGGTAAGTAAGTGACCACGGACAATGGGAGGGCGGGGGTAAACAAGTGACCACGTACAACGGGAGGGAGGGAGGGTGGGGGTAAACAAGTGACCACGGATAACGGGAGGAAGGGAGGGAGGGCGGGGTTAATAAGTGACCACGGACGAGAGGGAGGGAGGGCGGGGGTTAACAAGTAACCATGGGAGGGCAGGGGTTAACAAGTGAACAAGGACAACGGGGGGAGGGAGGACGGGGGTTAACAAGTGACCACAGCCAACAGGAGAGAGGGAGGGAGGGAGGGCGGGTATTAAAAAGTGACCACAGACAACGGGAGGGAGGGGGCGTTAACAAGTAACCACAGACAACAGGAGGGAGGGAGGGCAGGGTTTAACAAGTGACCACAGACAACGAGAGGGAGGAAGGGGGTTAAAAAGTGACCATGAACAATGGCAGGGAGGGAGGACGGTGGTTAACAAGTGACCACGGACAACGGGAGGGAGCGAGGGCGGGGGTTAACAAGTGACCACGGACAACGGGAGGGATGGAGGGTGGGGTTAACAAGTGACCACGGACAACGGGAGTGCGGGGTTAACAAGTGACCACGGACATCGGGAGGGAGGGGGTTAACAAGTGAACACAGACAATGGGAGGGAGGCGGTTAATAAGTGACCACGGGCAATGGGAGGTAGGGAGGGCGGGGGTTAACAAGTGACCACAGACAACAGGAGGGAAGGAGGGCAGGGCTTAACGAGCGGCCATGGATAACGAGAGGCAGGGAGGGCAGGAGTTAACAAGTGACCACGGACAACGGGAGGGATGGAGGGCAGGGGTTAACAAGTGACCAGAGACAACGGGAGTACAGGGGTTAACAAGTGACCACAGACAACGGTAGGGAGGAAGGGCACAGGTAAACAAGTGACCACAGACAAAGGGAGGGAGGGTGTAAACTAGTGACAACAGGAGGGAGGGCAAGGGACCACAGACAATGGGAGGGAGGAAGGGAAGGCAGGCAGGGGTAAACAAGTGACCACGGACAACGGGAGAGAGGGCGGGGGTAAACAGGTGACCACGGATAATGGGAGGGATAAACAAGTGACAACGGGAAGGAGGGAGGGTGGGGGTAAACAAATGACCATGGGAGGGAGGGAGGGGGTAAACAAATGACCATGAAAGAGAGGGAGGGCGGGATTAACCAAGTGACCATGGACAACGGGAGGGAGGTCGGGGTTTAACAAGTGACCACAGACAACAGGGGTGAGGGAGGGCGGGGGAAAACAAGTGACCATGGACAACGGGAGGGAGGGAGGGAGGGCAGGGGTTAACAAGTGACCACAGACAATGGGAAGGAGGGAGGGAGGGATGGAGTTAACAATTGACCATTGACAACGGAAGAGAAGGGGGAGGGAGGGAGGGAGAGAGGGGGTTAACAAGTAACCACAGACAACGGGAGTGCAGGGGTTAACAAGTGACCACAGACAACGGTAGAGAGGAAGGGCACGGGTTAACAAGTGACCACAGACAACTGGAGGGAGGGGGCGGGGGTAAACAAGTGACAACCAGAGGATGGACAAGTGACCACGGACATCCAGAGGGAGGGAGGGAGGGAAGGCAGGCGGGGGTAAACAAGTGACCACGGACAACGGAAGGGAGGGCGGGGGTGAACAAATACCCACAGATAATGGGAGGGAGGGTGGGGGGCTAAAAAAAGTGACAACAGGAGGGAGGGAGGGCGGGGGTAAACAAGTGACAATGGGAAGGATGGAGGGTGAAGGTAAACAAATGACCATGGGAGGGAGGCTGGGGGTAAACAAGTGACCACTTTGGGCGGTGGTAAACAAGTGACCATAGGAGGGAGGGTGGGGGTAAACAAGTTACCACAGGAGGGAGGGAGGGGGTAAACAAGTGACCATGGGAGGAGGGACGGCAGGATTAACCAAATGACCATGGATAACGGGAGGGAGGGTGGGGGTAAACAAGTGACCACGGATAACAGGAGGGATGGAGGGCAGGGGTAAACAAGTAACAACAGAGGACGGGAGGGAAGAAGGGTGGGGATAAAACAAGTGACCATGGACAACGGGAGGGAGGGGGTTAACAAGTGACCACGGACAACAGGAGAGAGGGAGGTAGTGATGGCGGGGGTTAACAAGTGACCACGGACAACAGGAGAGAGGGAGGTAGTGATGGCGGGGATTAACAAGTAACCACAGACTATGGGAGGGACGGCGGGGGTAAACAAGTGACAACAGGAGGGAGGGCAAGTGACCACGGACAACGGGAGGAAGGGCGGGCAGGCGGGGGTAAACAAATGATGACGGACAATGGGAGGGAGGCAGGGCGGGGGTAAACAAGTGACCATGGATAACGGAAGGGAGGGAGGGAAGGCGGGGGTAAACAAGTGACCGCGTACAATGGGAGGGAGCGAGGGCGTGGTAAACAATTGGCCATGTACAACGGGAGGGAGGGAGGGAAGGCGGGGTAAACAAGTGACCGCGTACAATGGGAGGGAGGGAGGGTGGGGGTGAACAATTGACCGCAGAAAGCGGGAGGGAGGGAGGAAGAGGGTAAACAAGTGACCACTAGAGGGAGAGAGGGCGGGGTTAACAAGTGACCACAGACAACAGTAGGGAGGGAGGGCGGGTTTTAACAACTAACCATGGGAGGGAGTGAGAGCGGGAGGTTAACAACTGACCACGGACAATGGGAGGGAGGTCGGGGGTTAACAAGTGACCACAGACAACAGGGGTGAGGGAGGGCGGGGGAAAACAAGTGACCATGGACAACGGGAGGGAGGGAGGGCGGGGGTTAACAAGTGACCACAGACAATGGGAGGGAAGGAGGGATGGAGTTAACAAGTGACCACGGACAACGGGAGAGAAGGGGGGAGGGAGGGGGTTAACAAGTAACCACAGACTACGGGAGTGCAGAGGTTAACAAGTGACCACAGACAATGGTAGGAAGGAAGGGCACGGGTTAACAAGTGACCACAGGCAACTGGAGGGAGGGCAGGCGGGGGTAAACAAGTGACAACCAGAGGGAGGGCAAGTGACCAAGGACAATGGGAGGGAGGGAAGGCAGGTGGGGGTAAACAAGTGACCACGGACAACGGAAGGGAGGGCGGGCGTAAACAAATGACCACGGATGATGAGAGGGAGGGTGTGGGGTAAAAAAAGTGACAACGGGAGGGAGGGCGGGGGTAAACAAGTGACAACGGGAAGGATGGAGGGTGAGGGTAAACAAATGACCATGGGAGGGAGGGCGGGGCTAAACAAGTGACCACTTTAGGCTTTGGTAAACAAGTTACCACAGGAGGGAGGGGAGGGGTAAACAAGTGACCATGGGAGGAGGGACAGCGGGATTAACCAAGTGACCATGGATAACGGTAGGGAGGGAGGGCGGGGGTAAACAAGTGACCACGGCTAACAGGAGGGACGGAGGGCAGGGGTAAACAAGTAACAACAGAGGACAGGAGGGAGGAAGTGTGGGGATAAAACAAGTGACCACGGACAACGGGCGAGAGGGAGGTAGGGATGGCGGGGGTTAACAAGTGACCACGGACAAAGGGAGGGAGGGGGTTAACAATTGACCACAGACTATGGGAGGGACGGCGGGGGTAAACAAGTGACCAAGGATAATGGGAGGGAGGGAGGACGGGGTAAAAGTGTAACCACTGGAGGGAGGGCGGGGTTAACAAATGACCATGGACAATAGGAGGGAGGGAGGGCGGGTGTTAACAACTAACCATGGGAGGGAGTGAGGGCGGGGGTTAACTTAGTGACCACGGAGAGAAGTCCAAGGTACAACACCAAAGCAAGGTCTTTGGTCCACAGCAAACTTTAGGCCATGTAGTGCTTCAGGAGAGAATCAATCTTTTTGGCCACAGCAATTTCAGGGGACATGGAACTCTTCACGAACCCAGAAAATCCTCACACCTTTGCAGGTTTGGGCTGCAGAGAGCTGTAAGGCTTTATAAATATCCAGGTGCAGAGCAAGAGCCATAGTTTAAGGTGGTTAATTAAAAACAACTGAAAAGCAATCTTCCAGGAAATTCCTTTTTTAATTTGTTCATCACAAATGCAGCAAGAAAAGGGATACACTCAAGCCATCCAAGAGAGGATTGTTTTATCTCCAAGTTAATCTGTTTTTGTTGATTGTTAAGACAATATATTACATAACTGAAATACTAAAGAAATGTGAGTTCCTTCCCTATTTCTTTCACTTAGATATTCATCAGAAAAGCAATCCCTCCAATGAGAGTTCTTTTATGCCCTCTGGCCAAATGAAGGTGACCTCACTAGGAGCAGTTGTTAATATTTGCAGATACTTTAAACAGTTTTTTTTGCCACTTTAAGAATTTCTAAGTTTATTTTTAGAAATTAAAACTTCTAAAAAGTTATTATTATTATTATTATTATTATAGAGATCTCATATCTTAGATAGGTAAAACAAAACCATAAATCAAAGGCATTATGGGTATTCTGCCTCACAGAAACTCATGCAGTACACCTGCTAGGTGAAGCTGTTATTCTTCCTGTGGTTTTTGAAGGGTGGTGTACCGGGTAAAGTGGAGACAGTTTTGAACATATTTCAAATTTGTTTAAATACAATGTGGAGGACAGGGACGGCTGTAAGGGGGGACGTGGAGTCAGTTTCTAACCTACGTCTATTAGACAATAAAGGTTAAAAAGTTGTATGTTTTTCTTACAATTTCTCCTCCCTGACCAACAGAGAATGGAAAAAAATAATTTAGGAAGCTAGTTGTGGTAAGACACCTAGGATTGGAAAATACACTATTGCCTTGTGTTCCTGCATTAACAATGGGAGATAAACAAGTAACAATGGGTGGGGGTAAGCAAGTGACCACAGACAAATGGGAGGGAGGGTGGGCGGGAGTAAACAAGTGACCACGGATAACTGGAAGGAGGGCGGGGGGGTAAACAAGTGACAACAGGAGGGAGGGAGGGCAGAGGTAAACAAGTGACAACGGGAGGGTGGGAGTGCGGGAGTAAACAAGTGACCATGGGAGGTAGGGAGAGCGGGGATAAACAAGTGACCACAGGAGGAGGGAGGGCGGGGCTAAACAAGTGACCACAGATAATGGGAGGGAGGGAGGGCAGGGATAAACAAGTGACCACGGATAACAGGAGGGAGGAAGGGAGGGAGGGCAGGGGTAATCAACTAACCACGGATAACAGGAGGGAGGGTGGGCGTTAACAAGTAACCATGGACAACGGGAGGGAAGGAGGGCGGGGGTAAACAAGTGATCATGGACAACAGGAGGGATGGAGGGAGGGCGGGTAGCGGTACACTAGTGACCACGGACAATGGGAGGGATGGTGGGCGGCAGTAAACATGTGACCACGGACAACATAAGGGAGGGCAGGGGTAAACAAGTGACCACAGATAACGGGAGGGAGGGCGTAAGACAAGTGACCACGGACAACGGGAGGGAAGGGGTTAACAAGTGACCATGGACAACGGGAGGGAGGGAGGTAGGGTGGCGGGGGTTAACAAGTGACCACGGACAACGGGAGGGAGGGGGGGTTAACAAGTGAATACTGAAAACAGGAGGGCGGGAGGGCGGGGGTTAACAAGTGACCACGGACAACAGGAGAGAGGGAGGGCAAGGGTTAACAAGTGACTACGGGCAACGTGAGGGAAGGAGAGCATGGGTTAACAAGTGACCACGGGAGGGAGGGAGGGCTGGGGTTAACAAGTGACCACGGACAACACTAGTGACCACGGATATCGGGAGGGAGGGGGTTAACAAAAGACCACGGACAACCGGAGGGTGGGAGAGTAGGGGTTAACAAGTGACCACGAACAATGGGAGAGAAGGAGTGCAGGGGTTAACAAGTGAACAGAGACAATGGGAGGGAGGGGGTTAACAAGGGACCACGGACATCGGGAGGGAGGAAGTTAACAAGTGACCATGGACAACGGGAGGGAGGGAAGAAGGGAGGGTAGGGGTTAACAAGTGACCACGGACAATGGGAGTAAGGGAGGGAGGGCGGGGGTTAACAAGTGACCACAGACAATGGGAGGGAGGGAGAGAAGGCGGGGGTTAACAAGTGACCACAGACAACATGAGGGAGGGAGAGTGGGGGTTAAGGAGTGACCACGGACAACGGGAGGGAGGGGGTTAACAAGTGACCACGGACAATGGGAGGGAGGGCGGGGGTTAACAAGTGAATACTGAAAACAGGAGGAAGGGAAGGAGGGCGGGGTTAACAAGTGACCACGGACAATGGGAGAGAGGGAGGGCGGGGGTTAACAAGTGACCACAGACAACAAGAGGAAGGGGATTAACAAGTGACCACAGACAACGGAAGGGAGGGAGGGGGGTAACAAGTGACCACGGACAACGGAAGGGGAGGGAGGGGGTAACAAGTGACCACGGACAACGGGAGGGAGGGAGGGCAGGGGTTAACAAGTGACCACGGACAATGGGAGGAGTGAGGGCGGGGGGTTAACAAGTGACCTCAGACAACAGGAGGGAGGGAGGGGGTTAACAAGTGACCATGGACATCGGGAGGGAGGGGGTTAACAAGTGACCACGGACAATGGGAGGGAGGGAGAGCGGGGTAAACAAGTGACCAGGGACAACATAAGGGAGGGCAGGGGTAAACAAGTGACCACAGATAACGGGAGGGAGGGCGTAAGACAAGTGACCACGGACAAAGGGTGGGCGGGGGTTAACAAGTGACCACGGACAACGGGAGGGAGGGGGGGGGGGTTAACAAGTGAATACTGAAAACAGGAGGGCGGGAGGGAGGGCGGGGGTTAACAAGTGACCACAGACAACAGGAGAGAGGGAGGGCAAGGGTTAACAAGTGACTACGGGCAACGTGAGGGAAGGAGAGCATGGGTTAACAAGTGACCACGGGAGGGACGGAGGGAGGGCTGGGGTTAACAAGTGACCACGGACAACACTAGTGACCACGGATATCGGGAGGGAGGGAGGGGGTTAACAAAAGACCACGGACAACCGGAGGGTGGGAGAGTAGGGGTTAAGTGACCACGAACAATGGGAGAGAAGGAGTGCAGGGGTTAACAAGTGAACAGAGACAATGGGAGGGAGGGAGGGAGGGGGTTAACAAGGGACCACAGACATCGGGAGGGAGGAAGTTAACAAGTGACCATGGACAACGGGAGGGAGGGAAGAAGGGAGGGTAGGAGTTAACAAGTGACCACGGACAATGGGAGTAAGGGAGGGAGGGCGGGGGTTAACAAATGACCACAGACAACGGGAGGGAGGGAGAGAAGGCGGGGGTTAACAAGTGACCACAGACAACATGAGGGAGGGAGAGTGGGGGTTAAGGAGTGACCACGGACAACGGGAGGGAGGGAGGGCGGGGGTTAACAAGTGACCACGGACAATGGGAGGGAGGGCGGGGGTTAACAAATGAATACTGAAAACAGGAGGAAGGGAGGGAGGGCGGGGGTTAACAAGTGACCACGGACAATGGGAGAGAGGGAGGGCGGGGGTTAACAAGTGACCAGAGACAACGGGAGGAAGGGGATTAACAAGTGACCACAGACAACGGAAGGGAGGGAGGGGGGTAACAAGTGACCACGGACAACGGGACGGAGGGAGGGGGTTAACAAGTGACCACGGACAATGGGAGGGAGGGAGAGCGGGGTTAACAAGTGACCATGGACAACGGGAAGGAGGGAGGGTGGGGGTTAACAAGTGACCACAGACAATGGGAGTGAGGGCACAGGTTAACAAGTGACCACGGACAACAGGAGGGAGGGCGGATGGGCGGGTGTTAACAAGTGACAACGGGAGGGAGGGCTAGTGGCCACGGACAATGGGAGATGGGGAGGGAGGGCAGGCGGGGGTAAACAAGTGACCACGGATAGCAGGAGGGAGCTAGGGGGTAAAAAAGTGACACCGGGAGGGTAGAAGGGTAGGGTAAACAAATTACCAAGGGAGGGAGGGCAGGGTAAACAAGTGACAATGGGAGGGAGGGGGTAAACAAGTGACAACGGGAGGGAAGGAGGGCGGGGGTAAACAAATGACCAAGGGAAGGAGGGAGGGCGAAGGTAAACAAGTGAACTCATGAGGGAGGGAGGGTGGGGGTAAATAAGTGACCATGGGAGGGAGAGAGGACGGGATTAAACAACTGACCATAGATAATGGGAGGGAGGGAGGGAGGGCGGGGGTAAACAATTGACCACGGATAACGGGAGGAAGGGAGGGCAGGGGTAAAAAAGTTACCACGGAGAACAGGAGGGAGGGAGGGCGGGGGTAAACAAGTGAACACGGACAATGGGAGGGAGTGGGTTAACAAGTGCCCATGGAGAACGGGAGGGAGGGAGAGAGTGCGGGGGTTAACAAGTGACCATGGACAATGGGAGGGAGGGCGTGGGTTAACAAGTGACCACAGAAAACGGGAGGGAGGGCGGGGGTAGACAAGTGACAATGAGAGGGAGTGCAACTGACCACAGACAATGGGAGGGATGGTGGGTGGGGGTAAGCAAGTGACCACGGACAACGGGAGGGAGGGATTGCAGGGGTAAACAAGTGACCACAGACAGCGGGAGGGTGGGGGTACACAAGTGACCATGTACAACAGGAGGGAGGGAGGGCGGGGATAAACAAGTGACCACGGATAATGGGAGGGAGGGAGGGTGGGGTTAAACAAGTGACCACGGGAGGGAGGGAGGACAGGGATTAACAAGTGACCACAGACAACGAGAGGGAGGGAGAGCAGGGTTTAACAAGTATCCATGGGAGGGAGGGAGGGAGGGCAGGGGTCAGCAAGTGACCACGGACAACGGGAGGGCAGGTGTTAAAAAGTGACCATGGACAACGGGAGGGAGGGGGGGTTAACAAGTGACCACAGACAACAGGAGGGAGGAAGGACGGGTTTAACAAGTGACCACAGACAACGAGAGGGAGGGAGGGGGTTAACAAGTGACCACGGACATCAGGAGGAAGGGATGGAGGGAGGGAGGGGGTTAACAAGTGACCACAGACAACAGTAGGGAGGGGGTTAACAAGTGACCACAGACAACGGGAGGGAGGGTGGACGGGGGTTAACAAATGACCACGGACAATGGGAGGGAGGGAGGGAGGGCGGGGTTAACAAGTGACCACAGACAACGGGAGAGATGGAGGGCGGGGCTTAACAAGTGACCACGGACAATGTGAGGGAAGGAGGGCATGGGGTTTATGAGTGACCGAGGACAATGGGAGGGTGGGGGTTAACAAGTGAACACGGACAATGGGAAGGAGGGAGGGGGTTAATAAGTGACCATGGACAATGGGAGGTAGGGAGGGCGGGGGTTAACAAGTGACCACGGACAACGGGCGGGAGGGAGGGCGGGAGGGCAGGAGTTAACAAGTGACCACGGACAACGGGAGGGATGGAGGGCAGGGGTTAACAAGTGACCACAGACAACAGGAGTGCAGGGGTTAACAAGTGACCACATACAACGATAGGGAGGAAGGGCATGGGTTAACAAGTGACCACAGACAACGGGAGGGAGGGAGGGAGGGAGGGAAGGCAGGCACGGGTAAACAAGTGACCACGGACAACAGGAGGAGGGCGGGGGTAAACAAGTGACCACGGATAATGGGAGGGAGGGTGGGAGGAAAGAATTGACAATGGGAGGGAGGGAGAGTGGGGGTAAACAAGTGACCACGGACAACAGGAGGGAGGGGGTTAACAAGTAACCACGGACAACAGGAGGGAGGGAGGTAGGGAGGGCGGGGGTTAACAAGTGACCATGGACAAAGGGAGGGAGGGTGGGGGTTAACAAGTGACCACAGACTACGGGAGGGAGGGCGGGCGGGGGTAAACAAGTGACAATGGAAGGGAGGGTGGGCAGGCGGGGGTAAACAAATGACTACGGACAATGGGAGGGCGGGTGTAAGCAAGTGACCATGGACAACGTTAGGGATGGAAGGAAGGAAGGCGGGATTAAACAAGTGACTGCGTACAATGGGAGGGAGGGATGGAGTTAACAAGTGACCACAGATAAAAGGAGGGAGGGAGGGCGGGTGTTAACAACTAACCACGGGAGGTAGTGAGGGTGGGGGGTTTAACAAGTGACCACAGACAATGGGAGGGAGGGCGGGGGATAACAAGTCCCCACTGACAAAAGGGGTGAGGGAGGGCGGGGTAAACAAGTGACATTGGACAATGGGAGGGAGGAAGGGCGGGGGTTAACAAGTGACCACAGACAATGGGAGGGAGGGAGGGCGGAGGTTAACAAGTGACCACAGACAACGGGAGGGACGGAGGGAGGGAGGAAGGGGTTAACAAGTGACCACAGACAACGGGAGGGCGGGGGTTAACAAGTGACCACAGACAATGGGAGGGACGGAGTTAACAAGTGATCACGGACATCGGGAGGGAGGCAGGGAGGGAGGGGGTTAACAAGTGACCAAGGACAACGGGAGGGCGGGGATTAACAAGTGACCACAGACAACCAGAGGGAGGGAGGATGGGGACTAACAAGTGACCACCGACAACAGGAGGGAGGAAGTTAACAAGTGATGACGGACAACGGGAGGTAGGGAGGACGGGGTAACAAGTGACCACGGACAAAAGGAAGGAGGGAGGGCGGGGGTTAACAAGTGACCAAGAACAACGGGAGGGCAGGGGTTAACAAGTAACCACGGACAACGGGAGGGAGGGAACGGGTTAACAAGTGACCACGGACAACGGGAGGGAGGGCGGGCTTAACATGTGACCACAGACAAAGGGAGGGAGGGTGGGGGTAAACAAGTGACAAGGAGAGGGAGGGCAAGTGACCACAGACAACGGGAGGGAGTGAGGGCGGGCGGGGGTATACAAGTGACCACAGACAAATGGAGGCAGGGAGGGTGGGGATAAACAAGTGACCACGGATAACAGGAGGGAGGGCGGGGATAAGCAAGTGGCAACGGGAGGGAGCGAGGGTGGGGGTAAACAAGTGACAAAGAGAGGGAGGGCGGGGGTAAACATGTGGTGATGGGAGGGAGGGCAGGGGTAATCAAGTGACCAAGGGAGTGGAGTGACCTTGGGGATAAACAAGTGACCATGGGAGGAGGGAGGGTTGGGGTAAACAAGTGACCACGGGAGGGAGGGAGGCCGGCGGTAAACAAGTGACCATGGGAGGGAGGGGGGCTGGGGTAAGCAAGTGACCACAGATAATGGGAGGGAGGGAGGGCGGGGTAAACACATGACCAAGGATAACTGGAGCGACAGAGGGCAGGGGTAAACAAGTAACCACGGACAACAGGAGGTCGGAGGTTAACAAGTGACCACGGACAATGGGAGGGAGGGCGGGGGTTAACAAGTGACCACAGACAACGGAAGGGAGGGTGGGTGTAAACAAGTGACAACGGGAGGGAGGGCAAGTGACCCCGGACAACGGGAGGGATGGCGGGCGATGGTAAACAGTGACCACCGACAACGGGAGGGAGGGTGGGGGTAAACAAGTGACCATGGACAACGGGAGGGAGGAGGGAGGGTGGGGGTAAACAAGTGACCGCGTACACCGGGAATGAGGGAGGGCGGGGGTAAACAAGTGACCACTGATAACAGGAGGGAGGACGGGTAAACAAGTGACCACTGGAGGGAGGGTGGGGTTAACAAGTGACCACGGACAATAGGATTATTAACAACTAACCACGGGAGGCAGTGAGGGCGGGGATAACAAGGGACCACATAGAGAAGTCCAAGGTACAACACCAAAGCAAGGTCTTTGTTCCACAGCAAACTTTAGGGCCATGTAGCGCTTCAGGAGAGAATCAATCTTTTTAGCCACAGCAATTTCAGGGGACATGGAACTCTTCAGGAACCCAGTAAATCCTCAGACCTTTGCAGGTTTGAGCTGCAGAAAGCTGTAAGGCTTTATCAACATCCAGGTACAGAGCAAGAGCCATAGTTTAATATGGTGAATTAAAAAAAAATGAAAAGCAATCTTCCAGGAAATTCCTTTTTTAATGTGTTCATCACAAAAGCAGCAAGAAAAGAGATATACTGAAGCCATCCAAGAGAGACGATTGCTTTATCTCCAGGTTAATCTGTTTTTGTTAATTGTTAAGCCAATATATTACATGACTGAAATACTAAAGAAATGTGAGTTCCATCACTATTTCTTTCACTTAGATATTGATCAGAAAAACAATCCCTCCAATGAGAGTTCTTTCATGCCCTCGGGTCAAATAAAGGTGACATCACTAGGAGCAGTTGTTAATATTTGCAGATGCCTTATACTGTTTTTGGGCCACTTTAAGAATTTCTAAGTTTATTTTTAAAAATGTGACTATTATACAGACCTCATATTTTAGCTAGGTAAAAAGAAACATAAACCAAGTGCATTATGGGTATTCTGCCCCACAGAAACTCATACAGTACACCTGCTAGGTGAAGCTATTATTCTTCCTATGGTTTTTGAAGGGTGGTGTACCGGGTAAAGTGGAGACAGTTGTGAACATATTTCAAATTTGTTTAAATACAATGTGGAGGACAGGGACGGCTGTAAGGGGTGATGTGGAGGCCGTTTTAACCTACGTCTATGAGACAGTAAAGGTTAAAAAGTTGTATATTTTTCTGACAATTTCTCATCCCTCACCAACAGAGAATGGAAAAAAGAATTTAGTAAGCTAGTTGTAGTAAGACACCTAGGATTGGACCATACACTATTGCCTTGTGTTCCTGCATTAACAACGGGAGATGAACAAATAACAATGGGAGGGAGGGCAAGTGACAACGGACGACAGGAGGGAGGGAGGGTGGGCGGGGGTAAACAAGTGACCACAGGCAACGGGAGGGGGGGAGGGTGGGAGGGAGTAAACAAGTGACCACAGATAACTGGAAGGAGGGTGGGTGGTAAACAAGTGACAACAGGAGGGAGAGAGGGCAGAGGTAAACAAGTGACAACGGAAGGGTGGGACGGCAGGGATAAACAAGTGACCACGGGAGGGAGGGAGAGCGGGGGTAAGCAAGTGACCACAGGAGGGAGGCAGGGTGGGGATAAACAAGTGACTATGGGAGGGAGGGAGAGCGGGGGTAAGCAAGTGACCACAGGAGGGAGGCAGGGTGGGGGTAAACAAGTGACCACAGACAATGGGAGGGAGGGCGGTTGGGAGTAAACAAGTGACCAGGGCTAACTGGAAGGAGGGCGGGGGGTAAACAAGTGACAACAGGAGGGAGGGATGGCGAAGGTAAACAAGTGACAATGGGAGGGTGGGAGGGCAGGGGTAAACAAGTGACCACGGGAGGGAGGGAGGGCAGAGATAAACAAGTGACCATGGGAGGGAGGGAGGGCGGGGGTTAACAAGTGACCACGGATAACGAGAGGGAGGGAGGGCGGGAGTTAACAAGTGACCACGGACAACGGGAGGAAGGGTGGGGGTTAACAAGTGACCACGGACAATGGGAGGGAGGGTGGGGGTTAACAAGTGACCATGGACAACGGGAGGGAGGGAGGGTGGGAGTTAACGGAAGGGATGGATGGGGGTTAACAAGTGACCACAGACAACGGTAGATAGGAAGGGCATGGGTTAACAAGTGACCACAGACAATGGGAGGGAGGGCGGGGTAAAAAAGTGACAACGGGAGGGAGGGCAAGTGACCACGGACAACGGGAGGGAGGGAGGGAAGGCGGGCGGGGCTAAACAGGTGACCACGGATAACTGGAGGGAGGGTGGGTGGGTTAACAAGTGACAACGGGAGGGAGAGAGGGTGAGGAAAACAAGTAACAACAGAAAGGAGGGAGGTTGGGGGTAAACAAATAACCATGGGAGGGAGGGCGGGCGGGGGTAAACAAGTGACCACAGATAATGGGAGGGAAGGAGGGTAGGTGTAATCAAGTAACAACAGATAATAGGAGGGAGGGAGTGCGGGGGTGAACAAGTGACCACGGACAACGGGAGGGTGAAGGTAAACAAGTGACCACGGACAACGGGAGGGAGGGTGGGCAGGGATTAATAAGTGATCACAGACAACGGGAGGGAGGGAGGGTGGGGGTAAACAAGTGACCATAGACAACTTGAGGGAGGGTGGGCAGGTGTAAACAAGGGACCAGGGACATCAGGAAGGATGGAGGGCGGGGGTAAACAAGGGACCACGGACAACGGAAGGGAGGGCGGGTAGGGGTAAACAAGTGACCACGGACAACGGGAGGGATGGACGGCAGGGGTAAACAACTGACCAAGGACAACGTGAGGGAGTACAGGGGTAAACAAGTGACCACAGACAACGGGAGGGAGGGCTGGGGTAAACAAGTGTCCACATACAATAGGAGGGAGGAAGGGCGAGTGGGGGTAAACAAGTAACAAGGGACAACAGGAGGGAGGGTGGGAGGGCGGGGGTTAACAAGTGACCATAGACAATGGGAGGGAGGAAGTGCAGGGGTTAACAAGTGACCACGGACATCGGGAGGGAGGGGGTTAACAAGTGACCACAGACAACTGGATGGAGAGAGGAAGGAAGGGTAGGGGTTAACAAGTGACCATGGACAATGGAAGAGAGGGAGGGCGGGGGTTAACAAGTGACCACGAAAAACAGGAGGGAGGGCGGAGGTTAATAAGTGACCACAGACAATGGGAGGGAGGTAGGGATGGCGGGGTTTAACAAGTGACCACAGGCCATAATGGGAGGGAAGGAGGGCAGGGGTTAACAATTGACCACATGAGGGAGGGAGGGCGGGGGTTAACAAGTGACCACGGACAATGGAAGGGAGGGAGGGCGGGGGTTAACAAGTGACCACAGACAACAGGAGGGAGGGAGGGGATTAACAAGTGCTCACAGACAACCGGAGGGAGGGGGGTAACAAGTGACCACGGACAACGGGAGGGAGGGAGGGCAGGGGTTAACAAGTGACCATGGACAATGGGAGGGAGAGAGGGCAGGGGTTAACAAGTGACCTCAGACAACAGGAGGGAGGGAGGGGGTGAACAAGTGACCTCGGACATCGGGAGGGAGGGGGTTAACAAGTGACCACGGACAACGGGACGGAGGGAGGGGGTTAACAAGTGACCATGGACAATGGGAGGGAGAGAGGGCAGGGTTTAACAAGTGACCATGGACAACAGGAGGGAGAGAGGGCGGGGGTTAACAAGTGACCACGTAATGGGAGGGAGGGAGGGCGGGGGTTAACAAGTGACCACAGACAATGGGAGGGAGGGAGGGCACGGGTTAACAAGTGACCATAGAAAACGGGAGAGAGGGCGGGCAGGTGTAAACAAGTAACAACGGGAGGGAAGGCTACTGACCACTGACAACGGGAGGGAGGGAGGGTGGGCGGGGGTAAACAAGTAACCAGGGACAACGGGAGGGCAGGGGTAAACAAGTGACCATGGATAGCGGGAGGGAGGGAGGGGGTAAACAAGTGACAACGGGAGGGAGGGAGGGCAGGGATAAACAAGTGACCATGGATAACTGGAGGGAGGAAGGGCAGGGGTAAACAAGTGACCATGGAGAATGGGAGGGAGGGAGGGCAGACGTAAACAAGTGACCAGGGTCAATGGGAGGGGGTTAACAAGTGCCCACGGACAATGGGAGGGAGGGAGGGAGGGAGGGAGAGAGGGAGGGAGTGCAGGGTTTAACAAGTGACCACAAACAACGGGAGGGAGGGCAAGTGTCCACGGACAACGGGAAGGAGGGCGGGACGGGCGTAAGCATATGACCATGGACAACAGGAGGGAGGGAGTACAGGGGTAAACAAGTGACCATGGACAACGGGAGGGCAGGGGTAAACAATTGACCACATATAACGGGAGGGAGGGTGGGGAAACAAGTGACCACTGATCAATAGAGGGAGGGAGGGTGGAGGTAAACAAGTGACCACGGGAGGGAGGGAGGGCGGGGGTTAACAAGTGACACACGGAAAACGGAGGGAGGGAGGGCTGGGGGTTAACAAGTGACCATGGACAACGGGAGGGAGGGAGGGCAGGTGTTAACAAGTGACTACGGACAAAGGGAGGGAGGGAGGGGGTTAATAAGTGACCACGGACAATGGGAGGGAGGGCGGGGGTTAACAAGTGACCACAGACAACAGGAGGGAGGGAGGGCGGGGTTAACAAGTGACCACAGACAACGGAAAGGAGGGAGGGGGTTAACAAGTGATCACGGACATCAGGAGGAGAAGGGATGGAGGGAGGGGGTAAACAAGTAACCACGGACAACGGGAGGGAGGGAGGGTGGTTAACAAGTGACCATTGATCTACGGGAGGGAGGGAGGACGGTGGTTAACAAGTGACCACGGACAACGGGAGGAAGCGAGGGCGGGGGTTAACAAGTAACCACAGACAATAGGAGGGATGGAGAGTGTGTGTTAACAAGTGACCACAGACAACGTGAGGGATGGAGGGTGGGGGTTAACAAGAGACCACGGACATCGGGAGGGAGGGAGGGGGTTAACAAGTGAACACGGACAATGGGGAGGGAGGGGTTAACAAGTGACCACGGACAGTAGGAGGGAGGGCAGGGGTTAACAAGTGACTACAGACAACGGGAGCGAGGGCAGGGCGGGGGTAAACAAGTGACAACAGGAGGGAGGGCAAGTGACTACAGACAACGAGAGGGAGTGAGAGAAGGCGGGCGGGGGTAAACAAGTGACCACGGTTAACGGGAAGGAGTGCGGGTGGGTAAACAAGTGACATCGGGAGGGAGGGAGGGCGGGGGTAAACAAGTGACAACGGGAAGGAGGGACGGTGGGGGTAAACAAATGACCATGGGAGGGCTGGCTGGGGTTAAACAAGTGACAAATGAGGGCAGGCGGTATAGCAAGTGACCATAGGAGGGAGGGAGGGTGGGGGTAAACAAGTGACCACGGGAGGGAGGGCGGGGGTAAACAAGTGACCATGGGAGGGAGAGAGGGCGGGATTAACCAAGAGACCATGGATAACCGGAGGGCGGGGGTAAACAAGTGACAACGGGAGGGAGGGCAAGTGACCACAGACATCGGGAGGGAGGGCGAGCGGACCGGGGTAAACAAATGACCACGGACAATGGGAGGGAGGGAAGGCAGGGGTAAACAAGTGACCATGGACAACGGGAGGGAGGGAGGGCGGGGTAAACAAGTGACCCGGTACAACGGGAGGGAGGGAGGGCGGGGGTAAACAAGTGACCACGGATAAGCGGGAGGGAGGGAGGACAGGGTAAACAGGTGACCACTGGAGGGAGGGCGGGGTTAACAAGTGACCACAGACAACAGGAGGGAGGAGGGCAGGTGTTAACTACTAACCACGGGAGGGAGTGAGGGTGGGTGTTAACTAAGTGACCACGGAGAGAAGTCCAAGGTACAACACCAAAGCAAGGTCTTTGGTCCACAGCAAACTTTAGGCCATGTAGTGCTTCTGGAGAGCATCAATCTTTTTGGCCACAGCAATTTCAGGGGACATGGAACTCTTCACGAACCCAGCAAATCCTCAGACCTTTGCCGGGTTTGGGCTGCAGAAAGCTGTAAGGCTTTATCAATATCCAGGTACAGAGCAAGAGCCATAGTATAAGATGGTTTATTGAAAACAGCTGAAAAGCAATCTTCCAGGAAATTCCTTTTTTAATTTGTTCTTCACAAATGCAGCAAGAAAAGGGATATACTGAAGCCATCTAAGAGAAAAGATTGCTTTATCTCCAGGTTAATCGGTTTTTGTTAATTGTTAAGCCAATATATTACATGACTGAAATACTAAAGAAATGTGAGTTCCATCACTATTTCTTTCACTTAGATATTGATCAGAAAAGCAATCCCTCTAATGAGAGTTCTTTCATGCCCTTGGGCCAAATGAAGGTGACATCACTAGGAGCAGTTGTCAATATTTGCAGATACCTTAAACTGTTTTTTGGCCACTTTAACAATTTCTAAGTTTATTTTTAGAAATATAACTATTATAGAGATTTCATATCTTACAGTGGTAAAAAGAAACATAAACCAAGAGCATTATGGGTATTCTGCCCAACATAAACACCTACAGTACACCTGTTGGGTGAATCTGTTATTCTTCCTTTGGCTTTTGAAGGGTGGTGTACCGGGTAAAGTGGAGACAGTTTTGAACATATTTCAAATTTGTTTAAATACAATGTGGAGGACAGGGACGGCTGTAAGGGGTGACATGGAGGCCGTTTTTAACCTACGTCTATGAGACAATAAAGGTTAAAAAGATGTATGTTTTTCTTACAATTTCTCATCCCTGACCAACAGAGAATGGAAAAAAGAATTTAGGAAGCTACTTGTAGTAAGACACCTAGGATTGGACCATACACTATTGTCTTGTGTTCCTGCATTAACAATGGAAGATAAACAAGTAACAACGGGATGGAGGGCAAGAGACAACGGACAACAGGAGGGAGGGAGGGAGGGCGGGCGAGGGTAAACAAGTGACCACAGACAACGGGAGGGAGGGAGTAAACAAGTGACCAGGGATAACTGGAAGGAGGGCGGGGGTAAGCAAGTGACAACAGGCAGGGGGAGGTAAACAAGTGACAATGGGAGGGTGGGAGGGCAAGGGTAAACAAGTGACCACGGGAGGGAGGGTGAGCGGGGGTAAACAAGTGACCACAGGAGGGAGGGCGGGGGTAAACAAGTGACCACGGGAGGGAGGGAGGGCAGGGGTAAACAAATGACCATTGGGGGTAAACAAGTGACCATGGATAACAGGAGGGAGGGAGGGCGGGGATAAACATGTGACCACGGATAACTGGAGGGAGGGAGGGCAGGGGTAATCAAGTAACCACGGATAACGGGAGGGAGGGCGGTGGTAAACAAGTGACCACAGACAACTGGAGGGTGGAGGTAAACAAGTGACCACGGACAACGGGAGGGAGGGAGGGCGGGTGTAAATAAGTGACCATGGACAACAGGAGGGAGGGAGGGAGGGAGGGGGTAAACAAGTGACCACGGAAAACTTGAGGGAGGGTTGGCAGGGGTAAACAAGGGACCAGGGACATCAGAATGGACGGAGGGTGGGGGTAAACAAGGGACCACGGACAACAGGAGGGAGGGAGGAAGGGCAGGTAGGGATAAACAAGTGACCACGGACAACAGGAGGGATGGCAGGCTGGGGTAAACAACTGACCATGTACAACATGAGGGAGGACAGGGGTAAACAAGTGACCACAGATAATGGGAGGGAGGGAGGGCAGGGGTAAACAAGTGACCACAGACAAGGGGACGGAGGGCGGGGGTTATCAATTGACCACGGACAACGAGAGGGAGGGCATGGGTAAACAAGTGACAATGGGAGGAAGGGCAAGTGACCACAGACAACAGGAGGGAGGGCGAGCAGGGGTAAACAAGTGACCACAGACAACGGGAGGGAGGGAAGGAGGGCGGGCGTAAACAAGTGACCATGGACAACAGGACGGAGGGAGGACGGGGGTAAACATGTGAAGATGGGAGGGAGGGCAGGGGTAATCAAGTGACCAAGGGAGTGAAGTGATCCTGGGGGTAAACAACTAACCATGGGAGGAGGGAGGGTGTGGGTAAACAAGTGACCACGGGAGGGAGGGAGGCCGGCGGTAAACAAGTGACCATGGGAGGGAGGGAGGGAGGGCTGGGATAAGCAAGTGACCACAGATAACAGGAGGGAGGGAGGGCGGGGTAAACAAGTGACTACGGACAACGGGAAGTTGGGGTTAACAAATGACCACGGACAACGTGAGGGAGCGTGGGGGTTAACAAGTGACCACAGACAACGGAAGGGATGGTGGGTGTAAACAAGTGACAATGGGAGGGAGGGCATCTGACCCCAGACAACGGGAGGGAGGGCTGGCGGGGGTAAACAGTGACCACAGACAACGGGAGGAGGATGGGGTAAACAAGTGGCCATGGACAATGGGAGGGAGGGTGGCAGTAAACAAGTGACCGCGTACAATGGGAGGGGGAGGGCGGGGGTAAACAAGTGACCACAGATAATGGGAGGGAGGGAGGACGGGGGTAAACAAGTGACCACTGGAGGGAGGGAGTGCGGGGTTAACAAGTGACCACGGACAACAGTATTGTTAACAACTAACCATGGGAAGGAGTGAAGGCGGGGGTTAACAAGTGACCACGGAGAGAAGTCCAAGGTACAACACCACAGCAAGGTCTTTGGTCCACAGCAAACTTTAGGGCCATGTAGCGCTTCAGGAGAGAATCAATCTTTTTAGCCACAGCAATTTCAGGGGACATGGAACTCTTCAGGAACCCAGCAATTCAATTCAATTCAATATTTATTTAAGATTTGGATCTTAAATGAGGTCCACATAAAATATACATACAAATTATTACATAATAAATATAATAAAACATAAGGACAATTCATTTCTCAGTCCATTAATAAATATCAAAAGCCTTCATTGCTGGTCTTAGATTTCCCCTTACATGACATAAATGGATATTGTCAACTACCCTAATGAGCGAGACAAATAAGGTTCTCAGCATTAAGACCAATAAGCAGCAACAAAGTCCCAAAAAACACTATTCCAAAACATATGGCATAAGTTTAGGTCCATACTAAATAATAGCAGCTTCGTGATAGAATAAGTGTAGGATAATGTACATCACATCAGTTGCTTGGTAAAAAACAGAAAAGTGTTCTGAGACAATCAGCGTATTTGGATAAACAATACATTTCCCTTTTACAACAAAACCTAAAAACTAAATATATTCTAATTTTGTGTGAAAACGCATTAATAGCAGCAACTACATATGCAAATTTCTAAAACATTATACAGCAACATATAGTAACAGCTTCTGTAGAAAATCAAGTTTGAATTAGCAGCAAGAGAGTGGGAGTAATAGAACATATCCCAATTGTGCAAAGAACAGTTGAATAGCAGCCAATACATGTGCAAAATACAATCCAAAAAAGTAGAGAGTACTAAGACTCCATAAAAAGACACCAAGGCCCAGAGATTAACAGCATACTTAGAGGGAGAGCCATGTGTCTATAAGTAGAACCCATTTAAAAGGATATATAGAAGGTTAAAATATATTCATAAACTCCTTAAAAAAAGTTGAATAGTTTTACACAGACTGCTTCGTTCTTCGGGCAAAAGAGAAAGTCACGGGCTGAAGTTACATTTTTAATACAGTTTTGTAGAAACATCGGTTTAAGCCAACGACGACGACTCAAAACCAATGCTGGACAGACAAACAAGACATGATCCAGGTTCTGAATGCTCAGCTCACAAAAGTTACAGATTTTTCCATTTTTCATGCATTGGGACCAGTTTGCTGTTAAGTCGTTTAAAGGTAAAAGATTCATGCGACATAGGGTAAGCCATCGTCGAATTCCATGTTCTAGGTTCCAAGATTTCTGAGACATTCTCGGTAAATTCGACCTGGCTATTATCTTTAATCTCTCTTTAGAAATACAAAATGTAATATCTCTATTATAGCTGATCTTACCACTTGTAGTTTTTAAAAAGGATTTAAATTCTAAAAGCGGTAGGGTGATCACTGATTCTTCTTGTACACAAAAAACTTTTGGTGCCAGAGAGAAATCACGACAAAGGGAATATTTACCTACTTTACCACCAGAAATTTCTTGGCACATGCAACCTCTTAATGTATAAGACTCGCTATTTTTTAACTGATATCCCCAACACAAAACCCTAGATAAACCTTGGATATAGGTGCTTATCAAGCCAAATTCCAATCTAATAGCAGCTGTTGGGACTAGCGCAATAAAATTACATACTTTACGTAAAATCTGGCCTTCAATCCTATCCAAAAAACTCCAGTCCTTTACAGGAATTGATTCAATAGCATAAAGCAAAGTCGGAGGGATTTTTGCTTTAAAAACCGTGAGCAGATGTAAAAAATGCCTTCTACCCATTGCACTATAAAAAATACGCAAACCATTTGCGTGAGATGCCGCTTTACAAGAACTATGTTCGATATGAAGTTTATTCTTCGTACTGCCCGCTATTAATTTCCCTAAATAGAGAAAGGAATCTACCACCTCCAACTTTTCATGACCAATTTGCCACTTAAAATTACATGATTTTCTACTTCTGTTACATTTCATGATTAAAGTTTTGCTTTTCGAAACATTTATCTTCAAGAAATGTGCCACTGTGTAATTCTGTAATGATATCAGCTTTTTATTCAGCCCATTAGGGGTTAGGTCCATCACTGCTATATCGTCAGCGTACAGAAGACATGTAAAAGAACGGCTGCCTATCTTTGGTGCATCTCCCTCTAAATGAGAAAAGCATAGACAACGGGAGGGAGGGAGGGGGGTAAACAAGTGACCGCATACAAAGGGAGGGAGGGAGGGAGGGCGGGGGTAAACAAGTGACCACGGATAACGGGAGGGAGGGAGGACGGGGTAAACAAGTGACCACTGGAGAGAGAGAGGGTGGGGTTAACAAGTGACCATAGACAACAGGAGGGAGGGCGGGTGTTAACAACTAACCATGGGAGGGAGGGAGGGCGGGGGTTAACAAGTGACCATGGAGAGAAGTACAAGGTACAACACCAAAGCAAGGTCTTTGGTCAACAGCAAACTTTAGGCCATGTAGTACTTTAGGCCATGTAGTGCTTCAGGAGAGAATCAATCTTTTTGGCCATAGCAATTTCAGGGGACATGGAACTCTTCAGGTTTGGGCTGCAGAAAGCTGTAAGGCTTTATCAATATCCAGGTACAGAGCAAGAGCCATAGTTTAAGATGGTTAATTAAAAACAACTGAAAAGCAGTCTTAAAGGAAATTCCTTTTTTAATTTGTTCATCACAAAAGCAGCAAGAAAAGGGATATACTGAAGCCATCCAAGAGAGAAGATTGCTTTATCTCCAGGTTAATCTGTTTTTGTTAATAGTTAAGCCAATATATTACATGACTGAAATACTAAAGAAATGTGAGTTCCATCACTATTTCTTTCACTTAGATATTGATCAGAAAAGCAATCCCTCCAATGAGAGTTCGTTCATGCCCTCGGGCAAAATAAAGGTGACATCACTAGGAGCAGTTGTTAATATTTGCAGATGCCTTATACTGTTTTTTGGCCACTTTAAGAATTCTACATTTATTTTTTAGAAATGTGACTATTATAGAGATCTCTTATCTTAGATATGTAAAAAGAAACATAAACCAAGTGAATTATGGGTATTCTGCCGCACAGAAACTCATACAGTACACCTGCTAGGTGAAGCTGTTATTCTTCCTATGGTTTTTGAAGGGTGGTGTACCGGGTAAAGTGGAGACAGTTTTGAACATATTTCAAATTTGTTTAAATTCAATGTGGAGGACAGGGACGGCTGTAAGGGGTGACGTGGAGGCCGCTTTTAACCTATGTCTATGAGACAATAAGGTTAAAAAGTTGTATGTTTTTCTTACAATTTCTCATCCCTGACCAACAGAGAATGGAAAAAGGAATTTAGGAAGCTAGTTGTAGTAAGACACCTAGTATTGGACCATACACTACTTCCTTGTGTTCCTGCATTAACAACGGGAGATAAACAAGTAACAACGGGAGGTAGGGCAAGTGACAATGGACAACAGGAGGGAGGGCGGGCGGGGGCAAACAAGTGACCACAGACAACGGGAGGGAGGGCGGGCGGAGGTAAACAAGTGACAACGGGAGGGTGGGAGGGCGGAGGTAAACAAGTGACAATGGGAGGGTGGGAGGGCGGGTGTAAACAAGTGATCACAGGAGGGAGGGAGAGCGGGGGTAAACAAGTGACCACAGGAGGGAGGGAGGGCAGGGGTAAACAAGTGACCACGGAAGGGAGGGAGGGCGGGGGTAAACAAGTGACCATGGGAGCGAGGGAGTACGGGGGTAAACAAGTGACCACGGATAATGGAAAGGAGGGAGGGAGGGCAGGGGTAATCAAGTAACCATGGATAACGGGAGGGAGGGAGTGCGGGGGTAAACAAGTGACCAAGGACAACGGGAGGGTGGAGGTAAACAAGTGACCATGGACAACAGGAGGGAGGGAGAGAGGGCAGGTGTAAACAAGTGACCGCAGACAACGGGAGGGAGGGCGGGGGTAAACAAGTGACCACAGACAACTTGAAGGAGGGTGGGCAGGGGTAAACAAGGGACCAGGGATATCAGGAAGGACAGAGGGCGGGGGTAAACAAGGGACTACGGACAACGGGAGGGAGGCAGGGCGGGTAGTGGTAAACAAGTGACCACAGATAACGGGAGGAAGGGAGGGTGGGGATAAATAAGTGACCACGGATAACGGAAAGGAGGGAGGGAGGGCAGGGGTGATCAAGTAACCACAGATAACAGGAGGGAGGGAGTGCGGGGGTAAACAAGTGACCAAGGACAACGGGAGGGTGGAGGTAAACAAGTGACCATGGACAACAGGAGGGAGGGAGAGATGGCGGGTGTAAACAAGTGACCGCAGACAACGGGAGGGAGGGCGGGGGTAAACAAGTGACCACAGACAACTTGAGGGAGGGTGGGCAGGGGTAAACAAGGGACCAGGGATATCAGGAAGGACAGAGGGCAGGGGTAAACAAGGGACTACGGACAACAGGAGGGAGGGAGGCAGGGCGGGTAGGGGTAAACAAGTGACCACGGACAACGGGAGGGATGGACAGTGGGGGTAAACAACTGACCACAGACAACGGGAGAGAGGACAGGGATAAACAAGTAACCACAGACAACAGGAGGGAGGGAGGGCTGGGGTAAACAAGGGACCACATACAACGGGAGGGAGGAAGGGCGGGTGGGGGTAAACAAGTAACCAGGGACAACATGAGGGAGGGTGGGAGGGCGGGGTTAACAAGTGAAGAGAGACAACAGGAGGGAGGGGGTTAACAAGTGACAACGGACATCGGGAGGGAGGGAGGGGGTTAACAAATGACCACGGATAACAGGAGGGAGGGAGGAAGGAAGGGTAGGGGTTAACAAGTGACCATGGACAATGGGAGTGAGGGAGGGAGGGCGGGGATAAACAAGTGACCATGGGAGGGAGGGAGTGCGGGGGTAAACAAGTGACCACGGATAATGGAAAGGAGGGAGGGAGGGCAGGGGTAATCAAGTAACCATGGATAACGGGAGGGAGGGAGGGTGGGGGTAAACAAGTGACCATGGGAGGGAGGGAGTGCGGGGGTAAACAAGTGACCACGGATAATGGAAAGGAGGAGGAGGGCAGGGGTAATCAAGTAACCACGGACAATGGGAGTGAGGGAGGGCGGGGGTTAACAAGTGACCACAGACAATGGGAGGGAGGAAGGGCGGAAGGGGTTAACAAGTGACCACAGACAATGGGAGGGAGGGAGGGCAGGGGTTAACAAGTGACCACAGACAAGGGAGGGAAGGGGGCAGGGACATGGAGGAGGAGGGCGGGTTAACAAGTGACCACTGACAACACTAGGGAGTGCAGGTGTTAACAATTGACCAGTGAAAATGGGGGGAGGGGGTTAACAAGTGACCACAGACAACGGGAGAAATGGCGGGGGTAAACAAGTGACCACAGACAACTTGAGGGAGGGTGGGCAGGGGTAAACAAGGGACCAGGGATATCAGGAAGGACGGAGGGCAGGGATAAACAAGGGACTACGGACAACGGGAGGGAGGCAGGGCGGATAGGGGTAAACAAGTGACCACGGACAACGGGAGGGATGGACGGTGGGGGTAAACAACTGACCACAGACAACGGGAGAGAGGACAGGGAATAACAAGTAACCACAGACAACAGGAGGGAGGGAGGGCTGGGGTAAACAAGGGACCACATACAACGGGAGGGAAGAAGGGCGGGTGGGGGTAAACAAGTAACCAGGGACAACATGAGGGAGGGTGGGAGGGCGGGGTTAACAAGTGACTACGGACAATGGGAGGGAGGGAGTGCAGGGGGTAACAAGTGAACAGAGACAACAGGAGGGAGGGAGGGGGTTAACAAGTGACAACGGACATCGGAGGGAGGGAGGGGGTTAACAAATGACCACGGATAACAGGAGGGAGGTAGGAAGGAAGGGTAGGGGTTAACAAGTGACCATGGACAATGGGAGTGAGGGAGGGCGGGGGTTAACAAGTGACCACGGACAATGGGAGGGAGGTAGGGTGGGGGTTAACAAGTGACCACGGACAATGGGAGGGAGGGAGGGTGGGGGTTAACAAGTGACCACAGACAATGGGAGGGAGGGCGGGGGTTAACAAGTGACCACAGACAATGGGAGGGAGGGCGGGGGTTAACAAGTGACCACAGACAATGGGAGGGAGGAAGGGCGGGGGTTAACAAGTGACCACAGACAATGGGAGGGAGGGAGGGCGGGGTTAACAAGTGACCACGGACAATGGGAGGGAGGTAGGGTGGGGGTTAACAATTGACCACGGACAACGGGAGGGAGAGAGGGGATTAACAAGTGACCACGGACAACAGGAGGGAGGGAGGGGGATAACAAGTGACCACAGACAACGGGAGGGAGTGAGGGAGGTCAGGGGTTAACAAGTGACCACGGACAATGGGAGGGAGGGAGGGTGGGGGTTAACAAGTGGCCACAGACAACGGGAGGGAGGGCGGGCGGCAGTAAACAAGTGACGAGGAATAACTGGAAGGAGGGCAGGTGTAAAAAAGTGATCACATGAGGGAGGGAGAGCGGGGGTAAACAAGTGACCACAGGAGGGAGGGAGGGCAGGGGTAAACAAGTGACCACGGGAGGGAGGGAGGGCGGGGGTAAACAACTGACCTTGGGAGGGAGAGAGGGTGGGGTAAACAAGTGGCCACAGATAACGGGAGGAGGGAGGGCAGGGGTAATCAAGTAGCCACAGATAATGGGAGGGAGGGAGTGCGGGGTAAACAAGTGACCACGGACAACGGGAGGGTGGAGGTAAAGAAGTGATCATGGACAATAGGAGGGAGGAAGAGAGGGCGGGTGTAAACAAGTGACCATGGACAACGGGCGGGAGGGAGGGCAGGGGTAAACAAGTGACCACAGACAACGGGAGGGAGGGTTGGCAGGAGGTAAGACAAGGGACCAGGGATATCAAGAAGGACAGAGGGCGGTGGTAAACAAGGGACTACGGACAACGGGAGGGAGGCAGGGCGGGTAGGGGTAAACAAGTGACCACGGACAACGGGAGGGATGGACGGTGGGGTAAACAACTGACCACAGACAACGTGAGAGAGGACAGGGGTAAACAAGTAACCACAGACAACAGGAGAGAGGGAGGGCTGGGGTAAAAAAGGGACCACATACAACGGGAGGGAGGAAGGGCGGGTGGGGGTAAACAAGTAACCAGGGACAACAGGAGGGAGGGTGGGAGGGCGGGGTTAAAAAGTGACCACGGACAATGGGAGGGAGGGAGTGCAGTGGTTAACAAGCGAACAGAGACAACAGGAGGGAGGGAGGGGGTTAACAAGTGACAACGGACACAGGAGGGAGGGAGGGGGTTAAGAAATGACCACGGACAACAGGAGGGAGGGAGGAAGGAAGGGTAGGGGTTAACAAGTGACCATGGACAATGGGAGTGAGGGAGGGAGGGCAGGGGTTAACAAGTGACCACAGACCACGGGAGGGCGGTAGGGTGGGGGTTAACAAGTGACCAAGACAACGGGAGGGAGGGATGGTGGGGGTTAACAAGTGACCACAGACAACGTGAGGGAGGGAGGGTGGGGGTTAACAAGTGACCACAGACGTGGGAGGGAGGGAGGGCGGGGGTTAACAAGTGACCATAGACAACAGGAGGGAGGGAGGAAGGAAGGGTAGGGGTTAACAAGTGACCACGGACAACAGGAGGGAGGTAGGGCGGGGGTTAACAAGTGATAACGGACAATGGGAGGGAGGGAGGGTGGGGGTTAACAAGTGACCACGGACAACGTGAGAGAGGGAGGGTGGGGGTTAACAAGTGACCACAGACATGGGAGGGAGGGAGGGAGTGCGGGGGTTAACAAGTGACCACGGACAATGGGAAGGAGGGTGGGTGTTAACAAGTGACCACGGAAAACAGGAGGGAGGGAGGGAAGGGGGGTAACAAGTGACCACAGACAATGGGAGAAAGGAAGGGCAGGGTTTAACAAGTGACCACAGGCAATGGGAGGGCAGGAGGGCAGGGGTTAACAAGTGACCACAGGAGGGAGGGAGGGCGGGGGTTAACAAGTGACCACAGACAACGGGAGGGAGGGGATTAACAAGTGACCACAGACAACGGGAGGGAGGGAGGTGGGTAACAAGTGACCACAGACAACGGAAGGGAGGGAGGTGGGTAACAAGTGACCACAGACAACTGGAGGGAGGGAGGGTCAGGGGTTAACAAGTGACCACGGACAATGGGAGGGAGGGAGGGCGGGGTTAACAAGTGACCACAGGACAACGGGAGGGCAGGGGTTAACAAGTGACCACAGGCAGGGAGGGAGGGCAGGGGTAACGGGTGACAAGTGACCACGGGAGGGAGGGAGGGCGGGGGTTAACAAGTGACCATAGGAGGGAGAGAGGGTGGGGGTAAACAAGTGGCCACAGATAACGGGAGGGAGGGAGGGCAGGGGTAATCAAGTAACCATGGATAATGGGAGGGAGGGAGTGCGGGGTAAACAAGTGACCACAGACAACGGGAGGGAGGGAGGGAGAGAGGGCGGGTATAAACAAGTGACCATGGACAACGGGCAGGAGGGAGGGCAGGTGTAAACAAGTGACCACAGACAACGGGAGGGAGGGCAGGGGTAAACAAGTGACCACGGGCAACTTGAGGGAGGGTGGGCAGGGATAAACAAGGGACCAGGGATATCAGGAAGGATGGAGGGCGGTGTTAAACAAGGGACTACGGACAACGGGAGGGAGGGAGGCAGGGCGGGTAGGGGTAAACAAGTGACCACGGACAATGGGAGGGTGGACGGTGGGGTAAACAACTGACCACAGACAACGTGAGAGAGGACAGGGTAAACAAGTAACCACAGACAACAGGAGGGAGCGAAGGCTGGGGTAAACAAGGGACCACATACAACGGGAGGGAGGAAGGGCGGGTGGGGGTAAACAAGTAACCAGGGACAACAGGAGGGAGGGTGGGTTAACAAGTGACCAGGGATAATGGGAGGGAGGGAGTGCAGTGGTTAACAAGTGAACAGAGACAACAGGAGGGAGGGAGGGGGTTAACAAGTGACAATGGACATCAGGAGGGAGGGGGTTAAGAAATGACCATGGTCAATGGGAGGGAGGGAGGAAGGAAATGTAGGGGTTAACAAGTGACCATGGACAATGGGAGTGAGGGAGGGCGGGGTTTAACAAGTGACCATGGACAATGGGAGGGAGGAAGGGATGGTGGGGGTTAACAAGTGACCACAGACAACGGGAGGGAGGAAGGGATGGTGGGGGTTAACAAGTGACCACAGACAACGGGAGGGAGGGAGGGCGGGGGTTAACAAGTGACCACGGACAATGGGAAGGAGGGCGGGTGTTAACAAGTGACCACGTAAAACAGGAGGGAGGGCAGAGGTTAACAAGTGACCACAGACAATGGGAGGGAGGAAAGGCGGGGGTTAACAAGTGACCACAGGCAATGGGAGGAAAGGAGGGCAGGGGTTAACAAGTGACCATGGGAGGGAGGGTGGAGGTTAACAAGTGACCACTGACAACACTAGGGAGTGCGGGGGTTAACAATTTACCACGGAAAATGGGAGTGCGGGGTTAACAAGTGACCACAGACAATGGGAGTGAGGGAGGGGATTAACAAGTGACCATGGACAACAGGAGGGAGTGAGGGGGTAACAAGTGACCACGGAACATGGGCGGGAGGGAGTGTGGGGGTTAACAAGTGACCTTAGACAACAGGAGGGAGGGAGGGGTTTAAGAAGTGACCACGGGCATCAGGAGGGAGGGAGGGGGTTAACAAGTGACCACAGACAATGGGAGGGGGAGGGCATGGGTTAACAAGTGACCATAGAGAACAGGAGGGAGGGCGGGGGTGTAAACAAGTGACAACTGGAGGGAGGGCTAGTGACCACGGACAACGGGAGGAAGTGAGGGTGGGGTGAACAAGTGACCAGGGACAATGGGACGGTGGGGGTAAACAAGTGACCACAGATAGCAGGAGGGAGGGAGGGGGTAAACAAGTGACAACGGGAGGGAAAGAGGGCGAGGTTAAACAATGTGACAATGGGAGGGAAGGAGGGTGGGGTAAATAAGTGACCATGGGAGGGAGAGAGGGCGGGATTAAACAAGTGACCACGGATAACGGGAGGGAGGGAGGGCGGGGGTTGACAAGTGACCAGGGATAACAGGAGGAAGGGATGGCGGTGGTAAACAAATGACCAAGGGAGGGAGGGTCGGGGTAAACAAGTGACCATGGGAGGGAGGGAGTGCAGGGGTAAACAAGTGACCACGTGAGGGAGGGAGGGTGGAGGTAAATAAGTGACCATGGGAGGGAGAGAGGGCGGGATTAAACAAGTGACCACGGATAACGGGAGCGAGGGAGGGCGGGGGTTGACAAGTGACCAGGGATAACAGGAGGAAGAGAGGGCAGGAGTAAACAAGTGAACATGGACAAATGGAGGAGGGAGGGAGGGCGGGGGTAAACAAGTGACCACGTGACAATGGGAAGGAGGGTGGGCAGGGGTAAACAAGTGACCGGGTACAACGGGAGGGAGGGAGGGCAGGGATAAACAAGTGACCACGGAAAGCAGGAGGGAGGGAGGACGAGGTAAACAAGTGACCACGGACAACAGGAGGGAGGGCAGGTATTAACAACTAACCACGGGAGGGAGGGCAGGGGTTAACAAGTGACCACGGAGAGAAGTCCAAGGTACAACACCAAAGCAAGGTCTTT
Organism: Calotriton arnoldi; assembly: GCA_963921515.1. Classification (NCBI taxonomy): domain Eukaryota; kingdom Metazoa; phylum Chordata; class Amphibia; order Caudata; family Salamandridae; genus Calotriton; species Calotriton arnoldi. Next base: position 56,554 of record CAWUFW010014402.1, read on the forward strand.
GGTCCACAGCAAACATTAGGCCATGTAGTGCATCAGGAGAGAATCAATCTTTTTGGCCACAGCAATTTCAGGGGACATGGAACTCTTCATGAACCCAGCAAATCCTCACACCTTTGCAGGTTTGGGCTGCAGAAAGCTGTAAGGCTTTATCAATATCCAGGTACAGAGCAAGAGTCATAGTTTAAGATGGTTAATTGAAAACAACTGAAAAGCAATCTTCCAGGAAACTCCTTTTTTAATTTGTTCATCACAAATGCAGCAAGAAAAGGGATATACTCAAGCCATCCAAGAGAGAAGATTGTTTTATCTCCAACTTAATCTGTTTTTGTTAATTGTTATGACAATATATTACATGACTGAAATACTAAAGAAATGTGAGTTCCATCACTATTTCTTTCACTTAGATATTGATCAGAAAAGCAATCCCTCCAATGAGAGTTCTTTCATGCCCTCGGGCCAAATGAAGGTGACATCACTAGGAGCAGTTGTCAATATTTGCAGATACCTTAAACTGTTTTTTGGCCACTTTAAGAATTTCTAAGTTTATTTTTAGAAATATAACTATTATAAAGATTTCACATCTTACAGTGGTAAAATGAAACATAAACCAAGAGCATTATGGGTATTCTGCCCAACATAAACACCTACAATACACCTGTTGGGTGAATCTGTTATTCTTCCTCTGGCTTTTGAAGGGTGGTGTACTGGGTAAAGTGGAGATAGTTTTGAACATATTTCAAATTTGTTTAAATACAATGTGGAGGACAGGGACGGCTGTAAGGGGCGACTTGGAGGCCGTTTTTAACCTACGTCTATGAGACAATAAAGGTAAAAAAGTTGAATGTTTTTCTTACAATTTCTCATCCCTGACCAACAGAGAATGGAAAAACGAATTTAGGAGCTAGTTGTAGTAAGACAACTAGGATTGGACCATACACTATTGCCTCGTGTTCCTGCATTAACAACGGGAGATAAACAAGTAACAACAAGAGGGAGGGAAAGTGACAACAGACAGCAGGAGGGAGGGAGGGCGGGCGGAGGTAAACAAGTGACCACAGACAACGGAAGGGAGGGCGGGCGGGCGGGCGGAAGTAAACAAGTGACCAGGGATAACTGGAAGGAGGGCAGGGGGGTAGACAAGTGACAACAGGAGGGAGGGAGGACGGAGGTAAACAAGTGACAACAGGGGGTGGGAGGGCGGGGGTAAACAAGTGACCACAGGAGGGAGAGAGAACGGGGGTAAACAAGTGACCACAGGAGGGAGGGAAGGCGGGAGTAAACAAGTGACCACAGGAGTGAGGGAGGGCAGGGGTAAACAAGTGACCATGGGAGGGAGGGAGGGTGGGGGATAAACAAGTGACCACGGATAACGGGAGGGAGGGAGGGAGGGCAGGGGTAATCAAGTAACCACGGATAACGGGAGGGAGGGAGTGCGAGGGTAAACAAGTGACCACGGACAATGGGAGGGTGGAGGTAAACAAGTGACCATGGACAACAGGAGGGAGGGAGAGCGGGCGTAAACAAGTGACCATTGACAATGGGAAGGAGGGAGGGCAGGAGTAAGCAATTGACCGCAGACAACGGGAGGGAGTTAGGGCCGGGGTAAACAAGTGAGCACGTACAACTTGAGGGAGGGTGGCCAGGGGTAAACAAGGGACCAGGGACATCAGGAAGGACAGAGGGTGGGGGTAAACAAGGGACCACAGACAATGAGAGGGAGGGATGGAGGATGGGTAGGGGTAAACAAGTGACCATGGACAACGGGAGGGATGGACGACAGGGGTAAACAACTGACCACGGACAACGTGAGGGAGGACAGGGGTAAACAAGTGACCACAGACAACTGGAGGGAGTGCAGGGATTAACAATTGACCACGGACAATTGGAGGGAGGGCAGGGGTAAACAAGTGACAACAGGAGGAACGGCAAGTGACCACAGACAACAGGAGGGAAGGCGGGTGGGGGTAAACAAGTGACCACGGACAGCGGGAGGGAGGGAAGGAGGGCGGGCGTAAACAAGTGACCACAGACAACAGGAGGGAGGGAGGGCGGGCATAAACAAGTGACCACGGACAACGGGAGGGAGGGCGAGGGTAAACAATTGACCACAGACAACGGGAGGGAGGGTGGGGGTAAACAAGTGACCATGGACAATGGGAGAGAGGGAGGGTGGGGGTAAACAAGGGACCACGGACAACAGGCAGGAGGAAGGGCTGGGGTAAACAAGGGACCACATACAACCGGAGGGAGGGAAGGCGGGTGGAGGTAAACAAGTAAACAGGGACAACGGGAGGGAGGGTGGGAGGGCAGGGGTTAACAAGTGACCACAGACTAGAGGCAGGAGGGAGGAGGGAGGGGATTAACAAGTGACCATGGACAATGGGAGGAGGGAGGAGGGGTAACAAGTGACCACGGACAACAGGAGGTAGGGTGGGGGTTAATAAGTGACCACGGACAATGGGAGGGCGGGGTTAACAAGTGACCACAGACAACGGGAGGGAGGGAGGGCGGGGGTTAACAAGTAACCATGGACAAAGGGATGGAGGGAGGGCAGGGGTTAACAAGTGACCACAGACAATGGGAGGGAGGGCACAAGTTAACAAGTGACCACGGACAATGGGAGGGAGGGCGGGCGGGTGTTAACAAATGTCAACGGGAGGGAGGGTTAGGGACCACGGACAACAGGAGATAGGGAGGGAGGGTGGATGGGGGAGTAAACAATTGACCAGGGACAACGGGAGGGAGGGAGGGCAGGGGTAAAAAAGTGACAACGGGAGGGAAGGAGGGCGGGGGTAAGCAAATGACGAAGGGAGGGAAGGTGGGGTGAAACAAGTGACAACGGGAGGGAGAGAGGGTGGGGGTAAACAAGTGACAACTGGAGGGAAGGGAGGGTGGGGGTAAACAAGTGACCAAGGGAGGGAGGGGCAGGGTAAACAAGTGACAACGGGAGAGAGGGCGGGGGTAAAGAAGTGACCATGGGAGGGAGGGCAGGGGTAAACAAGTGACCACGTGAGAGAGGTAAGGTGGGGGTAAATAAGTGACCATGGACAATGGGATGGAGGGAGAGAGTGCGGGGGTTAACAAGTGACCACGGACAACGGGAGGGATGGCAGGGGTTAACAAGTGACCACAGACAACAGGAGGGAGGGCGGGGGTAGACAAGTGACAACGGGAGGGAGGGCAACTGACCACAGACAATGGGAGGGATGGCGGGAGGGGGTAAGCAAGTGACCATGGACAACAGGAGTGAGGGAGTGCAGGGGTAAACAAGTGACCATGGACAACAGGAGGGCAGGGGTAAACCAGTGACCACGTACAATGTGAGGGAGGGAAGGCGGGGTAAACATGAGACCACAGATAATGGGAGGGAGGGAGGGCGGGGTTAAACAAGTGACCACGGAGAAGGGAGGGAGTGGGGGTTAACAAGTGACCACAGACAATGAGAGGGAGGGAGGGCGGGGGTTAACAAGTAACCATGGGAGGGAGGGAGGGCAGGGGTTAACAAGTGACCACAGACAACAGGAGGGAGGGCGGGGCTTAACAAGTAAACTTGGACAATGGGGGGAGGGAGGGCGGGGGTTAACAAGTGACCACAGCCAATGGGAGGGAGGGTGGGTGTTAAAAAGTGACCACTGACAACGGGAGGGAGGGCGGGGGTTAACAAGTGACCACAGACAACAGGAGGGAGGAAGGGCGGTGTTTAACAAGTGACCACAATGAGAGGGGGTTAACAAGTGTCCACGGACAACGGGAGGGAGGGAGGGAGTGGGTTAACAAGTGACCACTGACAACGGGAGGGAGGGCGGGGGTTAACAAGTGACCACAGACAACAGGAGGGAGGAAGGGCGGTGTTTAACAAGTGACCACAATGAGAGGGGGTTAACAAGTGTCCACGGACAACGGGAGGGAGGGAGGACGGGGGTTAACAAGTAACCATGGACAACTGGAGGGAGGGAGGGGGTTAACAAGTGACCACGGACAACGGGAGAAATGGAGGGCAGGGGTTAACAAGTGACCTCGGACAACGTGAGGGAAGGAGGGCGGGGTTAACAATTGACCAATGACAATGGGAGGGTGGGGGTTAACAAGTGACCACGGACATCCGGAGGGTGGGGGTTAACAAGTGAACAAGGACAATGGGAGGGAGGGGGTTAATAAGTGACCACGGACAATGGGAGGTAGGGAGGGCAGGGGTTAGCAAGTGACCACGGACAACAGGAGGGAGGGATGGTGGGGGTTAGCAAGTGACCACGGATAACGAGAGGGAGCGAGGACAGGAGTTAACAAGTGACCACGGACAATGGGAGAGATTGAGGGCAGGGGTTAACAAGTAACCTCAGACAACAGGAAGGGAGGGTGGGCGTGGTAAACAAGTGACAACAGGAGGGAGGGCAAGTGACCACGGACAACGGGAGGAAGGGAGGGAAGGCAAGCGGGGGTAAACAAGTGACCAAGGACAACGGGAGGGAGGGCGGGGTAAACAAGTGACCATGGATAATGGGAGGGAGGGTGGGGGGAAACAAGTGACAATGGGAGGGAGGGAGAGCAGGGGTAAACAAGTAACAACGGGAATGAGGGAGGGTGGGGGTTAACAAATGACCATGGGAGGGAGGGCGGGGGTAAACAAGAGACCATAGGAGGGAGGGAGGGTGGGGGTAAACATGTTACCACAGGAGGGAGGGAGGGCAGGGGTAAACAAGTGACGATGGGAGAGAGGGAGGTCGGGATTAACCAACTGACCATGGATAACGGGAAGGAGGGAGGTAGGGAGGGTGGGCGAGGGTAAACAAGTGACCACGGATAACAGGAGGGAGGGAGGACAGGGGTAAACAAGTAACAACAGAGAACGGGAGGGAGGGAGGGTGGGGGTAAAACAAGTGACCACGGACAACGGGAGGGAGGAGGTTAGCAAGTAACCACGGACAACTGGAGGGAGGGTGGTAGGGAGGGCGGGGGTTAACAAGTGACCACAGACTATGGGAGGGAGGGCGGGGGTAAACAAGAGACCATAGGAGGGAGGGAGGGTGGGGGTAAACATGTTACCACAGGAGGGAGGGAGGGCAGGGGTAAACAAGTGACTATGGGAGAGAGGGAGGTCGAGATTAACCAACTGACCATGGATAACGGGAAGGAGGGAGGTAGGGAGGGTGGGCGAGGGTAAACAAGTGACCACGGATAACAGGAGGGAGGGAGGACAGGGGTAAACAAGTAACAACAGAGAACGGGAGGGAGGGAGGGTGGGGTAAAACAAGTGACCACGGACAACAGGGAGGGAGGAGGGTTAGCAAGTAACCACGGACAACTGGAGGGAGGGTGGTAGGGAGGCGGGGGTTAACAAGTGACCACAGACTATGGGAGGGAGGGCGGGGGTAAACAAGTGACAACGGGAGGGAGGGCAAGTGACCATGGACAACGGGAGGGAGGGTTGGAAGGCGGGGGTAAACAAATGACTACAGACAATGGGAGGGAGGGAGGTTGGGGGTAAACAAGTGGCCATGGACAACGGGAGGGAGAGAAGGAAGGTGGGGGTAAATGAGTGACCGCACACAACGGGAGGGAGAGAGGGCGGGAGTAAACAAGTGACCGCGGAAAGCGGGTGGGAGGGAAGACAGGCTAAACAGGTGACCACTGGAGGGAGGTAGGGTGGGGTTAACAAGTGACCACAGACAACAGGAGGGAGGGAGAGCGGGTGTTAACAACTAACCACGGGAGGGAGTAATGGCAGGGGGTTATCAAGTGACCACGGACAACGGGAGAGAGGGCGGGGGTTAACAAGTGACCACGGACAAAAGGGGTAAGGGAGGGTGGGGGTAAACAAGTGACCATGGACAATGGGAGGGAGGGAGGGTGGGGGTTAACAAGTGATCACGGACATCGGGAGGGAGGCAGGGAGGGAGGGGGTTAACAAGTGACCAAGGACAACGGGAGGAAGGGAGGGAGGGGGTTAACAAGTGACAATGGACAACAGGAGGGAGGGAGGATGGGGATTAACAAGTGACCACCGACAACGGGAGGGAGGGCGGGGGTTAACAAATGACCAAGAACAACGGGAGGGCAGGGGTTAACAAGTAACCACGGACAACTTGAGGGAGGGAGGGCACGGGTTAACAAGTGACCATGGACAACGGGAGGGAGGGCACGGGTTAACTTGTGACCACAGACAACCAGGGGGAAGGGCGGGGGTAAACAAGTGACAAGGAGAGGGAGGGCAAGTGACCACGGACAACGGGAGGGAGTGAGGGTGGGTGGGGGTAAACAGGTGACCATGGGCAAATAGAGGCAGGGAGGGCGGGGGTAAACAAGTGACCACGGATAACAGGAGGGCGGGCGGGGGGAAAACAAGTGACAACGGGAGGGAGGGAGGGCGGGGGTTAACAAGTGACAGCGGGAGGGAGGGCGGGGATAAACATGTGATGATTGGAGGGAGGGCAGGGGTAATCAAGTGACCAAGGGAGTGAAGTGACCTTGGGGGTAAACAAGTGACCATGGGAGGAGGGAGGGTGGGGGTAAACAAGTGACCACGGGAGGGAGGGAGGCCGGGGGCAAACAAGTGACCATGGGAGGGAGGAAGGCCTGGGGTAAGCAAGTGACCACAGATAATGGGAGGGAGGGAGGGAGGGCAGGGGTAAACACATGACCAAGGATAACTGGAGGGACGGAGGGCAGGGTTAAACAAGTAACCACGGATAATGGGAGGGAGGGAGGGGAGGGGAGGGTAAACAAGTGACTACAGACAACGGGAGGTCAGGGGTTAACATGTGACCACGGACAACAGGAGGGAGGGCGGGGTTAACAAGTGACCACAGACAATGGAAGGGAGGGCGGGTGTAAACAAGTGACAACGGGAGGAAGGGCAAGTGACCCCGGACAACGGGAGGGAGGGCGGACAGGGGTAAACAATGAGTTCATAAAGAGAAGGAAGGTGCACCAGAATGAAGTCAGTGAGCTTCAAATGTATTCCAAAATATATCCTTTATTGTAGTTTCAGTTTAAAATTTGACATCAGCCAACGCATTTCGTTCCGAATGGAACTTCGTCGGGGCTTTACTCTGAAGATATATATCCAAATGTTAGGCATTTTAATCATCTCATCAATAAGAAGACACGTGTTCAGTAGACTCGGGTAGGCACAATAATCAAAACCGAGCTGGTACTATCGTCACAGGGTAGAGAGACACTGAACCGAAGAATAATCAGTTCATTACAAAGTCGCGAACGAAACGCGTTGGCTGATGTCAAATTTTAAACTGAAACTACAATAAAGGATATATTTTGGAATACATTTGAAGCTCACTGACTTCATTCTGGTGCACCTTCCTTCTCTTTATGAACTTACTTATCTGGTTTCCAGTGGAGTGGAAGTGCGGTGAACTCCGGAGGTGGTTGCACAGACAATCTATTAATTTATTTACTTAGGAACTGAGGTGCTGAACCGTGGTCTACCGCATTTTGCTTTTCTAGGGGTAAACAGTGACCATGGACAGCGGGAGGGAGGGTGGGGGTAAACAAGTGACAACGGGAGAGAGGGAGGGCGGGGGTAAACAAGTGACCGCGTACAACGGGAGGGTGGGGGTAAACAAGTGACCACGGATAACAGGAGGGAGGGAGGACGGGGGTAAACAAGTGACCACTGGAAGGAGGGAGGGCGTGGTTAACAAGTGACCACGGACAACAGGATTGTTAACAACTAACTACAGGAGGGAGTGAGGGCAAGTGTTAACAATTGACCACGGAGAGAAGTCCAAGGTACAACACCAAAGCAAGGTCTTTGGTCCACAGCAAACTTTAGGGCCATGTAGCACTTCAGGAGAGAATCAATCTTTTTAACCACAGCAATTTCAGGGGACATGGAACTCTTCAGGAACCCAGCAAATCCTCAGACCTTTGCAGGTTTGGGCTGCAGAAAGCTGTAAGGCTTTATCAATATCCAGGTACAGAGCAAGAGCCATAGTTTAAGATGGTTAATTAAAAACAACTGAAAAGCAATCTTCCAGGAAATTCTTTTTTTAATTTGTTCATCACAAAAGCAGCAAGAAAAGAGATATACTGAAGCCATCCAAGAGAGAAGATTGCTTTATCTCCAGGTTAATCTGTTTTTATTAATTGTTAAGCCAATATATTACATGACTGAAATACTAAAGAAATGTGAGTTCCATCACTATTTCTTTCACTTAGATATTGATCAGAAAAGCAATCCCTCCAATGAGAGTTCTTTCATGCCCTCGGGCCAAATGAAGGTGACATCACTAGGAGCAGTTGTTAATATTTGCAGATGCCTTATACTGTTTTTGGCCACTTTAAGAATTTCTAAGTTTATTTTTAGAAATGTGACTATTATAGAGATCTCATATCTTAGATAGGTAAACAGAAACATAAACCAAGTGCATTATGGGTATTCTGCCCCACAGAAACTCATACAGTACACCTGCTAGGTGAAGCTGTTATTCTTCCTGTGGTTTTTGAAGGGTGGTGTACCTGGTAAAGTGGAGACAGTTTTGAACATATTTCAAATTTGTTTAAATACAATGTGGAGGACAGGGACGGCTGTAAGGGGGGACGTGGAGGCCGTTTCTAACCTACGTCTATTAGACAATAAAGGTTAAAAAGTTGTATGTTTTTCTTACAATTTCTCATCCCTGACCAACAGAGAATGGATAAAAGAATTTAGGAAGCTAGTTGTAGTAAGACACCTAGGATTGGACCATACACTATTGCCTTGTGTTCCTGCATTAACAACGGGAGATGAACAAGTAACAACAGGAGGGAGGGCAAGTGACAACAGGACAACAGGAGGGAGGGAGGGCGGGCGGGGGTAAACAAGTGACCACAGGCAATGGGAGGGAGGGCGGGCGGGAGTAAACAAGTGACCAGGGATAACTGGAAGTAGGGCACAGGGGTAGACAAGTGACAACAGGAGGGAGGGAGGGCGGAGGTAAACAAGTGACAACAGGAGGGTGGGAGGGCAGGGGTAAACAAGTGACCACAGGAGGGAGGGAGAGCGGGGGTAAATAAGTGACCACAGGAGGGAGGGAGGGTGGGGGTAAATAAGTGACCACAGGAGGGAGGGAGGGTGGGGGTAAACAAGTGACCACAGGAGGAAGGGAGAGCAGGGGATAAACAAGTGACCATGGATAACGGGAGGGAGGGAGGGAGGGCAGGGGTAAACAAGTGACCACGGACAATGGGAGAGTGGAGGTAAACAAGTGACCACGGACAACGGGAGGGAGAGAGAGTGGGCGTAAACAAGTGACCATTGACAACGGGAGGGAGGGCAGGAGTAAGCAAGTGACCGCAGACAACGGGAGGAGGGAGGGCAGGGGTAAACAAGTGACCATGGACAACTTGAGGAGGGAGGGCAGGGGTAACAAGGGCCAGTGACAACAGGAGACGGAGGGTGGAGGCAAACAAGGGACCATGCCAGGAGAGGAGGGAGGGCGGTAGGGGTAAACAAGTGACCACAGACAACGGGAGGGAGGTGGTGGGTGAGGTGCGGTAAACAACTGACCACGGACAACAGTGAGGGAGGACAGGGGTAAACAAGTGACCACGGATAACGGAGAAGCAGGGAGGGCAGGGGTAAACAAGTGACCACAGACAACGGGAGGGAGAGGCAGGTTAACAAGTGACCACTGGACAGGATGAGGGAGGGAGGGAGGGTGGGGGTTAACAAGTGACCACGGACAACGGGAGGGAGGGAGTGGGTAAACAAGTGACCACAGACAACAGGAGGGGAAGGCTGGGGTAAACAAGTGACATGCACGGAGGGAGGAGAGGGCGGTGGGTAAACAAGTGACCAGAGACAACGGGAGGGATGGGAGGGCAGGGGTTAACAAGTGACCACGGACAATGGGAGGGAGGAGTGCAGGGTTAACAAGTGACCACAGACAACGGGAGGGAGGGAGGGTGGGGGTAAACAAGTGACCACGGACAACGGGAGAGAGGGAGGGCTGGGATAAACAAGGGACCACATGACAATCAGGAGGAAGGGAGTGCTGGGTAAACAAGGGAACACATACAACTGGAGGGAGGGAGGGAGGGTGGGTGGGGGTAAACAAGTAACCAGGGACAACGGGAGGGAGGGTGGTAGGGCAGGGGCTAATAAGTGACCACGGACAATGGAAGGTTGGGAGTGCAGGGGTTAACAAGTGATCACAGGACAATGGGAAGGAGGGAGGAAGGGAGGTTAGGGGTTAACAAGTGACCACAGACAATGGGAGTGAGGGAGGGAGGGCAGGGTTAATAAGTGACCACGGACAACGGGAGGGAGGAGGTAGGGGTTAACAAGTGACCACGGACAACGGGAGGGAGGGACGGCGGGGATAACAAGTGACCACGGACAACATGAGGTAGGGAGGGTGGGGCTAAACAAGTGACCACGGACAATGGGAGGGAGGGAGGGCAGGGTTTAACAAGTGACCACGGAGAATGGGAGGGAGGGCGGGGGTTAACAAGTGACCACGGAAAACAGGAGGGAGGGAGTGAGGGTGGGGGTTAACAAGTGACCACGGACAACAGGAGAGAGGGAGGGTGGGGGTTAACAAGTGACCACAGACAATGGGAGGGAGGGCACAAGTTAACAAGTGAGCAACTGGAGGGAGGGTTAGTGACCACGGACAACGGGAGATAAGGAGGGAGGGTGGACAGGGATAAACAAGTGACCAGGGACAACGGGAGGGAGGGAGGGCAGGGGTCAACAAGTGACCACGGATAACGGCTGTAAACAAGTGAAAACAGGAGGGAAGGAGGGTGGGGTAAACAAATAATCAAGGGAGGGAGGTTGGGGTAAACAAGAGACAACGGGAGGGAAGGAGGGCGGGGGTAAACAAATGACCAGAGAGGGAGGCGGGCGGGGTAAACAAGTGACAACGGGAGGGAAGGAGGGTGGGGGTAAACAAGTGACCAGACAACGGGAGGGAGGGTGGGAGGAAAATAAGTGACCACAGAGGGAGGGAGGGAGGGCGGGGGTAAACAAGTGACCATGAGGAGGATGCGAACGGTGACCACGTGAGGGTGGGAGGGCAGGGGTAAATAAGTGACCATGGGAGGGAGGGAGGGCGGGATTAAGCAAGTGACCACGGATAACGGGAGGGAGGTAGAAGGGGGAAACAAGTGACCACGGATAATGGGAGGAAGGGTGGGCAGGGGTAACAAGCGACCACGGAGAAGAGGAGGGAGGGAGGGCAGGGATAAACAAGTCACCATGGACAGTGGGAGGGAGTGGGTTAACAAGTGCCCACGGACAACGGGAGTGAGGGAGGTAGGGAGGGCGGGCGGGGTTAACAAGTGACCACAGACAACGGGAGGGAGGGCGGGGGTTAACAAGAGACTACGGGAGGGAGGGCAGGGGTAAACAAGTGACCACTGGAGGGAGGGCTGGGTAAACAAGTGACCACAGACAACAGGAGGGAGGGTGGGCACGTGTTTACAACTGACCATGGGAGGGAGTGAGGGTGGGGGTTAGCAAGTGACCACAGACAATGGGAGGGAGGGCGGGGGCTAACAAGTGACCACGGACAACAGGGGTGAGGGAGGGCGGGGGTAAACAAGTGACCACGGACAACGGGGGTGAGGAAGGGCTGGGGTTAACAAGTGACCACGGACAACGGGAGGAGGGGAGGAGAGGAAGGGTTAACAAGTGACCACGGACAACGGGAGGGAGGGGCAGGGGTTAACAAGTGACCACAGACAACGGGAGGGAGGGAGGGGGTTAGACAAGTGACCACGAACATCGGGAGGGAGGGACGGACTGAAGGAGGGAGGGGGTTAACAAGTGACCACGGACAACGGGAGGGAGGGAGGATGAGGAATAACAAGTGACCACTGACAACGGGAGAGAGGGCGGGGGTTAACAAGTGATGACAGACAACAGGAGGGAGGGAGGGCGGGCTTAACAAGTGACCACGGACAACGGGAAGGAGGGAGGGCGGGGTTAACAAGTGACCAAGGACAATGGGAGGATGGGGGTTAACAAGTAACCACAGACAAGGGGAATGAGAGCAGGGGTAAACAAGTGACTAGGAGAGGGAGGGCAAGTGACCACAGACAATGGGAGGCAGGGAGGATGGGGTAAACAAGTGACCACAGATAACAGGAGGGAGGGCGGAGGTAAACAAGTGACAACGGGAGGGAGGGCGGGGGTAAACAAGTGACAACGGGAGGGAGGGAGGGCGGGGGTAAACAAGTGACAATGGGAGGGAGGGGGTAGGGGTAAATGTGCCGATGGGAGGTAGGGCAGGGGTAATCAAGTGACCAAGGGAGTGAGATGACCTGGGGGTAAACAAGTGACCACGGGAGGAGGGAGGGTGGGGGTAAACAAGTGACCATGGATAACTGGAGGGACGGAAGGCAGGGTTAAACAAGTAACCACAGATAACGGGAGGGAGGGCAGGGTAAACAAGTGAGTATGGACAATGGGAGGGAGGGGGTTAACAAGTGACCACGAACAATGGGAGGGGGGGCGGGGGTTAACAGGTGACCACAGACAACGGAAGGGAGGGCGGGGGTACACAAGTGACAACAGGAGGGAGGGCAAGTGACCCCAGACAACGGGAGGGAGGGCAGGCAGGGGTAAATAGTGACCACGGACAACAGAAGGGAGGGTGGGGGTAAACAAGTGACCACAGACAAGGTGAGGGAGGAAGGGCTGGTGCAAACAAGTGACCATGGACAACGGGAGGGAGGGAGGGAGGGTGGGTGGGGATAAACAAGGGGCCACGGACAACAGGAGGGAGGGAGGGCGGGTGGGGGTAAACAAGTGGCCACAGACAACGGGAGGGAGGGTGAGTGGTAGTAAACAAGTGACCATGGACAACGGGAGAGAGGGCCGGATAAACAAGTGACCACATATAATGGGAGGGAAGGAGACGTGAGTGAGGAGGGTGGGGGTGAACAAGTGACCACGGAGAATGGGAGGGAGGGCAGGGGTTAACAAGTGACCATGGACAACGGGAGGGAGGGAGGGCGGGGTTAGCAAGTGACCACGGACAACGGGAGGGAGGGAGGCGGGGTTAATCAAGTGACCACGGACAATGGGAGGGAGGAAGGGCAGGGGTTAACAAGTGACCACGGACAATGGGAGGGAGGTAGGGCGGTTGTTAATAAGTGTCCACGGACAACAGGAAGGAGGGAGGGCGGGGGTTGACAAGTGACCACGGACAATGGGAGGGAGGGAGGGCGGGGTTTAACAAGTGATCATGGATGACGGGAGGGAGGGCGGGGGTTAACAAGTGACCACATACAATGGGAGGGAGGGAGAGAGAGGCTTAAAAAGTAACCATGGGAGGGAGGGAGGGCAGGGGTTAACAAGTGACCACGGACAACGGGAGGGAGGGAGGGAGGGCGGGGTTTAACAAGTGACCATGGATAACAGGAGGGAGGGCGGGGGTTAACAAGTGACCACAGACAACAGGAGGGAGGGAGGGCGAGAGTAAACAAGTGACCATGGACAATTGGAGGGAGGAAGGGAGAGAGGGAGGGAGGGTGGGGGTTAACAAGTGACCACGGACAACGGGAGGGAGGGTGGGGTTAACAAGTGACCATGGACAATGGGAGGAAGGGAGGGCAGGGTTAACAAGTGACCACGGACAACGGGAGGGAGGGAGGGCGGTTGTTAACAAGTGACCACGGACAACGGGAAGGAGGAGGGCGGGGGTTAACAAGTGACCACTGAAAACAGGAGGGAGGGAGGTCGAGGGTTAACAAGTGATCACAGAGAACGGGAGGGAGGGCAGGTGTTAACAAGTGACCATGGGAGGGAGGGCAGGGGTTAACAAGTGACCACGGACAACGGGATGGAGGGAGGGCATGGGTTAACAAATGACCACGGACAATGGGAGGGAGGGCAAGTGACTGCATACAACAGGAAAGAGGGAGGGCAGGGGTAAACAAGTGACCACAGATAACGGGAGGGAGGGAGGACGGGGGTAAACAAGTGACCACTGGAGGGAGGGAGGGTGGGGTTAACAAGTGACCACGGACAACGGGAGGGAAGGCGGGGGTTAACAAGTGACCACGGACAACAGTGGTGAGGGAGGGCGGGGATAAATAAGTGAACATGGACAACGGGAAGGAGGGAGGGAGGGGCTTAACAAGTGACCACAGACAACAGGAGGGCGGGAGGGATGTAGTTAACAAGTGACCACAGACAACAGGAGAAAAGGGGGGAGGGAGGGAGGGAGGACGGGGGTTAACTTGTGACCACGGACAACGAGAGGGAGGGAGGGCGGGGTTAACAAGTGACCACAGACAACGGGAGTGAGTAGGGGGTTAACAATTGATCACGGACATCGGGAGGGAGGAAGGGAGGGGGTTAACAAGTGACCAAGGACAACGGGAGGGAGGGAGGGGGTTAACAACTGACCACGGACAAAGGGAGGAAGGGAGGACGGGGATTAACAAGTGACCACCGACAATGGGAGGGAGGGTGGGGGTTAACAAGTAACCATGGACAACAGGAGGGAGGGAGGGCACGGGTTAACAAGTGACCACGGACAACGGGAGGGAGGAAGGATGAGGGTAAACAAGTGATAACAGTATAACAGGAGGGAGGGCGGGGGGTAAACAAGTGACAATGGGAGGGAGGGAGGGCGGGGGTAAACAAGTGACAATGGGAGGGAGGGTGGGGGTAAACATCTGACCATGGGAGGTAGTGCGGGGGTCATCAAGTGACCAAGGGAGGGAAGTGACCTTGGGGGTAAACGAGTGACCAAAGGAGGGAGGGCGGGGGTAAACAAGTGACCATGGGAGGGAGGGAGGGCGGGGGTAAACAAGTGACCATGGGAGGGAGGGAGGGCAGGGGTATGCAAGTGACAATGGATAACGGGAGGGAGGGAGGGCAGGGGTAAACACATAACCACGGATAACTGGAGGGACGGAGGGCAGGGGTAAACAAGTAACTACAGATAACGGGACGGAGGGCGGGGTAAACAAGTGACTATGGACAACAGGAGGGAGGGGGTTAACTTGTGACCACGAATAACAGGAGGATTGAGGTCGGGGGTTAACAAGTGACCACGGACAAGGGGAGGGAGAGCGGGGGTTAACAAGTGACCATGGACAACGGAAGGGAGGGCGGGGGTAGACAAGTGACAACGGGAGGGAGGTCAAGTGACCTCGGACAACGGGAAGGATGACGGGCGGGGGTAAACAAGTGACCACGGACAACGGGAGGGAGGGTGGGGGTAAACAAGTGACCACAGACAACAGGAGGGAAGGAGGGAGAGTGGGGGTAAACAAGGGACCACAGACAGCAGGAGGGAGGGCAGGTGTAAACAAGGGACCACGGACAACGGGAGGGAGGGAGGGCGGTGGGGGTTAACAAGTGACCACATATAAAGGGAGGGAGGGTGAGCAGGGGTAAACAAGTGACCACGGACAATGGGGGGCGGGGTTAAACAAGTGACCACGTATAATGGGAGGGAGGGAGGGTGGGGGTAAACAAGTGACCTTGGGTAATGGATGGGAGGGAGGCGTGGGTAAACAAGTGACTACAGATAACGGGAGGGAGGGCGAGGGTAAACAAGTGACCACAGACAACAGGAGGGAGGGAGAGAGGGAGGGAGTGAGGGAGGGTGGGGCTTAACAAGTGACCACAGACAATGGGAGGGAGGGAGGGCAGGGGTTAACAAGTGACCACGGACAATGGGAGGGAGGGAGGGAGGGGGTTAACAAGTGACCACGGACAATGGGAGGGAGGGCGGGGTTAACAAGTGACCACAGACAATGGGAGGGAGGGCGGGGTTAGCAAGTGGCCACAGACAATGGGAGGGAGGGCGGGGTTAGCATGTGGCCACAGACAACGGGAGGGAGGGTGGGGTTAACAAGTGACAACGGGAGGGAGGGCGGGGGTTAACAAGTGACCATGGACAACGGGAGGGAGGGAGGGCAGGGATTAACAAGTGACCACGGACAATGGTAGGGAGGGAGGGAGGGATTGCAGGATTAACAAGTGACCACGAACAATGGTAGGGAGGGAGGGATAGATTGCAGGGATCAACAAATGACCACAGACAACGGGAGTGAGGGAGGGCAGGGGTAAGCAAGTGACCACAGATAACGGGAGGGCGGGGGTAAACATATGACCACAGATAACTGGAGGGACAGAGGGCAGGGGTAAACAAGTAACCACGGCTAACGGGAGGGAGGATGGGGTAAACAAGTAACTATGGACAACGGGAGGGAGGGGGTTAACAAGTGACCATGAACACCAGGAGGGAGGGGGTTAATAAGTGACCACAGACAAAGGGAGGGAAATCAGGGGTTAATAAGTGACCACGGACAACGGAAGGGAGGGCGGGTGTAAACAAGTGACCATGGACAACTGGAGGGAGGGTGGGGGTAAACAAGTGACCACGGACAACGGGAGGGAGGGAGGGTGGTCATAGATAAGTGACCACAGACAACGGGAGGGAGTGTGGGGGTAAACAAGGGACCACGGACAACGGGAGGGAGGGCAGGAGTAAACAAGGGACCACGGACAACGGGAGGGAGGGAGAGCGGGAGGGGGTAAACAAGTGACCATGGGTAATGGGTGGGAGGAAGGGCAGGGTAAACAACTGACCACAGATAACGGGAGGGAGGGCGAGGATAAACAAGTGATCACGGACAACGGGAGGGAGGGAGTGATAGAGGGAGAAAGGGAGGGAGGGTGGGGGTTAACAAGTGACCACGGAAAACGGGAGGGAAGTTGGGGGTTAACAAGTGACCATGGACAACAGGAGGAAGGGAGGGCAGGGTTAACAATTGACCATGGACAACGGGAGGGAGGGCGAGGGTTAACAAGTGACCACGGACAACGGGAGGGAAGGCAGGGGTTAACAAGTGACCATCGGACAATGGGAAGGAGGTAGGGCGGTTGTTAATGAGTGACCACTGACAACAGGAAGGAGGGAGAACGGGGGTTAACAAGTGAACTCAGAAAACAGGAGGGAGGGTGGGGGTTAACAAGTGACCACGGAAAACAGGAGGGAGGGAGGGCGGGGGTTAACAAGTGACCACGGGCAATGGGAGGGAACGAGGGAAGGAGTTAACAAGTGACCACGGGAGGGAGGGACAGAGGGAGGGCGGGGTTATCAAGTAACCACGGACAACACTAGGGGGGCGGGGTTAACAAGTGACCATGGACAATGGGAGGGAGGGAGGGAGGGAGGGCGGGGTTTAACAAGTGACCACAGACAACGGGTGGGAGAGAGGGGATTAACAAGTGACCACGGACAACGGGAGGGAGGGAAGGGGTTAACAAGTGACCACAGACAACGGGAGAGAGGGAAGGAGGGCGGGGTTAACAAGTGACCACAGACAATCAGAGGGAGGGAGGGTGGGGGTTAACAAGTGACCGCGGACAGAGGGAGGGAGGGAGGGTGGGGGTCAACAAGTGACCACGGACATCGGGAGGGAGGGGGTTATCAAGTGACCATGGACAGAGGGAGGGAGGGCGGGGGTTAACAAGTGACCGCGGACAGAGGGAGGAGGGAGGGTGGGGTCAACAAGTGACCACGGACAACAGGAAGGAGGGAGGGTGGGGGTTGACAAGTGACCGCGGACAACAGGAGGGAGGGAGTGAGGACGGGGGTTAACAAGTGACCTCAGACAACAGGAGGGAGGGAGGGGGTAAACAAGTGACCATGGACAAAGGGAGGGAGGGAGGGTGGGGGTTGACAAGTGACCACGGACAACGGTAGAGAGGGAGGGCAGGGGTTAACAAGTGACCACAAACAATGGGTGGAAGGTAGGGCATGGGTTAACAAGTGACCACAGACAACGGGAGGGAGGGCAGGCGGGTGTAAACAACTGACAACTGGAGGGAGGGTTAGTGGCCACGGACAGCGGGAGAGAAGGAGGGAGGGTGGGCGGGGGTAAACAAGTGACCACGGATAGCGGGAAGGAGGGAGGCTGTAAACAAGTGAAAACGGGAGGGAAGGAGGGCGGGGGTAAACAAATGACCAAGGGAGGGAGGTTTTGGTAAACAAGAGACAATGGGAGGGAAGGAGGATGGGGTAAACAAATGACCAAGAGAGGGAGGGTGGGGTAAACAAGTGACAACGGGAGGGAGGGCAGAGGTAAACAAGTGACAATGGGATGGAAGGAGGGTGGGGGTAAAAATGACCACGGACAACAGGAGGGAGGGAGTGAGGGTGGGGGTTAACAAGTGACCACAGACAACAGGAGAGAGGGAGGGCGGGGGTTAACAAGTGACCACAGACAATGGGAGGGAGGGAGGGCATGGGTTAACAAGTGACCACGGACAACAGGAGGGAGTGAGGGTGGGGGTTGACAAGTGACCACGGACAACAGGAGGGAGGGAATGAGGGCGGGGTTGATAAGTGACCACAGAGAATGGGAGGGTGGGGGTTAACCAGTGACCATGGGAGGGAGGGAGGGAGGGAGGGCAGGGGTTAACAAGTGACCACAGACAACGGGAGGGAAGGTGAGCAGGCGTTAACAAGTGACCATGGACATTGGGAGGGAGGGGGTTAACAAGTGACCACAAACAACTGGAGGGAGGGGGTTAACATGTGACCACGGGCAATGGGAGGGAGGGAGGGTAGGGGTTAACAAGTGACACAGACAACAGGAGGGAGGGTGGGAGTTAACAAGTGACCACGGACAACTGGAGGGTGGGGGTAAACAAGGGACCACAGACA
Source organism: Calotriton arnoldi (assembly GCA_963921515.1). NCBI lineage: Eukaryota > Metazoa > Chordata > Amphibia > Caudata > Salamandridae > Calotriton > Calotriton arnoldi. The sequence continues at coordinate 75,195 of CAWUFW010014402.1, forward strand.
ACGGGAGGGCGGGTGGGGGTAAACAAGTGACAACGGGAGGGAGGGAGGGCAGGCGGGGGTAAACAAGTGACCACGGACAATTGGAGGGTGGGAGTAAACAAGTGACCACAGATAACGGGAGGGAGGGCGGGGAGGTAAACAAATGACAACCGGATGGAGGGAGGGCAGGGGTAAACAAGTGACAACTGGAGGGAGGCAGGGTGGGGAGTAAACAAGTGACCATGGATAACGGGAGGGAGGGTGGGGGAGGTAAACAAGTGACCACGGGAGGGAGGGAGGGAGCGGGTGAACAAGTGACCATGGATAACGGGAAGACGGAGGGAAGGGGTAAACAAGTGACCACGGATAACGGGAGGGAAGGATTGCAGGGGTAGACAAGTAACCCCTGATAATGGGAGGGAGGGCATGGGTAAACAAGTGACCACAGACAACGGGAGGGAGGGGGTTAACAAGTGACCACATACAATGGGAGGGAGGGAGGGCGTGGGTTAACAAGTGACCACAGACAATGGGAGGGAGGTCGGGTTAACAAGTGACAACAGGAGGGAGGGCAAGGGACCACAGACAACGGGAGGGAAGGCAGACGGGGTAAACAAGTGACCACGAACAACAGGAGGGAGGGAGGGCAGGGGTAAACAAGTGACCACGGACAACGGGAGGGAGGGCTGGGGTAAATAAGTAACCACATACAGTGGGAGAGAGGGAGGGCAGGGTAAACAAGTGACCACAGATAATGGGAGGGAGGGAGGGCGGGGGTAAACAAGTGACCACAGTAGGGAGGAGGGCTCTGGTAAACAAGTGACCACCGGTAATGGGAGGGAGGGAGGGCGGGGTACACAAGTGACCACAGACAACGGACAACGGGAGGGAGGGGGTTAACAAGTGACCATGGACAACCGGAGGGAGCGATGGAGGGTGTGGGTTAACAAGGGACCACAGACAACGGGAGGGAGCGCAGGGGTCAGCAAGTAACCACGGACAATGGGAGGGTGGGTAGGGGTAAACAAGTGACCACCGGTAATGGGAGGGAGGGAGGGCGGGGTACACAAGTGACCACAGACAACGGACAACGGGAGGGAGGGGGTTAACAAGTGACCATGGACAACAGGAGGGAGCGATGGAGGGTGTGGGTTAACAAGTGACCACGTGACAACGGGAGAGAGCGCAGGGGTCAGCAAGTAACCACGGACAATGGGAGGGTGGGTAGGGGTAAACAAGTGACAACGGGAGGGAGGGAGGGCAATTGACCACGGACAATGGGAGGGAGGCTGGGATGGATTGCAGGGATTAACAAGTGACCACGGACAACAGGAGTGAGGGAGGGCGGGGTAAGCAAGTGACCACGGATAACGGGAGGGCGGGAAGGCAGGGGTAAACACATGACCACGGATAACTGGAGGGACGGTGGGCAGGGGTAAACAAGTAACCACGGCTAACGGGAGGGAGGGAGGGGTAAACAAGTGACTATGGACAACAGGAGGGAGGGGGTTAACAAGTGACCATGAACAATGGGAGGGAGAGAGGTCGGGGGTTAGCAAGTGACCACAGACAACGGAAGGGAGGGCGGGGATAAACAAATGACTACGGGAGGGAGGGCAAGTGACCTCAGACAACTGGAGGGATGGCGGGCGGGTGTAAACAAGTGACCACGGACAACTGGAGGGAGGGTGGGGGTAAACAAGTGACCACGGACAACGGGAGGGAGGGTGGTCGTAAACAAGTGACCACGGACAACAGGAGGGAGGGAGTGTGGGGGTAAACAAGGGACCATAGACAACAGGAGGGAGGGCAGGGGTAAACAAGGGACCATGGACAACGGGAGGGAGGGTGGGGGAGGTAAACAAGTGACCACGGGAGGGAGGGAGGGAGGGCGCGGGTGAACAAGTGACCATGGATAACGGGAAGACGGAGGGCAGGGGTAAACAAGTAACCACGGATAACGGGAGGGAGGGAGTGCAGGGGTAAACAAGTAACCCCGGATAATGGGAGGGAGGGCGTGGGTAAACAAGTGACCACAGACAACGGGAGGGAGGGGGTTAACAAGTGACCACAGACAATGGAAGGAAGGGAGGGCATGGGTTAACAAGTGACCACAGACAATGGGAGGGAGGTCGGGGGTTAACAAGTGACAACAGGAGGGAGGGCAAGTGACCACGGACAACAGGAGGGAAGACAGACCGGGGTAAACAAGTGACCACGAACAACAGGAGGGAGGGGGTAAACAAGTGACCACGGACAACGGGAGGTAGGGAGGGAGGGGGTAAACAAGTAACCACATACAATGGGAGAGAGGGAGGGCAGGGTAAACAAGTGACCACAGATAATGGGAGGGAGGGAGGGCGGTGGTAAACAAGTGCCCATAGGTAATGGGAGGGAGGGAGGGTGGGGTACACAAGTGACCACAGACAACGGACAACGGGAGGGAGGGGGTTAACAAGTGACCATGGACAACCGGAGGGAGCGATGGAGGGTGTGGGTTAACAAGGGACCACAGACAACGGGAGGGAGCGCAGGGGTCAGCAAGTAACCACGGACAATGGGAGGGTGGGTAGGGGTAAACAAGTGACAACAGGAGGGAGGGAGGGAGGGCAATTGACCACGGACAATGGGAGGGAGGCAGGGATGGATTGCAGGGATCAACAAGTGATCACGGACAACGGGAGTGAGGGAGGACGGGGGTAACCAAGTGACCACGGATAACGGGAGGGCAGGGGTAAACACATGACCACGGATAACTGGAGAGATGGAGGGCAGGGGTAAACAAGTAACCACGGCTAACAGGAGGGAGGGTGGGGTAAACAAGTGACTATGGACAACGGGAGGGAGGGGGTTAACAAGTGACCATGAACAATGGGAGGGAGAGAGGGGGTTAACAAGTGACCACGGACAACGGAAGGGAGGGCGGGGGTAAACAAGTGACTACAGGAGGGAGGGCAAGTGACCTCAGACAACTGGAGGGATGGCGGGCGGGTGTAAACAAGTTTCCACTTACAACTGGAGGGAGGGTGGGGTAAACAAGTGACCACGGACAACGGGAGGGAGGGTGGTCGTGAAACAAGTGACCGCAGACAACGGGAGGGAGGGAGTGTGGGGGTAAACAAGGGACCACGGACAACAGGAGGGAGGGCAGGGGTAAACAAGGGACCACGGACAACGGGAGGGAGGGAGGGCAGGTGGGGGTAAACAAGTGACCACGGACAATGGGAAGGAGGGTGAGCAGGGGTAAACAAGTGACCACGGACAACGGGAGGGGGGCGGGGGTAAAAAAGTGACCATGGGTAATGGGTGGGAGGAAGGGTGGGGGTAAACAACTGACCACAGATAACGGGAGGGAGGGCGAGGATAAACAAGTGACCACATACAACGGGAGGGAGCGCAGGGGTCAGCAAGTAACCACGGACAATGGGAGGGTGAGTAGGGGTAAACAAGTGACAATGGGAGGGAGGGCAATTTACCACGGACAATGGGAGGGAGGCAGGGATGGATTGCAGGGATCAACAAGTGACCACGGACAACGGGAGTGAGGGAGGGCGGGGGTAAACACATGACCACGGATAACTGGAGGGACAGAGGGCAGGGGTAAACAAGTAACCACGGACAATGGGAGGGAGGGAGGGCAGGGGTAAACAAGTAACCACATACAATGGGAGGGAGGGAGGGTGGGGTAAACAAGTGACCACGGATAATGGGAGGGAGGGAGGGCGGGGGTAAACAAGTGACCACGGGAGGGAGTGAGGGCGGGGGTAAACAAGTGACCACAGATAATGGGAGGCAGGGAGGGCAGGGTACACAAGTGACCACAGACAACGGACAACGGGATGGAGGGGATTAACAAGTGACCATGGACAACGGGAGGGAGCGATGGAGGGTGGGGGTTAACAAGGGACCACGGACAATGGGAGGGAGCGCAGGGGTCAGCAAGTAACCACGGACAATGGGAGGGTGGGTAGGGGTAAACAAGTGACAATGGAAGGGATGGAGGGCAATTGACCACGGACAATGGGAGGGAGGCAGGGATGGATTGCAGGGATCAACAAGTGACCATGGACAACGGGAGGGAGGGCGGGGTAAACAAGTGACTATGGACAACGGGGGAGAGGGGGTTAACAAGTGACCACGGACAACAGAAGGGAGGGCGGGGGTGAACAAGTGACAACGGGAGGGAGGGCAAGTGACCTCGGACAACTGGAGGGATGGCGGGCGGGTATAAACAAGTGACCACGGACAACTGGATGGAGGGTGGGGGTAAACAAGGGACCAGGGACAATGGGAGGGAGGGAGGGTGGTCGTAAACAAGTGACCATGGACAACAGGAGGGAGGGAGTGTGGGGGTAAACAAGGGACCACAGACAACGGGAGGGAGGGCAGGGGTAAACAAGGGACCACGGACATTGGAAGGGAGGGAGGGAGGGCAGGTGAGCAGGCGTTAACAAGTGACCATGGACATTGGGAGGGAGGGGGTTAACAAGTGACCACAAACAACTGGGAGGGAGGGAGGGGGTTAACATGTGACCACGGGCAATGGGAGGGAGGGAGGGAGGGTGGGAGTTAACAAGTGACCACGGACAACTGGAGGGTGGGGGTAAACAAGTGACCACAGACAACGGGGGGAGGGCATGGGTTAACAAGGGACCACAGACAACGGGAGGGAGGGCGGGTGGGGGTAAACAAGTGACAACGGGAGGGTGGGAGGGCAGGCGGGGGTAAACAAGTGACCACGGACAATTGGAGGGTGGGAGTAAACAAGTAACCACAGATAACGGGAGGGAGGGCGGGGAGGTAAACAAATGACAACCGGATGGAGGGAGGGCAGGGGTAAACAAGTGACAACTGGAGGGAGGCAGGGTGGGGGTAAACAAGTGACCACGGATAACGGGAGGGAGGGTGGGGGAGGTAAACAAGTGACCACGGGAGGGAGGGAGGGCGCGGGTGAACAAGTGACCATGGATAACGGGAAGACGGTGGGAAGGGGTAAACAAGTGACCACGGATAACGGGAGGGAGGGATTGCAGGGGTAGACAAGTAACCCCTGATAATGGGAGGGAGGGCATGGGTAAACAAGTGACCACAGACAACGGGAGGGAGGGGGTTAACAAGTGACCACATACAATGGGAGGGAGGGAGGGCGTGGGTTAACAAGTGACCACAGACAATGGGAGGGAAGGCAGACGGGGTAAACAAGTGACCACGAACAACAGGAGGGAGGGCAGGGGTAAACAAGTGACCACGGACAACGGGAGGGAGGGAGGGCGTGGGTTAACAAGTGATCAGCAGACAACGGGAGGGAGGGCGGGTTAACAAGTGGCAACAGGAGGGAGGGCAAGTGACCACAGACAACGGGAGGGAAGGCAGACGGGGTAAACAAGTGACCACGAACAACAGGAGGGAGGGAGGGCAGGGGTAAACAAGTGACCACGGACAACGGGAGGGAGGGAGGGCTGGGGTAAATAAGTAACCACATACAGTGGGAGAGAGGGAGGGCAGGGTAAACAAGTGACCACAGATAATGGGAGGGAGGGAGGGCGGGGGTAAACAAGTGACCACAGTAGGGAGGAGAGGCGGTGGTAAACAAGTGACCACGGGTAATGGGAGGGAGGAGGGCGGGGTACACAAGTGACCACAGACAACGGACAACGGGAGGGAGGGGGTTAACAAGTGACCATGGACAACCGGAGGGAGCGATGGAGGTGTGGGTTAACAAGGGACCACAGACAACGGGAGGGGAGCGCAGGGGTCAGCAAGTAACCACGGACAATGGGAGGGTGGGTAGGGGTAAACAAGTGACAACAGGAGGGAGGGAGGGAGGGCAATTGACCACGGACAATGGGAGGGAGGCAGGGATGGATTGCAGGGATCAACAAGTGATCACGGACAACGGGAGTGAGGGAGGACGGGGGTAACCAAGTGACCACGGATAACGGGAGGGCGGGGGTAAACACATGACCACGGATAACTGGAGAGATGGAGGGCAGGGGTAAAACAAGTAACCACGGCTAACAGGAGGGAGGGTGGGGTAAACAAGTGACTATGGACAACGGGAGGGAGGGGGTTAACAAGTGACCATGAACAATGGGAGGGAGAGAGGGGGTTAACAAGTGACCACGGACAACGGAAGGGAGGGCGGGGGTAAACAAGTGACTACAGGAGGGAGGGCAAGTGACCTCAGACAACTGGAGGGATGGCGGGCGGGTGTAAACAAGTTTCCACTTACAACTGGAGGGAGGGTGGGGGTAAACAAGTGACCACGGACAACGGGAGGGAGGGTGGTCGTAAACAAGTGACCGCAGACAACGGGAGGGAGGGAGTGTGGGGTAAACAAGGGACCACGGACAACAGGAGGGAGGGCAGGGGTAAACAAGGGACCACGGACAACGGGAGGGAGGGCAGGTGGGGGTAAACAAGTGACCACGGACAATGTGAAGGAGGGTGAGCGGGGGTAAACAAGTGACCACGGACAATGGGAGGGGGCGGGGGTAAAAAGTGACCACGTATAATGGGAGGGAGGGAGGGCGGGGGTAAACAAGTGACCATGGGTAATGGGTGGGAGGAAGGGTGGGGGTAAACAACTGACCACAGATAACGGGAGGGAGGGCGAGGATAAACAAGTGACCACATACAACGGGAGGGAGCGCAGGGGTCAGCAAGTAACCACGGACAATGGGAGGGTGAGTAGGGGTAAACAAGTGACAATGGGAGGGAGGGCAATTGACCACGGACAATGGGAGGAGGCAGGGATGGATTGCAGGGATCAACAAGTGACCATGGACAACGGGAGTGAGGGAGGGCGGGGGTAAACACATGACCACGGATAACTGGAGGGACAGAGGGCAGGGGTAAACAAGTAACCACGGACAATGGGAGGGAGGGAGGGCAGGGGTAAACAAGTAACCACATACAATGGGAGGGAGGGAGGGTGGGGTAAACAAGTGACCACGGATAATGGGAGGGAGGGAGGGCGGGGGTAAACAAGTGACCACGGGAGGGAGTGAGGGCGGGAGTAAACAAGTGACCACAGATAATGGGAGGCAGGGAGGGCAGGGTACACAAGTGACCACAGACAACGGACAACGGGATGGAGGGGATTAACAAGTGACCATGGACAACGGGAGGGAGTGATGGAGGGTGAGGGTTAACAAGGGACCACGGACAATGGGAGGGAGCGCAGGGGTCAGCAAGTAACCACGGACAATGGGAGGGTGGGTAGGGGTAAACAAGTGACAATGGAAGGGATGGAGGGCAATTGACCACGGACAATGGGAGGGAGGCAGGGATCAACAAGTGACCATGGACAACGGGAGGGAGGGCGGGGTAAACAAGTGACTATGGACAACGGGGGAGAGGGGGTTAACAAGTGACCACAAATAACGGGAGGGAGGAAGGTCAGGGGTAAACAAGTGACCACAGACAAAGAGAGGGAAAGCAGGGGTTGACAAGTGACCACGGACAACAGAAGGGAGGGCGGGGGTGAACAAGTGACAACGGGAGGGAGGGCAAGTGACCTCGGACAACTGGAGGGATGGCGGGCGGGTATAAACAAGTGACCACGGACAACTGGATGGAGGGTGGGGGTAAACAAGGGACCAGGGACAATGGGAGGGAGGGAGGGTGGTCGTAAACAAGTGACCATGGACAACAGGAGGGAGGGAGTGTGGGGGTAAACAAGGGACCACAGACAACGGGAGGGAGGGCAGGGGTAAACAAGGGACCACGGACATTGGAAGGGAGGGAGGGCAGGTGGGGTAAACAAGTGACCGCGGACAACAGGAGGGAGGGTGAGCGGGGGTAAACAAGTGACCATGGACAACGGGAGGAGGGGTGGGGGTAAAAAAGTAACCACGTATAATGGGAGGGAGGGAGGGCGGGGGTAAACAAGTGACTATGGGTAATGGGTGGGAGGGAGGGCGGAGGTAAACAACTGACCACAGATAAGAGGAGGGAGGGCGAGGATAAACAAGTGACCACAGACAACGGGAGGGAGGGATAGGGGGAGGGAGGGTGGGGGTTAACAAGTGACCACAGACAACGGGAGGGTGAGCGGGGGTTAACAAGTGACCACTGACATCTGGAAGGAGGGAGGGGGTTAACATGTGACCACAGACAACTGGAAGGAGGGAGGGAGGGTTGGAGGGAGGGGATTAACAAGTGACCACGGTCAACGGGAGGGAGGGAGGGAGGGTAGGGGTTAACAAGTGACAACTAGAGGGAGGCAGGGTGGGGGTAAACAAGTGACCATGGATAATGGGAGGGAGGGCGGGGGAGATAAACAACTGACCATGGGAAGGAGGGCGCGTGTGAACAAGTGACCACGGATAACGGGAGAGAGGGAGTGCAGGGATAAACAAGTAACCCTGGATAATGGGAAAGAGGGAGGGCGTGGGTAAACAAGTGACCACAGACAACAGGAGGGAGGGCGAGGATAAACAAGTGACCATGGACAACAGGACAGAGGGAGGGTGGGGGTTAACAAGTGACCACGGACAACGGGAGGGTGAGCGGGGGTTAACAAGTGACCACTGACATCGGGAAGGAGGGAGGGGGTTAACAAGTGACCACAGACAACTGGAGGGAGGGAGGGTTGGAGGGAGGGGGTTAACAAGTGACCACAGACAACGGGAGGGAGGGATGGTAGGGGTTAACAAGTGACACACACAACAGGAGGGAGAGCGGGGGTTAACAAGTGACCACAGACAACTAGAGAGTGGGGGTTAACAAGTGACCACGGATAACGGGAGGTAGGGAGGGTGGTGTAAACCAGTGACCATGGATAACGGGAGGGAGGGTGCGCGGGGGTAAACAAGTGACCACAGACAACGGGATGGCGGGAAGGCGGGGTTAAACACATGACCACGGATAACTGGAGGGACAGAGGGCAGGGGTAAACAAGTAACCACGGCTAACTGGAGGGAGGGGTAAACAAGTGACTATGGACAACGGGAGGGAGGGGGTTAATAAGTGACCACGAACAATGGGAGGGAGGGAGGTCGGGGGTTAACAAGTGACCACAGACAACGGAAGGGAGGGCGGGGAAAAACAAGTGACTACGGGAGGGAGGGCAAGTGACCTCGGACAACTGGAGGGATGGCGGGCGGGTGTAAACAAGTGACCACAGACAACTGGAGGGAGGGTGGGGGTAAACAAGTGACCACAGATAATGGGAGGGAGGGAGGGCGGGGGTAAACAAGTGACCACAGGAGGGAGGGAGGGCGGTGGTAAACAAGTGGCCATGGGTAATGGGAGGGAGGGAGGGCGGGGTACACAAGTGACCACAGACAACGGACAACGGGAGGGAGGGTTAACAAGTGACCATGGACAACCGGAGGGAGCGATGGAGGGTGTGGGTTAACAAGTGACCACAGACAACGGGAGGGAGCGCAGGGGTCAGCAAGTAACCACAGACAATGGGAGGGTGGGTAGGGGTAAACAAGTGACAACAGGAGGGTGGGAGGGAGGGCAATTGACCACGAACAATGGGAGGGAGGCAGGGATGGATTGCAGGGATCAACAAGTGACCACGGACAACGGGAGTGAGGGAGGACGGGGTAACCAAGTGACCACAGATAACGGGAGGGCGGGGGTAAACACATGACCACGGATAACTGGAGGGACAGAGGGCAGGGGTAAACAAGTAACCACGGCTAACAGGAGGGAGGGTGGGATAAACAAGTGACTATGGACAACGGGAGGGAGGGGTTAACAAGTGACCATGAACATTGGGAGGGAGGGAGGTCGGGGTTGACAAGTGACCACGGACAACGGAAGGGAGGGCGGGGGTAAACAAGTGACTACAGGAGGGAGGGAAAGTGACCTCGGACAACTGGAGGGATGGCGGGCGGGTGTAAACAAGTTTCCACGGACAACTGGAGGGAGGGTGGGGGTAAACAAGTGACCACGGACAACGGGAGGGAGGGTGGTTGTAAACAAGTGACCGCGGACAACGGGAGGGAGGGAGTGTGGGGGTAAACAAGGGACCACGGACAACAGGAGGGAGGGCAGGGGTAAACAAAAGACCATGGACAACGGGAGGGAGGGAGGGCGGGTGGGGGTAAACAAGTGACCACGGACAATGGGAAGGAAGGTGAGCGGGGGTAAACAAGTGACCACGGACAACGGGAGGGGGGCGGGGGTAAAAAAGTGACCGCGTATAATGGGAGGGAGGGAGGGCAGGGGTAAACAAGTGACCATGGGTAATGGGTGGGAGGGAGGGCGGGGGTAAACAACTGACCACAGATAACGGGAGGGAGGGCGAGGATAAACAAGTGACCACAGACAACGGGAGGGAGCGCAGGGGTCAGCAAGTAACCACGGACAATGGGAGGGTGAGTAGGGGTAAACATGTGACAATGGGAGGGAGGGAGGGCAATTGACCACGGACAATGGGAGGGAGGCAGGGATGGATTGCAGGGATCAACAAGTGACCACGGACAATGGGAGTGAGGGAGGGTGGGGGTAAACAAGTAACCACATACAATGGGAGGGAGGGAGGGAGGGTGGGGTAAACAAGTGACCACAGATAATGGGAGGGAGGGAGGGCGTGGGTAAACAAGTAACCACAGACAACGGTAGGGAGGGAGGGCGGGGGTAAACAAGTAACCACATACAATGGGAGGGAGGGAGGGAGGGTGGGGTAAACAAGTGACCACAGATAATGGGAGGGAGGGAGGGCGGGGGTAAACAAGTGACCACGGGAGGGAAGGTGGGCGGGGGTAAACAAGTGACCACAGATAATGGGAGGGAGGGCGGGCACACAAGTGACCACAGACAACGGACAACAGGATGGAGGGGTTAACAAGTGACCATGGACAACGGGAGGGAGTGATGGAGGGTGGGGTTAACAAGGGACCACGGACAACAGGAGGGAGGCGCAGGGGTCAGCAAGTAACCACGGACAATGGGAGGGTGGGTAGAGGGTAAACAAGTGACAATGGGAGGGATGGAGGGCAATTGACCACAGACAATGGGAGGGAGGCAGGGATGGATTGTAGGGATCAACAAGTGACCACGGACAACGGGAGTGAGGGAGAGCAGGGGTAAGCAAGTGACCACGGATAACAGGAGGGCGGGAGTAAGCACATGACCACGGATAACTGGAGGGACGGAGGGACGGGGTAAACAAGTAACCACGGCTAACGGGAGGGAGGGCGGGGAAAACAAGTGGCTATGGACAACGGGAGGGAGGGGGTTAACAAGTGACCACAAACAACGGGAGGGAGGGCAGGGGTAAACAAGTGACCACAGACAAAGAGAGGGAAAGCAGGGGTTGACAAGTGACCACGGACAACAGAAGGGAGGGCAGGGGTAAACAAGTGTCAATGGGAGGGAGGGCAAGGGACCTCGGACAACTGGAGGGATGGCGGGTGGGTGTAAACAAGTGACCAGGGACAACTGGATAGAGGGTGGGGGTAAACAAGTGACCAGGGACAACGGGAGGGAGGGAGGGTGGTCATAAACAAGTAAAGGTAAAGGTGAATTCGTGCTTGTAAGCGCACTGCCACCCCAACTGGGGCATCCTGGCGCTATACGCATACCGCTGTGGAACCCTTCCTGGCTATTCCCTGTGAAATGTCCACTCCTGGGCACCCACAAGGTGAAGCCAGGCATCCCAGCGCTGGTGGGGCCGTTGTGGAGATTAAGCAAGCTATTGCCCAGAGTTGCAGAGTGGGACCCATGATTAGAATAGGCACCGAGGCGAGAATTATCAGGTCCGAGGAAATTGAGTCCAAGAACCGCCGAGGCGGGAATTGAACCCTGGTCCCGGGCCAGATCTCTGCATCAGGGTCTGCCGCTCTAACCATTGAGCCACACTTCTCCACAGTGACCACGGACAACAGGAGAGAGGGAGTGTGGGGTAAACAAGGGACCACAGACAACGGGAGGGAGGGCAGGGGTAAACAAGGGACCACAGACATTGGAAGGGAGGGGCGGGTGGGGGTAAACAAGTGACTGCGGACAACGGGAGGGAGGGTGAGCGGGGGTAAAGAAGTGACCACAGACAACAGGAGGAGGGGTGGGGGTAAAAGTGACCACGTATAATGGGAGGGAGGGAGGGCGGGGGTAAACAAGTGACCATGGGTAATGGGTGGGAGGGAGGGCGGGGGTAAACAAGTAACCACATACAATGGGAGGGAGGGAGGGAGGGTGGGGTAAACAAGTGACCACAGATAATGGGAGGGAGGGAGGGCGGGGGTAAACAAGTGACCACGGGAGGGAAGGTGGGCGGGGTAAACAAGTGACCACAGATAATGGGAGGGAGGGCGGGGCACACAAGTGACCACAGACAACGGACAACAGGATGGAGGGGGTTAACAAGTGACCATGGACAACGGGAGGGAGTGATGGAGGGTGGGGTTAACAGGGACCACGGACAACAGGAGGGGAGCGCAGGGTCAGCAAGTAACCACGGACAATGGGAGGGTGGGTAAGGGTAAACAAGTGACAATGGGAGGGATGGAGGGCAATTGACCACAGACAATGGGAGGGAGGCAGGGATGGATTGTAGGGATCAACAAGTGACCACGGACAACGGGAGTGAGGGAGAGCAGGGGTAAGCAAGTGACCACGGATAACAGGAGGCGGGGGTAAACACATGACCACGGATAACTGGAGGGACGGAGGGACGGGGTAAACAAGTAACCACGGCTAACGGGAGGGAGGGCGGGGAAAACAAGTGGCTATGGACAACGGGAGGGAGGGGTTAACAAGTGACCACAAACAACGGGAGGGAGGGCAGGGGTAAACAAGTGACCACAGACAAAGAGGGAAAGCAGGGGTTGACAAGTGACCACGGACAACAGAAGGGAGGGCAGGGGTAAACAAGTGTCAATGGGAGGGAGGGCAAGGGACCTCGGACAACTGGAGGGATGGCGGGTGGGTGTAAACAAGTGACCAGGGACAACTGGATAGAGGGTGGGGGTAAACAAGTGACCAGGGACAACGGGAGGGAGGGAGGGTGGTCATAAACAAGTAAAGGTAAAGGTAAATTCGTACTTGTAAAGCGCACTGCCACCCCAACTGGGGCATCCTGGCGCTATACGCATACCGCTGTGGAACCCTTCCTGGCTATTCCCTGTGAAATGTCCACTCCTGGGCACCCCCAAGGTGAAGCCAGGCATCCCAGCGCTGGTGGGGCCGTTGTGGAGATTAAGCAAGCTATTGCCCAGAGTTGCAGAGTGGGACCCATGATTAGAATAGGCACCGAGGCGAGAATTATCAGGTCCGAGGAAATTGAGTCCAAGAACCGCCGAGGCGGGAATTGAACCCTGGTCCCGGGCCAGATCTCTGCATCAGGGTCTGCCGCTCTAACCATTGAGCCACACTTCTCCACAGTGACCACGGACAACAGGAGAGAGGGAGTGTGGGGTAAACAAGGGACCACAGACAACGGGAGGGAGGGCAGGGGTAAACAAGGGACCACAGACATTGGAAGGGAGGGCGGGTGGGGGTAAACAAGTGACTGCGGACAACGGGAGGGAGGGTGAGCGGGGGTAAAGAAGTGACCACAGACAACAGGAGGAGGGGTGGGGGTAAAAGTGACCACGTATAATGGGAGGGAGGGAGGGCGGGGGTAAACAAGTGACCATGGGTAATGGGTGGGAGGGAGGGCGGGGGTAAACAACTGACCACAGATAACAGGAGGGAGGGCGAGGATAAACAAGTGACCATGGACAACAGGAGGGAGGGAGGGATAGATGGAGGTAGGGTGGGGGTTAACAAGTGACCACGGACAACGGGAGGGTGAGCAGGGGTTAACAAGTGACCACAGACAATGGGAAGGAGGGAGGGGTTAACAAGTGACCACAGACATGGGAGGGAGGGAGGGAGGGTTGGAGGGAGGGATTAACAAGTGACCGCAGACAACGGGAGGGAGGGAGGGTAGGGGTTAACAAGTGACACACACAACAGGAGGGAGGGCAGGGGTTAACAAGTGACCACAGACAACTGGAGAGTGGGGGTTAACAAGTGACCACAGACAACGGGAGGGAGGGCATTGGTTAACAAGTGACCACGGACAACGGGAGGGAGGGTGAGTAGGGGTAAACAAGTGACAACAGGAGGGAGGGCAGGCGGGGGTAAACAAGTGACCATGGACAATGGGAAGGAGGGTGGGGAGGTAAACAAGTGACAACTGGATGGAGGGAGGGCAGGCGTAAACAAGTGACAACTGTAGGGAGGCAGGGTGGGGGTAAACAAGTGACCATGGATAATGGGAGGGAGGGCGGGGGGAGGTAAACAAGTGACCACGGGAGGGAGGGCGCGTGTGAACAAGTGACCATGGATAACGGGAGGGACGGAAGGCAGGGGTAAACAAGTGACCACAGATAACGGGAGGGAGGGAGTGCAGGGGTAAACAAGTAACCCCGGATAACGGGAGGGAGGGAGGGCGTGGGTAAACAAGTGACCACAGACAACAGGAGGGATGGCGAGGATAAACAAGTGACCATGGACAATGGGAGGGAGGGAGGGATGGAGGGAGGGACGGTGGGGGTTAACAAGTGACCACGGACAACGGGAGGGTGAGCGGGGGTTAACAAGTGACCACTAACATCGGGAAGGAGGGAGGGGGTTAACAAGTGACCACAGACAACTGGAGGGAGGGAGGGAGGGGGTTAACAAGTGACCACGGACAACGGAAGGGAGGGATGGTAGGGGTTAACAAGTGACACACACAACAGGAGGGAGGGCGGAGGTTAACAAGTGACCACAGACAACTGGAGAGTGGGGGTTAACAAGTGACCACAGACAACGGGAGGGAGGGCATTGGTTAACAAGTGACCATGGACAACAGGAGGGAGGGCGGGTGGGGGTAAACAAGTAACAACAGGAGGGAGGGCGGGCGGGGGTAAACAAGTGACCATGGACAATGGGAGGGAGGGCAGGGAGGTAAACAAGTGACCACAGGAGGGAGGCAGGGTTGGGGTAAACAAGTGACCATGGATAATGGGAGGGAGGGCAGGGGAGGTAAACAAGTGACCACGGGAGGGAGGGAGGGCGCTGGTGAACAAGTGACCATGGATAACGGGAGGGGCGGAGGGCAGGGGTAAACAAGTAACCCCGGATAACGGGAGGGAGGGAGGGCGTTGGTAAACAAGTGACCACAGACAACAGGAGGGAGGGGTTAACAAGTGACCACGAACAATGGGAGGGAGGGAGTGCGTGAGTTAACAAGTGACCACAGAGAACGGGAGGGAGGTCGGGGTTAACAAGTGAAAACAGGAGAGAGGGCAAGTGACCACGGACAGCGGGAGGGAAGGTGGATGGGGGTAAACAAGTGTCTACGAACAACAGGAGGGAGGGAGGGCGGGGGTAAACAAGTGACTATGGACAACGGGAGGGAGGACGGGGGTAAACAAGTAACCACATACAATGGGAGTGAGGGAGGGCGGCTAAACAAGTGACCACAGATAATGGGAGGGAGGGAGGGAGGGGTTAACAAGTGACACACACAACAGGAGGGAGAGCGGGGGTTAACAAGTGACCACAGACAACTAGAGAGTGGGGGTTAACAAGTGACCACGGATAACGGGAGGTAGGGAGGGTGGTGTAAACCAGTGACCATGGATAACGGGAGGGAGGGTGCGCGGGGGTAAACAAGTGACCACAGACAACGGGATGGCGGGAAGGCGGGGTTAAACACATGACCACGGATAACTGGAGGGACAGAGGGCAGGGGTAAACAAGTAACCACGGCTAACTGGAGGGAGGGGTAAACAAGTGACTATGGACAACGGGAGGGAGGGGGTTAATAAGTGACCACGAACAATGGGAGGGAGGGAGGTCGGGGTTAACAAGTGACCACAGACAACGGAAGGGAGGGCGGGGAAAACAAGTGACTACGGGAGGGAGGGCAAGTGACCTCGGACAACTGGAGGGATGGCGGGCGGGTGTAAACAAGTGACCACAGACAACTGGAGGGAGGGTGGGGGTAAACAAGTGACCACAGATAATGGGAGGGAGGGAGGGCGGGGGTAAACAAGTGACCACAGGAGGGAGGGAGGGCGGTGGTAAACAAGTGGCCATGGGTAATGGGAGGGAGGGAGGGCGGGGTACACAAGTGACCACAGACAACGGACAACGGGAGGGAGGGGGTTAACAAGTGACCATGGACAACCGGAGGGAGCGATGGAGGGTGTGGGTTAACAAGGGACCACAGACAACGGGAGGGAGCGCAGGGGTCAGCAAGTAACCACGGACAATGGGAGGGTGGGTAGGGGTAAACAAGTGACAACAGGAGGGTGGGAGGGAGGGCAATTGACCACGAACAATGGGAGGGAGGCAGGGATGGATTGCAGGGATCAACAAGTGACCACGGACAACGGGAGTGAGGGAGGACGGGGGTAACCAAGTGACCACAGATAACGGGAGGGCGGGGGTAAACACATGACCACGGATAACTGGAGGGACAGAGGGCAGGGGTAAACAAGTAACCACGGCTAACAGGAGGGAGGGTGGGATAAACAAGTGACTATGGACAACGGGAGGGAGGGGGTTAACAAGTGACCATGAACAATGGGAGGGAGGGAGGTCGGGGGTTAACAAGTGACCACGGACAACGGAAGGGAGGGCGGGGGTAAACAAGTGACTACAGGAGGGAGGGAAAGTGACCTCGGACAACTGGAGGGATGGCGGGCGGGTGTAAACAAGTTTCCACGGACAACTGGAGGGAGGGTGGGGGTAAACAAGTGACCACGGACAACGGGAGGGAGGGTGGTTGTAAACAAGTGACCGCGGACAACGGGAGGGAGGGAGTGTGGGGGTAAACAAGGGACCACGGACAACAGGAGGGAGGGCAGGGGTAAACAAAAGACCATGGACAACGGGAGGGAGGGAGGGCGGGTGGGGGTAAACAAGTGACCACGGACAATGGGAAGGAAGGTGAGCGGGGGTAAACAAGTGACCACGGACAACGGGAGGGGGCGGGGTAAAAAGTGACCGCGTATAATGGGAGGGAGGGCAGGGGTAAACAAGTGACCATGGGTAATGGGTGGAGGGAGGGCGGGGGTAAACAACTGACCACAGATAACGGGAGGGAGGGCGAGGATAAACAAGTGACCACAGACAACGGGAGGGAGCGCAGGGGTCAGCAAGTAACCACGGACAATGGGAGGGTGAGTAGGGGTAAACATGTGACAATGGGAGGGAGGGAGGGCAATTGACCACGGACAATGGGAGGGAGGCAGGGATGGATTGCAGGGATCAACAAGTGACCACGGACAATGGGAGTGAGGGAGGGTGGGGGTAAACAAGTAACCACATACAATGGGAGGGAGGGAGGGAGGGTGGGGTAAACAAGTGACCACAGATAATGGGAGGGAGGGAGGGCGTGGGTAAACAAGTAACCACAGACAACGGGTAGGGAGGGAGGGCGGGGGTAAACAAGTAACCACATACAATGGGAGGGAGGGAGGGAGGGAGGGTGGGGTAAACAAGTGACCACAGATAATGGGAGGGAGGGAGGGCGGGGGTAAACAAGTGACCACGGGAGGGAAGGTGGGCGGGGGTAAACAAGTGACCACAGATAATGGGAGGGAGGGCGGGGCACACAAGTGACCACAGACAACGGACAACAGGATGGAGGGGGTTAACAAGTGACCATGGACAACGGGAGGGAGTGATGGAGGGTGGGGTTAACAAGGGACCACGGACAACAGGAGGGAGCGCAGGGGTCAGCAAGTAACCACGGACAATGGGAGGGTGGGTAAGGGTAAACAAGTGACAATGGGAGGGATGGAGGGCAATTGACCACAGACAATGGGAGGGAGGCAGGGATGGATTGTAGGGATCAACAAGTGACCACGGACAACGGGAGTGAGGGAGAGCAGGGGTAAGCAAGTGACCACGGATAACAGGAGGGCGGGGGTAAACACATGACCACGGATAACTGGAGGGACGGAGGGACGGGGTAAACAAGTAACCACGGCTAACGGGAGGGAGGGCGGGGAAAACAAGTGGCTATGGACAACGGGAGGGAGGGGGTTAACAAGTGACCACAAACAACGGGAGGGAGGGCAGGGGTAAACAAGTGACCACAGACAAAGAGGGAAAGCAGGGGTTGACAAGTGACCACGGACAACAGAAGGGAGGGCAGGGGTAAACAAGTGTCAATGGGAGGGAGGGCAAGGGACCTCGGACAACTGGAGGGATGGCGGGTGGGTGTAAACAAGTGACCAGGGACAACTGGATAGAGGGTGGGGGTAAACAAGTGACCAGGGACAACGGGAGGGAGGGAGGGTGGTCATAAACAAGTAAAGGTAAAGGTAAATTCGTACTTGTAAAGCGCACTGCCACCCCAACTGGGGCATCCTGGGCGCTATACGCATACCGCTGTGGAACCCTTCCTGGCTATTCCCTGTGAAATGTCCACTCCTGGGCACCCCCAAGGTGAAGCCAGGCATCCCAGCGCTGGTGGGGCCGTTGTGGAGATTAAGCAAGCTATTGCCCAGAGTTGCAGAGTGGGACCCATGATTAGAATAGGCACCGAGGCGAGAATTATCAGGTCCGAGGAAATTGAGTCCAAGAACCGCCGAGGCGGGAATTGAACCCTGGTCCCGGGCCAGATCTCTGCATCAGGGTCTGCCGCTCTAACCATTGAGCCACACTTCTCCACAGTGACCACGGACAACAGGAGAGAGGGAGTGTGGGGTAAACAAGGGACCACAGACAACGGGAGGGAGGGCAGGGGTAAACAAGGGACCACAGACATTGGAAGGGAGGGCGGGTGGGGGTAAACAAGTGACTGCGGACAACGGGAGGGAGGGTGAGCGGGGGTAAAGAAGTGACCACAGACAACAGGAGGAGGGGTGGGGGTAAAAAAGTGACCACGTATAATGGGAGGGAGGGAGGGCGGGGGTAAACAAGTGACCATGGGTAATGGGTGGGAGGGAGGGCGGGGGTAAACAACTGACCACAGATAACAGGAGGGAGGGCGAGGATAAACAAGTGACCATGGACAACAGGAGGGAGGGAGGGATAGATGGAGGTAGGGTGGGGGTTAACAAGTGACCACGGACAAC
The DNA here is from genome assembly GCA_963921515.1 of Calotriton arnoldi. Taxonomy (NCBI): domain Eukaryota; kingdom Metazoa; phylum Chordata; class Amphibia; order Caudata; family Salamandridae; genus Calotriton; species Calotriton arnoldi. Next base: position 94,202 of record CAWUFW010014402.1, read on the forward strand.
GGGAGGGTGAGCAGGGGTTAACAAGTGACCACAGACAATGGGAAGGAGGGAGGGGGTTAACAAGTGACCACAGACATGGGAGGGAGGGAGGGAGGGTTGGAGGGAGGGGATTAACAAGTGACCGCAGACAACGGGAGGGAGGGAGGGTAGGGGTTAACAAGTGACACACACAACAGGAGGGAGGGCAGGGGTTAACAAGTGACCACAGACAACTGGAGAGTGGGGGTTAACAAGTGACCACAGACAACGGGAGGGAGGGCATTGGTTAACAAGTGACCACGGACAACGGGAGGGAGGGTGAGTAGGGGTAAACAAGTGACAACAGGAGGGAGGGCAGGCGGGGGTAAACAAGTGACCATGGACAATGGGAAGGAGGGTGGGGAGGTAAACAAGTGACAACTGGATGGAGGGAGGGCAGGCGTAAACAAGTGACAACTGTAGGGAGGCAGGGTGGGGGTAAACAAGTGACCATGGATAATGGGAGGGAGGGCGGGGAGGTAAACAAGTGACCACGGGAGGGAGGGCGCGTGTGAACAAGTGACCATGGATAACGGGAGGGACGGAAGGCAGGGGTAAACAAGTGACCACAGATAACGGGAGGGAGGGAGTGCAGGGGTAAACAAGTAACCCCGGATAACGGGAGGGAGGGAGGGCGTGGGTAAACAAGTGACCACAGACAACAGGAGGGATGGCGAGGATAAACAAGTGACCATGGACAATGGGAGGGAGGGAGGGAGGGATAGAGGGAGGGAGGGACGGTGGGGGTTAACAAGTGACCACGGACAACGGGAGGGTGAGCGGGGGTTAACAAGTGACCACTAACATCGGGAAGGAGGGAGGGGGTTAACAAGTGACCACAGACAACTGGAGGGAGGGAGGGGGTTAACAAGTGACCACGGACAACGGAAGGGAGGGATGGTAGGGGTTAACAAGTGACACACACAACAGGAGGGAGGGCGGAGGTTAACAAGTGACCACAGACAACTGGAGAGTGGGGGTTAACAAGTGACCACAGACAACGGGAGGGAGGGCATTGGTTAACAAGTGACCATGGACAACAGGAGGGAGGGCGGGTGGGGGTAAACAAGTAACAACAGGAGGGAGGGCGGGCGGGGGTAAACAAGTGACCATGGACAATGGGAGGGAGGGCAGGGAGGTAAACAAGTGACCACAGGAGGGAGGCAGGGTTGGGGTAAACAAGTGACCATGGATAATGGGAGGGAGGGCAGGGGAGGTAAACAAGTGACCACGGGAGGGAGGGAGGGCGCTGGTGAACAAGTGACCATGGATAACGGGAGGGGCGGAGGGCAGGGGTAAACAAGTAACCCCGGATAACGGGAGGGAGGGAGGGCGTTGGTAAACAAGTGACCACAGACAACAGGAGGGAGGGGGTTAACAAGTGACCACGAACAATGGGAGGGAGGGAGTGCGTGAGTTAACAAGTGACCACAGAGAACGGGAGGGAGGTCGGGGGTTAACAAGTGAAAACAGGAGAGAGGGCAAGTGACCACGGACAGCGGGAGGGAAGGTGGATGGGGGTAAACAAGTGTCTACGAACAACAGGAGGGAGGGAGGGCGGGGGTAAACAAGTGACTATGGACAACGGGAGGGAGGACGGGGGTAAACAAGTAACCACATACAATGGGAGTGAGGGAGGGCGGCTAAACAAGTGACCACAGATAATGGGAGGGAGGGAGGGAGGGTGGGGGTAAACAAGTGACCATGGGAGGGAGGGAGGGTGGGGGTAAGCAAGTGACCACGGATAATGGGAGGGAGGGAGGGAGGGTGGGTACACAAGTGACCACAGACAACAGACAACGGGAGGGAGGGGGTTAACAAGCGACCATGGGCAACAGGAGGGAGCGATGGAGGGTGTGGGTTAACAAGTGACCACAGACAACGGGAGGGAACGCAGGGGTCAGCAAGTAACCACGGACAATGAGAGGGTGGGTAGGGGTAAACAAGTGACAACAGGAGCGAGGGAGGGCAATTGACCATGGACAACAGGAGGGAGGGCAGGTGGGGTAAACAAGTGACCACAGTCAATGGGAGGGAGGGAGGGATGGAGGGAGGGAGGGAGGGTGGGGGTATACAAGTGACCATGGACAACTGAAGGGAGGGAGGGCCGGGGTAAACAAGTGACCACGGATAACGGGAGGTAGGGAGGGTGGGGTAAACAAGTGACCATGGATAACGGGAGGGATGGTGCGCGGGGGTAAACAAGTGACCACAGACAACGGGAGGGAGGGCGGGGGTAAACAAGTGACCATGGACAACGGGAGGGCAGGAGGTAAAGCAGGCACGGACAACAGGAGGGAGGGTGGGGTTGTAAAGTAGGCACCACAGACTGAATGTTGCAGGAAAGCATGTCCTGCCTGCAGTAAGAGAAACTCGATAAAGAAAATAGTGCTTACAAACTCAATAACACGTACCGTGTAACAACCGAAGATAAAGGGCCAGTCGCCATGGGAGGTTTCAAATGGACAAGGCCGTACTAAGGAGGGACTAACAAGCCTATCAATGAATCAGAAGGCAGCATTTACGAAGGACAATGACACAAGCCAATGGCAAATATGGGCAGAGAGTGGGCGGGGTCTATATTCCATACTCCACTATAACAAGTCTCGCATAGGCTCGACCTAAAAATTAATGCAAACTCTGTGGCCACTGCAACATCATTGGCTTTTGTTCCAGAACAATCATCTGGGGCCAAAGCAAGCTCCAATGTCTGCGACCATTACAAGCTATTAATCAGCACAAGCACAACAAGAGGACTAAGCAGACTGCGGGGACCAGAACCCCCACAAACAATAGCAATCTAGAAAATTCTGAGGCCACAGCAGGCTTTGGAGATACAGCAGGCTCTCGGTTCCGTGGCAAGTCCCTCGGCCCTACAACTTTCTAGGAACACAACAAGCTTTGTGGACAAATTATTCTTAGAGTACACAACAAGCTCAAGCATGCAGCAGTGACCACTGAAAAATGTGGGACAGCTTCAGGCTCTGGGATGTTCTCTTGCTCTAGGGATACTGAAAGCTTCAGAGCCAATTCTAGTTCTGGTAAACACTGAATGTTCCAGGGCAGCAACGCATGCCACATACATCCAGGTGACATGGTAATGGTTCAGAGCCACTTGTGCCCCAGTGAGGTCAGGGGCCCTGGCAGACTCTATGGATATAGCTTCAAGGATCTAGCATGTTTCAACATCACAAGACGCTCTAGAGCATGGTGCAGTAATGTACTTTGAGCAAACAACAAGCTAAATGACTATACAACCCTGAGGCACAAAAGAATCTGTAGCCTACTCGGTATCTGCAACTTACTCAGAGAGAAGTCCAAGGTACAACACCAAAGCACATTCTTTGGTCCACAGAAAACTTTAGGGCCATGTAGTGCTTCAGGAGAGAATCAATCTTTTTAGTCACAGCAATTTCAGGGGACATGGAACTCTCCAGGAACCCAGCAAATCCTTAGACCTTTGCAGGTTTGGGCTGCAGAAAGCTGTAAGGCTTTATCAATATCCAGGTACAGAGCAAGAGCCATTGTTTAAGATGGTTAATTAAAAACAACTGAAAAGCAATCTTCCTGGAAATTCCTTTTTAATTTGTTCATCATAAAAGCAGCAAGAAAAGGGATATACTGAAGCCATCCAAGAGAGAAGATTGCTTTATCTCCAGGTTTTTCTGTTTTTATTGATTGTTAAGACAATATATTACATGATTGAAATACTAAAGAAATATGAGTTCCATCACTATTCCTTTTACTTAGACATCGATCAGAAAAGCAATCCCTCCAATGAGAGTTCTTTCCTGCATTCGGGCCAAAATGAAGGTGACATCACTAGGAGCAGTTGTCAGTATTTGCAGATGCCTTATACTGTTTTTTGGCCACTTTAAGAATTTCTAAGTTTATTTTTAGAAATGTGACTACTATACAGATCTCATATTTTAGATAGGTAAAAAGAAACATAAACCAGGTGCATTATGGCTACTCTGCCCCACAGCAACTCATACAGTACGTTTGGTAGGTGAAGCTGTTATTCTTCCAGTGGCTTTTGAAGAGTGGTGTACCAGGTAAAGTGGAGACAGTTTTGAACATATTTCAAAATGTTTAAATACAATGTGGAGGACAAGGATGGTTGCAAGGGGTGATGCGGAGGCCGTTTTTAACTTACTTCTATGAGACAATAAAGGTTGAAAAGTTGTACGTTTTTCTTACAATTTGGCATCCCTGACCATCAGAGAATTGAAAAAAAAAAATTAGGAAGCTAGCTGTAGTAAGACACCTAGGACTGGACCATAAAGTATTGCCTTGTCTTCCTGCAATAAAATTGTGTATTAACTTTGTGACCTTTACAGCAATGGCTTTCGTTGGAAGAGAGGTTTTCTCTCCATATGGAAACACTGAATTCCCAAAAGCCCATGTTTTCTGCTAACCTCCCTGCTGCATCCATTCCCAATACACTTTAACACTACCTTGTATACAGTGTCGAAAACTTGTTCCAGTTTCGCCGAATGACACCAAATGCTAGAGTGTATATCCAGCACCTCTTGGGCAGGATTTTTATGCGTTCCTTATATACACGTGATAGCGTGGATTGGGGCCAAAATTAAACAATATGGTTCAACCTTTCAATTCAAATAGTGGATCAAGCCTGCACACCTGCTTATGTAATCCATTTAATCCAATTGATCTGTGTGTAAACTAAATTCTATCTGCTGTGTGCTACCTTAAAACCTGACCTGCACCTGTCAGGATAACTGACTCTGAAACGGTGTGTACAAACCATGTCACACACTTCAACAGTAAAGTAAACCTTTATAGCCAATTTTTCATGCGAGTTTGTTACAATTTATTTCATTTTTTCTGTTTGCATCCATTATTTTCAATGGAAGTATTTTCAAAAAACAACAAATGATCATCAATATTGCAAATCTGTGTCATACAATGATCATGTTACAGTTTTCTCATTGCATTGTATGACAAACAGATGACCATCGTGGTATATCCCATGCCATGTTCCCAATGCATTTCGGGAAATCCCTTCATCAGGAGAACTCTATAAATAACAGATAATGCAAATGTTCAAGCAAAAATGGAAAACAAGAAGTTTTTGAGAACATAACAGGCTCTCCCATCCCCTATTAAATTATACATGATTGCTTAATGAAGTTGTTCAAAATTATTTGTATCCTTAAAATAATTTCCTGTCACACCCAGAGTGCCACTACCACTACGGTGTATTGCGTACTCCATAAAGTGTCCAAATATTTCGAGATAGCCATACTATACTAGTTGAACAAAACGTGCAGCCGTTGCCGAGAATCTGTACCTCTTATAGCCCAAGTGAAAAGTGTCACCCAATATACTGCAACCTTGTGCACAGAAACCTGTTTAGAAAAAAGATTCCAATCCTACCAAGGTATCACGTGGCTTTACTAATTCAATGCAGTAAAATCCTCACTAATACAACAAGTGTGCCAATCAGTGTGACCGTAAAGCTTGCAATGTTTCTATGTGAATCACATGCGAAATTAACTTACTTAATCGACAGAAGTAAAAAAACGCATAAATAGTCGTTTGATACGTCCGCCATACTGCCACTTCCTGAATAAGAAACCAAATTCTAAAATAAATAACTTGACTCAACCGTCCATACAACCAATAGTCTATGCAAGGCTATGGTACTTACTTCAAACCCAAACGCTGCCGCGCTTCTCTCCCTGCCGCCAGATTGAATTTAAACGAGTGCCCGATCTCCATCAAAAAAGAATCCTATGTGCTTGCATGAATACGTACATACCGACGCATTGCGGTACACAATAAACAAAGAAAACAGACTCGAATGAGTTCTGTGTGGATGTGGTATGGTGTATCAATGATGTTTGCTGGGTTCCTGTGACGCGATAACCAAAAGTTAAAAACAAATAATAAATAATAAGCGGAACCCACATTTTCCACATGTATAACGTGTGTTCAGTGAATGTGCTAGCAAACACATGACCCGCCTCCCTTACAAGTGGCTTTTTCATTTTTCATGCACAAATAATTTTGATCATCCACATTCAGGATCTCCAGGGTGTACCATGGTCTGAAATGTTGTTTGCAAACCCCTCATTTTTTTTTTACTCTTGTCAGGTATATATGAGCAACAATGGATTAATTTAAGCATCTTGCAGACTCCGCCTTTTTCTTGTTTTATGTTTTATGTATTGTCATCCTGTTGTGATATTCTCAGTAGTGGTAATGTTGATGTGGAGGATGATTGTGGGTGCACTCCACTGATTATGTTTTGAAGTCTTTAGAAAAAGGGCCTGGGTTGTTTAACAGTGTAAGTGACTCTTACCGTACAGCATAGCTTTAATCTCCATCCGGCTTCTTCCCCTTTCCCATGTGGTGCATGCCTTGCTCCCTTCTCATCCAGCTCATGCCTTGTTCTACTCTTATTCAGTTTATAACTCTCTACATCTGGATTTTCCCTCGCTTCATTTTCTTATCAATCATGCGCTCATTCCCCTCACTCATCCATCTTCTGTTTTATTTGACTCATATTCATTGTATGCTATGGTTCTTCTCTAACACATTCTTATCCCTACCTGATTTTCTCTCACAGGCTTGGACCTCATTTCCTTCTTCTGTCATCCAGCTTACATCCAGCTCCTCTACATTGTCTGTGCTGTCCCTTATTACATCCATTGTGTCCCTTGTTCCTCTTCATCTATCTTGGTTGTTCTTCCACCCCTCTCATCAGTGCTTTCATGCTTTGTCTCATCTATCATCTTTCCAGCTCTGCTAATATGATTTGCGTCTTTCTTCTTGCCATTATCCATATTATGGCTCTGTCTCATGCATCTTCTGCTACATGCCTTGGTCCAATCTCTTATCATTTTTATACTCAGTTGCCTTCTCTTAACGATTTTGTGCATCAATAAATAAATAAATAATAATAAAATAATAAATAAATCCGTATTTGTAAAGCGCAAACTACTCACCCTTACGGGTCTCAAGGCGCTGGGGGACGTCGTGGAAATTAAGTGAGCTATTTCCCAGAGTCACATGGTGCTGAGCTGAGCTGCCGCCAGAGCCGGGGATCGAACCGTGAACAGTGTGCTCCAAAGTCAGCTGCCCTGGCCGCTGCACCACACCTCACCATCAATGTACATCTCATCTGGTCTGTGCCAATATCTCCTCCATCTGATCTTGGTCTTCCCTCTTCTTTGGTGGCTCATTGTGACCTGCCTTGTGCCTGGTCTACTGTCCCATTAATCTTCTACCTTGTTTGACTCTTTTCTACATTGACATTTAATCTCTTCTCTCATTTGTTTCTGATCCCATTTCTCCCTCTCATCTTACTTGTCACTTTCAACTCTCTGATCCACCTTATGCTTCATGGCACTCTCCTCCTTATAGTGCCAAAGTCCCTTCAGTCCTTGATCTTCTTTGATACTCCTCTGTCGTTCAGCTAGTGCATTGCTGCCCTCTCATCTACTCCATGATTTACTCCATCTTTTCATCTGGCTTGTGCCTAACTCTATTCACGAATACAGACCATGTCTCTGTTCAGTGCTTCTGCTACTTTGTGCCTTGGTTATTTCTGAGCCTGAGCAGAGTTTTGGGGCAACATGAAGTCCATGTTCTACCACGAGATGCAGATTCAGGGCTAGTTTGAACAACTGCAGCAAGCTGCAGCGCTAGAGCAAAACATTTGGTAATGTTAAGCTTTTGTATAACCACAAATCCCTAATGAGGCAGAAATCTCATTGACACCAACAAGCTTCATAGACAGAGAGAACTCTGAGGCCAATGTGGCCTCCATGGCCATAGCATGCTTAAATGGTACCCTGTGCTACATGACACAGCATGTACAACAGCAAGGTCCTGAGTTATTTCATGTTCTGGGACCATTGTATTATGGTTTTCCACTCCAAACTACTACACCAAAGCAAGGTTCTAGATTACACCAAGGTCCAGGTTAAATTCCAGTGCCACAAAATTGATGGGCCATGTTGAGCACATATCAGACTTGCGAGCTACAGCAGGAAACACTGTAACGTCAGGTATATCAGAAGCTGCCGAGCCTTGGAAAATCTTCATAGTCACAAGAAGGGCGTGGGACACAGCAGGTGTAAAGGACTGCAAGCTCTGTTACTTGGGCTAGTTCTAGAATACCAGCAAGCTCTGGAGATATAGCTGACTCCTGGACCATAGTAGGTTCCGGTGATTCAGCAAGCACCAGCTCAATAACGTGCAACAGTTAACTCTTAGACCACAGCAAGGTCCCGACCCACTGCAAGCTTCAAGCAAGTATTATACATCTTCCCCATGGGAGGGATCACCAGAAGGTCTAACATCATTACAAGTTCTACTCTTGTTAACATTTTCAGAAGTACAACATGCTCAAGGCCTACAGCAAGGTGCATGGGATTCAGAAAGCCCAGGGTCTGTCTCAGGCTCTAGTGCTGCAGCATACTCCAAAAACACAGTGCTCCATTACCGACAGCATGCTCAAACACCACAACAAGCTCCAGGGATGACTGCAAGTTCACAGTCCCAACACGCTTGGGAAACTCAGTAAGCTTGGTGGATACAGCAAACTATAGGCCAAAGCAACCATCATGGACATAACAAACATTGATGCCACAATAGGCTCCTATGCCATTAGCAGGGTCTACAGCAAGCTCTTTCGCGGGTGCAAACTCAAAAATGATTGCAGACTGTGTGGCCAAGGCAACATCATAGGCTTTTGTTTCAGAACAATACCCTGGGGCCAAAGCAAGCTCCAAGGTCTGCGTCCATTGCAAGCTACTAGTCACCACAAGCTCAACAGGAGGACTAAGCACACTGCGGGGTCCAGAGCCCCTACATCCAATAGCAATCTAGAAAATCTGACGCCACATCAGGCTTTGGAGATACAACAGGCTCTGGGATATGTGGTAAGTCCCTAAGCCCTACAAGTTTCTAGGAACACAACGAACTTTGTGGACAAAACATTCTTAGAGTCCACAACAAGCTGAAGCATACAACAGAGACCAAGGATCTAGCATGTTCCAACGTCACAAGACGCTCCAGAGCATGCTGCAGTAATGAATTTTGGGTTGTAACTTGGGGGTACCTCTCAGACCATAGATACTTTTTACAATGGAGAACTTCCAAAGATTTCTCCACTTAATGAGCTGTGATTATTTAAGAAATCTTAAAGAAAAGATTAATTAATGTTTTCCCTTTCTCGCATTAATGTATCTAGCTCATGTAGTCAATTTACTCAAAAGGCAGATAAGTTGTCTTTCTCATTCATTTATCTTTTGAAAGAGACATTTACATGGAACAAACATACACATTTGTGTTTACGTCAAAAGACAGTACATTAGTTAGGACAAAACACCAATAGAAGCAAATCATAAATGCATACTACAAAAAAGAAAGGAAACATTCTTAACTTTATATACAAAAAATCATAACACAAAAGAGGACATACTGTACAGTGCATGTAACCCTATTGGCCTACTGAGCTGATTATTAGATTTATCAAATCATAAGTGTCCAAACTTTTACTTTGTGTGTAATTGGGGCCTATTAATGGTACTCTTGATACTATACTACTGAAGGGTCCTAAGTGAGGTCAGAGAGCAGTTGTACATATTCTTGACTCAGCCATGTTAATTAAGCTTGTGTGTTCAATGCTGTTGCACATTGATTTTCGGCATGGTATCTCTTGGCCTCACGGGATGTGTGCCAACGCATTTTGACCTTCGTTGTCGGACCAGGGGCAGTATTTCAAAAGAAGGTCTTCCTCAGGGCTGGAGACTTGGGACGGACACTGTAATTATACAATACGGTGCATGCACATGTCAGTTAATGTGAAAAAGGTATTTTTGTAGTAAGTGTTCCTATATTTTAACACATACTGATGGTGTACCTTAGAGTACCTGGTTGTGTATGTCAGAACCACAGACTGGACTGTGCTGAGTCCCAAGGTGGAATCGGTCATCAGGAGGCTTCCCTTGTTTGGCCTCAAGTTGTGTTGTGTCCCTTATTATTGAGGACAAGGAGGGATATGTCTGTAAAAGTTTAAAAAGAACCATAAGGAGTAGGCTGTTAGTGTAACCTAACTGATATTTCAAGTATATATATGAATGAATCAGCGTGACAAGTTTAAGGTGGATGTATTGCGTGGAGAGGATTTTGTGGGGGTATATACTCAAGCCATGCGAGCGTGGTGTCCCTTTTGTGATTCACCCCTTTGTGGCGTGACCTGCACCATTAAAGAAACACATGCTCTAACTCGGTGCAGTTAGTGAATTCAGGCTGTGGGCTTTGCGTCGTGTGTTGACGGTCCATACAACCCGGAGGTGCTGCCTTTATGTGAACACAGAGTGGCATGTAGGTCGACAGGCTTGCAAAATACCTTATGTGCGCTTTTTGCATTTTCTTTCTTCTTCCGTAAGTACCGTCATTTCTCTCTTGGGGGACCGGCAATTCCTGTTTCTTTCACGGCGGTTCACCCAGCTGGAGTGCCTCGGGAGTGCCTGGTTTCCTGAAATTGACTCCGTACGTAATGACGTGGGTCAAGGTGGGTCAATCGTCTTCTTTGCAAGCCGTATTCTGGTGCGTGCGCCTGTCTTCCGCAAAGGCCGTCTTCCCTTTGCCTGACTTCCTGGGGGGGTTGCCATGGAGATTCAGGACTCTTGGTACGCCGCTGGAAGTATCGTGTAGCCGTCCATAACATTTGTTTGAGAGTTTTTTCTAAGTGAATTTTTGTTTGTTGCATTTTTAAACACTACCAGTGTTGTTTATGTTTATCACTGTGGCTAATAAAGCTGTTTCAATACAAAGCATGCAAGCAAACTCCACAAATGTTTTTAAGAAGATACACATTTGTTATGGTGAGTCTCTGGGGGTCTACAATTGCAGTGGGGTGGATAGGCAGGCATGGACTTATTTCAAAAGCAATGCAAGATCTCACTCATTTCATTTAATCCATTGACAGTGGTTCCAAGGCGCAATATAATTTTGGCTTCAAAGCTGGAGAGTAAAGTGTCAATGTTCCTTCTGGTGACGTGTTTTAGGACTGTCCATTTGATGTCTTGTGGGCCATGACCCTTTTCAATGCAGTGTGATGCCATGGGTGCATGTGGTACTTTGCAGTTAATCCTTGAGCGGTGTTGGGTGATTCTCTTTTTGACGGCTTGTGTGGTTTTTCCTACGTATGCCATCTGGCAAGGGCAGACAACGCCATATATAACATTGGTTGTGTTGCAGTTAGTGAATTCCTCGTGGACTTCCTCGTGGAAGATGGACTTATTTCCATATTCAAATTTGGCTCCCTCTATGGTACTGGCGCAAGACGTACAGTTGCCACAGTTTCGATGTCCCTTGATAGGGGGTAGGGCTAACATCGTTTGGAGCGTGATCCTTGGGCTGTTGACTTTTGTGTTGGCATGTACTAATATATCTTTGATGTTTTTATTTCTTTTCAAAGCAAATACTGGGATTTCTTTGAACTCTTCTAGGCCTTTTACTGTATGCCAATTTTTTTAACTTGGTTGGTGATGCCAGAGAAAGTTGTGACACATACCAGTGGCATATCTTTTGTTGTTACTTTTGGTGTCAACAGTGTTTCCCTGGGTGTGTACCAGGCGCGTTTCATAGATCTCTTTACGAGTTTGCGTGGATATGTTCTTTCAACCAATTTTTCCAGAAGGATTGTAGCATTAGTGAAGTAGTCTTCCTTTTTCGTGCAATTTCTTCTAATACGAAGGAATTGGCTGTAGGGTAAATACTGTCGCAAATCTCTTTGGTGAAAACTAGAAAAATGCAGAAATGTATTTCTGTCAGTTTGTTTGGTATACAAAGTGGTATACAGTACTCCATCTTCGTGCTTGATCAGAAGGTCTCAAAAGTTAATTTCCTCCTTACTGGAATTTAATGAAAACTGGATGGCAGGATTCCTTTGATTTAGCCAGTTTTGAAATTCTTGCAGTGCTTCAGGTGTTCCTCGCCAGAGCATGAACACGTTGTCGATGTAGCGACGCCAGATTCTTATATGACCATCGAATGGGTTGTTGTTGTATACCCACCTTTCTTCATACAAGGCCATAAACATCACCACCATTTCTGGCGCAAAGGGGCAACCCATTGCGGTCCCCTTTGTCTGTAGAAATTGTTCCTCATTGAATTGGAAAAAATTATATTTCAAACATATTTCCGCCATCTCCACTAGGAATACAGTTGGTACATTGTGAGGTCTTGGTCTGTTGTCTAGGAAATGATAGTAGCTTCAAGGCCTGCTTCTTGGGGAATGTTAGTATACAAACTAACTATGTCAAGTGTCACTAGAAGTTCTGCTTCTTGGTCAAAGGGATGTCCTTCGATGATTGTGATTGCTTGCATTGCATCACGAAGAAAACTTGTAGTGTCCACAACCAATGGTTTGAGGAACGTGTCAATATATTTGGCGGGTCGCTCTAAGAAGGAATTGACCACCAAAATTATTGGTCGTCCTGGTGGATTAGTGGCGTCCTTGTGAATCTTAGGGAGGACATTCATTAGAGGCATCCTGGGGTGGTCATTAAACAGGTACTTGGCTTCTTTTGTTGATACCCAGCCATGTTCTTCTCCTGTCTTTATAAGTATGGACAGTTTGTTCTGTACCACTTTAGTCCAATCTGTGTCTGTTTTTCTATAGTGTTCTTGATTGGAGACCCATTCCACCTCGGGACTCAGCACAGTCCAGTCTGTGGCTCTGACATACACAACCAGGTACTCTATTACTATTCTGCCACCGTATTTTGATTCAAAGAGCTATTTCGTGCACATAGAGTTCATTTGCTTTAGCCCTGTGAAACTCCGGATGCTCCAGCTCTTTGAATAAAATCGCCCTTTATATCCCACTTTACTGTAATGGTCCAATACTACCTAAAGAGGAATACCATGCCCCCCTCCCCACGCATGATGCCATCGCCCCTCCTCATGCCCTACCTGCAGTGAACCCTGACCTGTACTTGCAATGTTTGTTATGGACTCTTTAAATTTATATATGAATACTTCGTTCCTGTCTTTATTGTTTTTACTTGTTTATTCAGTCATGAAGTGTAGCTAGACAATTTATTGAGCATTTATCAGATGCTATCTCATTGCAGCCTACCATATCTTACAGATATCTGATGTTGATTTCTTGCTGTGTCACCACTTGCATGGATATATCTCATGCCACTTTGTTATCCTGACAGAACTGCCTATTGTTCCTATGCCTCAATGTAGACGTGACGTGTATGTTTTGCTTTTTTGATATACAATAAACAGAACTTAAGTAAAGAGCAATCACAAGTACATTTCAATTTAAATTCCAAGTTCAGTCAATGATGAGAGGTTCTGTAAGATTTAAAAACTTTCTTCTCATGAAGAGATTAGTAAGTGTATTTTTATTCTTTTTATTCAAATTAGTCTATAAATCTTTAGTAAATATACATAAATCTCATAACAAAGTTTGGTTAGATCAAATACTCAAATAATGCATCATGCGCATTCCATAATGGAATAAACCCTATTCTAAAGAACAGGAGGAGCATGAAGCTCAAAGAAAAATTAAAGCAGCAGAATTTCTCATAAAGATTAGTTCATGAAACTCATCTGTGTCTCAGTAATACAAGCAGATGATCATACAGGTGCAGTAGCAATCTATAAAACAAAGCATCACCAATAAAGTAAGGATGAACAGAAGCAGCAGTAACCACAACCATCAGTCTAGAACAAGAAGGTAAAGCATTGAAAACTAACTAAGAAAACACACTAATAATAAAATACAGGAATACATGTTGCAGACATTGTAGCAGGCTTCTTCCTCTCTGGACCAATCGGATGATAGCACTTGTCTGTGAGCAGGTTCAGCTCTTGCTTTCCCACAAAAATACATGCAGTTTGAAAAGCTTTGTCACAATTTAGCTACAGACATTCTTACGTAGTTAAGTTCTGGAAACATAAGCCTCAGTTCCCATGGGCATCGAACGCAAGATGGCCTTCTAAATATTAAATGTTTCACTGCATGCACAATGAACTATGCTAAAGAAGAGAAACATCAACTTGCTGCTTATTAATATACGTCATTAATATGAACAAGAGATGGGGCGTGGCTTGACAGGCCAAGATGGCGGTCGCACTCTAGGAGTGCTCCAGACCCCTCTGAATCCATCAATATCCTGCTCCTCTGGCGAGCATCCATAAAGGCAGAAAATGCTGCTGATCAGTGAGGGGTTGGCGGGGCTCCCGCACCCAGCCACAAAATTTGATAAAGGGACCGGAGACGCCCGGCAGACACCCGAGACCTCCCTGAGCTTAATGCACAAAATGGCGCCTACCGGATATCAGAGGTCGGAACAGACGAGAAGTCTGGCACCTCTCCAGCTCCATGTACCCTAACGAAGGAGGGCAACACCAGGAGTGAGGTTCTGCCGGTGAACGAGGGGGCGCCGGTCCTGCTGAGGTGCTGAGGATGCTGATGCCGATGGTGAGTGGAGAGGCCCCCAGTGAGACGCGTGCCTGAAGGAAGGGCGCGGAACTTGCGGTTGTGGGCGCTGCGCCGTCTCCTCTGCTGGCAGGGGGCCCAGCGGACTGTCCTGGGAGGGCCGCGGGTTTCGCTGGTAGAGGCTCGACCTGCGACCGGCAGGAGACACGACCCTGCGGCGGCCTTGCGAGGTAGTGGCCTTGACCCGCGAGGTGGGCCTTCTGGCAGCCGGACCTCTTCCTGTAAGATACGGGCCCCGCCTCCCGACGGCCGTGTGGGCTCTCCGGAGGCGCGAGACAGCCGAGAACCTGCCTCCGGGGCTACATTTGTGAGGTTGGCCCACGAATGCGAGTGCTCTTCCCCCGCTCCCCCCTCCCAGAGGAAGAGAGACGCACTGCTGGATCGTAAGGGAGGGAAATGGCGAACTGTGTGAGTGGAGGAGAGACACGGGGCTTGTTCCTTCGGGCACCACGCCATCTCCTCAGCCTACAAGAGCATCATTGGCTGCCCCAAGTAGACCACGGACCCTGAGGGTGCGCGCTCAGCCTGCGATCGGCGGGACAGGCGGCCCGTGGCGGCCTGGTGGGATTGCGGCCTTGCTCCACAAATGGGGCCCTCGGCGACCGGACCTCCTCCTGTGATGAGCGGCCCGCCGGACGATAACAAGAGCTCTCTGGGGGCGTGGGACAGCGGGGGCATCTGCCGTCGGGGCAGTGTCCTGGGAGCTGGCCCCACAATGATCACTGCACTTTCCCTCCTTCTCCCCTCCCAGAGAAGACAGTGATTGCGGTGCCTGAATGCGGTGGAGGGGATGGCAGGGACGCTCCTTTGGTTACCTATTGCCCAGCTGAATCCACATCAAAAAGACTCGGTGCCCCTGCGGGTGGAGAGGGACACTGACACCTATAACCTGATCTTTAAGATGTGATGGCACCCATGACGAACTAGGCTCCCTTCTGCAGATTTCCCAGGTGAGAGAGGAGTGCAGGGCAGGCAGGGAGGGATCTCCTGGTTGGTGCTGGGCCTTGGTAGGCTGCTTTACGCTTGTGGTGAGATGCAGGGAGGGGCTTTCGGCCTGTGGCCAGCAGGGTGTCCCCCTGGAAAGACCCGACTGGCCCAGAAATTAGATACACAACCTCCTGAAGTTGGAGATAGGCTTGCAGAAAAGTGAAGATCCGCCCTCTGGGCCTTAAGAGACTAGGGCTGCTGCTCAGTAAAGACACTCCTAACCCGAGAGAAACCCGCGGATTAACGCCCGGAGGCAACCAATGAGGCACGCCGGTGAGGGATCCTAAACCAGAGACACTGCGATGTCCGTGACATTGGCGAGTGTGAGAGGAAAAGGACTGTGATAAAAGCGCCCCTTGGACTCTTTGCCGGCTGGGGAGCTTCGTCTCTGATGGGCCCGGCTTCCGTCCCCCTGGGTGAGATCTAGTGAAGCAATCGGCAGCCCTTGCGGCTTGGGGAGAGGAGTTGGCCTAACGGCTAGGGCGTCCGACCTCGAATCTGGGGAACTGGGTTCGAGTCTCGGCAATGACGCTGAACATCCTGTGATTCTGGGCAATCACTTAATCTCCCCGTGCCTAACAAAAATGAATGTGTGTCCTAATGTAACGTAACTGGTGCTATGTAAAGAGCTCTGATACCCGATTCGGGTCAAGTTCGCGCTATATAAAACTCTGCAAAAAAAAAAAAAAGACATTGTAGACGAACGAAACGATCCTGACGGCTACCCAGAGGGAAGGGGAAGGAGACTTGATTCATGGTGGAGCCATCACCTTATCTTTATGGTAGGAACGGCCTGGAGGGGTGACCTGAAATTAACCACTGACTGATGAGAGAAACACCCGAGGAGTGCTCTGTAAGGCACGCCCCGGGGACACTCGGACTAAGGGACCCCCTAGCCCCCACATAGTCTCCTAACACTGGTCCCTAAATTGTGATGGACTTTGAGATCCCTCTAGACATCTGTTTGGGCTAAACCCGGCAGCGCTTCACTGCGATATGGCAGGAAGAGACATCCAATTGTGTATCAAACGCTTGGGAGCACCTTTCCCACCATGGGGACGGACAAAGGAACAAAGACTCATCCAACCCAAACTCAAATGGAACAATATGCGCTGACTGGATCTACCCAGAATGGAGCGGGCCCCTCAGCACCTGACCAGCCGGAGGGAGACCTGGCCGCTGTACTACAAGCCATAAAGACATGCCAAGAATCAATGGAAACTAAAATAGGGGAGGTCCGCGTCGATATGGCACTCATCCGCCAAGATCTTCATAACGCGACAGCCCGTGTGACAGCAGCGGAATCTCGAATATCTGAGGTGGAGGACGATGTTTCTACACTGAAACTACAAGTGAAGCAGCTTTTATCCCGCACGTCCGACCTCCATAAAAGGGCGGAGGACGCCGAAAATCATTCCTGCCGGAATAACCTCTGCCTGGTTGGCCTTCCCGAGGGCGCGGAGCCCACTCAGGCTGCCATGTTCATCGAAAATTGGTTCCGATCATGGATGCCTGCGGATGCCTTGTCTCCTTGGTTTGTGGTGGAGAGGGCCCACCGCTCCCTCGCCCTCTGCCAGGAGCACCGCACCAACCAATAATCTTGAAGATCCTTAACTTTGACTGCGATGCTATCCTGCAGGAGGCCCGCTCTCAGCCAGAACTCAGCTATAGGGGATCCAGAATTATGATCTTCCCTGATTATACCAAGGAGGTGCAGGCCCATAGAAGATCCTACGTCCAAGTTAAACAAAAGTTGAGGGGCTTAAATCTGTCCTACAGACTCGTCTTCCCAGCCCGCCTCAAAGTGATTTTTCAGAATAAATCCCAATTTTTCGATACGCCGGAGGCAGCCTGGACATGGGCGACTGAGGAGTGTTCACTCCAGCTGCCCAAAAATGTTCCAACAACAACCCATTAGAAAGGTCCAGCTGGCAAAGAACCTGCAACCCCCCATGGACAACGTGCGGGATCCCATAAAAGACGTGGGACCAGAGGAACAAAGTCTGCATCACCAAATGGTTCGTTCCAGAACAGAGATGAATTGCCCGAAATCAGAACGACCACAAATGATCGTGCCCTGCTGGGTGAGACAAACCCTGGGGACTCGCCCGGACCCGGCTCGGATTACACTGACCTATCCCGCAGCCCCCGCATATGAACTCAAATACTGCTATTCCAAATCCATGCCAGAGGAACAAGTATCCTGAAGCTCAGAGGGGCGTAACAGGCTGTCATTGACCACGATCCCTGACTAATTTGTTTACACTCTAAGGGGCATATTCTCAAGGACTCATCGCCGAGTTAACAGCACTTTAGCGCAGCAAAAGTGGCGAAAGAATTATTGCCCCATTCACAAGCTGGTGCAAACTCCCCACATCGCCAGTATACCAGCGATAGCTGCCGCAAAAAACCTCGCCACGGATCAGAGAGACAACTAACGCTAATGATATGCAGAGTAGGCGTTCCCGTGCACAAACACACGAAAACTCCACTTCGCGATATTCTCAACGACCAGCCAGATCTGCGATGCGACCAAAAAACAGGTGATAAGGCGCGTTAGCAGCAGGGATTTAACACCTGCCTTCTGCTGGTGCTAAGCAGGACGACTACCTGCAGTATGAAAGGGAACCCAGCCCAGAGCCACAGCTGAAGACCCACAGATGCCATGGAGACAATGAACATGCAGCTCAGAGACCCAAGAGGGCCATAACAACCACCGCCACCACCCCCCCTCTGAACCCCTCCCCTGGACTACCACCGAGGCAGCGTAGGACAAGACAGCGGACCTTCCGAAAATGGCATGGCCCCTCAGCCGCACAAGTGCAGAATGTGGGGAGAGGTGGGAACCAAGTATGTGTGAAGGAGGCAACTCACACATGAAGAAGAATGTACACAATGCCAAGTGTGGAGATGATGTGCTGGACAGACCACAGAATGCAGAGCACAGACATGTCCATGTGGACACATACTGCTGGGGTATGTAGTGTTGTGGACAGTGGACGCAAACATGTCACCTCAGGCAGTGGGGAA
Organism: Calotriton arnoldi; assembly: GCA_963921515.1. Classification (NCBI taxonomy): domain Eukaryota; kingdom Metazoa; phylum Chordata; class Amphibia; order Caudata; family Salamandridae; genus Calotriton; species Calotriton arnoldi. The sequence continues at coordinate 112,740 of CAWUFW010014402.1, forward strand.
GACCTTGGACATGTAGCTGTGCCGTCCCCCCCTGTAAGCGTAAGCGCAGTGGGCTGGGCCAGCGTACGCCACTCCAGCATAGGAGTGCGGATAAAAAGGCCAGGGCTCTGGGCGTGGTTCTCTTCCGTGATGGGCAACGAGTCTGCCAGGGCGGCGCACCTCACCCTGTCACGAGTCCGCCGCTGTGACCTCCAGACTCCTTGACACAGGCCCCCAGCGCATCCAACAGCACAGCAACACGGAGTCATGTGTGTGCCGGATCCTGCCTTAGTCCTACACTGCGGTCAGCAGGTCCCACAATTCAAATTGTGCCACATTTCTGTCAATGGAGGAAACCACTAGTCAGACATTACCCCCAGTGCGGCCCGCCCGGACGACGCATCGTCGTTTGCTGTGCACCTGCTGAGCGCTCCAGGTGCCACTGACCCTGTGCAACACAAGTCGACGCCACGTGGCTGTGTACCCTTGCTGACTGCTGCCTCCGGCCTACACTGCGGTCTGCAGGGCTCGCAAATCAAATTGAGTCTTGATTCATTTATGGCAGAGTCCAGTAGGCAACAGACATTGCTTCCAGGGCGGGCCGCCCGGACGACGCATCAGCACAGGCCGCGCACCCGCCGAGCGCTCCAGGTGCCACTAACTCAGTGCACCACAAGTCATCGTCACTTGGCTGTGTGCCCTTTCTGACCGCTGCCTCTGGCCTACACTGCGGTCAGCAGGGCTCGCAAACCAAATCCAATCCTGACCTGCAAGGGCACGCCATCATCGCTGGCTGCACACCCGCCACCACCGCCAGGACCACCTCCAACCAACAGCTGCCAGAGTCGGAGGAGTCTCACAGCCAGCCTTTCTAAGTTGCTCACACCTGTCTTGAATGCCATCATCAGCTTGATACCCTGCTCAGCTCTTTCAGGTGCCACTAACTCAGTGCACCACAACACATGGACCCTTCATGATTGAGTTTTGTGCTGTGGACAGCGGACGCAACAATGTCACCTCAGGCAGTGGGGAAGACCTGGGACGATGATGATGAAGATGAGGCAGGTGTACCACACCCCACTGCAGCTGCAGCAGGAATATCCCGAAGGGACAAAATCATTAACAATTCCTTCACATGAGCACGCTCAGCTCTGGTGCCCCTACGTCAGTGCACTGCAAGTCATGGACCCTTTATGATTGAATCTGTGTGTGCGATCCGATGATCACTGTTCTAGTTGTTGCCAGCACCAACCACTCCCTGAGGGCTGGCTTACACTCACCCCACACCCATCCAGCTCAGGCGTCACTGGACATGTGACCCTGGTAATAAAAAGTTGCCGGGCGCACGTGCCCGTAGCCAGTTCCACTATCTATCTAAGTGTGTCCGTGTGGTCATTATGTATGCATGAAGGGCCAGGGCCCTACCACATTACATTGTGCTGTGGACAGCGGACACAACCATGTCACCTCAGGCAGTGGGTACGGCCTTGGACACGTAGCTTTGCGTCCCCCCCTGTAAGCGTAAGCGGAGTAGGCTGGGCCGGCGTACGCCAAGCCAGCGTAGGGGTGTGAAGGATTTCCCCGGGGCTCTGGGCGTGGTTCAGTTCTGGCCTGGACAAGGAAGTAACTAATGAGTGTGTCACTGTTGTAGTGTCGGTGCCACCCAGTCCGCAATCGACAATGTTGCAATGTAGCATGCACCCGGAGGGCGGGCTCGCACGAACGGGGAAATGAAGGAGTGCAAGATCGCTCGGGGTCTTGGCTCATACATGCCAAGTGTTGTGTGTATCTGTATTGCCGCAGTATGAGCCAAATGCCTAGCCTTAATCGCGGCGCAAGTTCAGCCAGGCATGAACTCTACGTCTGTGTCCGTCCTATCCTTCCCACAGGCCTACACTCACGTGGCAGCCCACCTCCAACTGCCAACATCACAGTGTCGTTGTCAGGCTTGTGGACATGCGCAGACAGGCATGACAATGGTGTGCCGTTGGAGTGCAAGTGATGCAACCGCGCAGCGCACACAAGTAAATGGGCTCGGGGGAGGGAGGAGCAGCTGAGAGGCAACGTAACACACAGTGATGCCGCTCATTTGCCACATGCAAGACATGTCGAACATGAATCCCAAAGTCGCACACATCCCTCCCCACCCCCAACTAGCCACTTCACAGTTCCTGAATGCAAGCAGATGAGAAACTAACATTATGGATGAAAGCTCCTTTCTCTGAGCTATCAGGCGGAAGCACATCTGCACCTCCGACCTCGGAATTGCATGTGCCCGGCACCCCCTGACAGATACTATAGCAGCTGATGACGACTCCCACACTACACACAGCCTGACGAAAGACCAACGTATACACATCCCACACACACAGAAGTCCTTGCTCGAAGTTATCTTGCATGGAATGGCCTTCACACTTACTCCCACACCATCCCAGGCGTACAACCGTTGCACACTTCAACAACTCATTGCTCCGAGCTGTGGCATTTCATCCACAGAACTGGCGCAGGTCAGAACAGTGCCGCTTCAACCAGGGCCAGTAACGCAATGGCAGAACATCCCAGACACATGCACAACCCCTGTCACGTGGAACTGTACCGTGCATGTATGCTGCATTTACTGGAGGCACTGCCATTGGTAGTGCTGCGGGTCAGTTACCGGCTAAGCTTCCGTCTTGCCAACGTCACCTGCGTGCAGCCTGTGTTGCATTGTCGCTCGTGCATATTCGAGTGGTCCATGGATGTCTGCCTATCCAACAGGATGGTAGCCGAACTGGATTTCGACATGTGTGTGCGCCCCCTGTTGGCCCACGACCATGAGTGTCACCGTGACACCCGTCTATGGGATGCCTGGATACTTGGCATACATGCTGGCAGCTGGACCTCGGAAATTGCAGAACTCCTTGTGTGCAGTGAGCAAATTGAGCCGCTCCCCTATTGGGCTGTAGTGCTAATTGGTGAAAGGGGGTGGACGCAGCACATCTGTCCGGACCTGCTAATGGTTAGCCTCGCCGTCCTGTTCGATGAAGTCGACGACGACCTCATGTTGGAAATGATTGCCTACGAAGCTGCACTAGCTTTCATGGACGTGTAACTATGTACCTGAAGACACAACAGTTTGGAACACATTGCACATGTCCCGACACCTTGTTGGAACTTGGGGTTCTGGTCACATCTCCCACGACGACAGTGGACATGGCTGCATTCGCCTAGACTCCGAATACATGAGCGGACAACAACGCGGGTAAACACACACCTGTGAATGGTGCGGCACTCCCCTGGAGTGGACAGCGGCGCTTGGCAACGTTCCACGTTCTGACATACTGCTGCATTGGTGTGCATGTTGTGGCACTTATCTTGGCCGTACTGACACGCATATGCTAATAAAGTCTACGCACCTTCAATTGTATTCAACGGTGATGAGTGTTGATTTGTATGACAATGTGTGTCTCACTGCCTATCTGGGTCACGGCCATACATGCATTACTACACCATCAGGGATGTGGGGTTGTACTAGTACATTATCATCTCACAGTATCCTGCTGTGCCACATGCGAATGGCCATTTTCCACACACAAGCGGCAGCAGTTGTGTCCTCTGTTCTGTTGTGCTGGTGTTGCTGTTAGTTCGACATTGTTGTAAATGTTGAGGTGCTCTGATTCTTATGTGTGTGTGCTGCATTGTAGGTGAGTTGCCCCTTCAGCTCTGATTTGGCTGGCCCTTTTCCCTTTCAGGTGGTGTGGCTTTCACTTCTGTGCTTATGCAGTGCTGTGATGTTGCAGACTTGGGTAAATTGGGCTCTTGGTTGGTGTTGTGACTCTTTGGCATGGTTTGTCCGCAGATGTGCTCTACTTAATTGTGCATGTGTGCCATTGTGCCCATCTCCCCCATCCCCCCAGTCCCTGGTTGTTACTCACCCTGTTGCTTTTGTGTCAGGTCATGTTGAGCAGTGTCCGGTCCCCCAACTCCTGCCACCATCTCCACACTGATGACTGTGGTCACCATTTCCTCCATCTCATCCAGCTCCTCCTGTGGCGCTGGACTTCCACCTCCATTCTGCATTGCTGCCTTCTGGTTGTCTGCGAGTTTCTGCTTGGTCTTGCGCTTCACATCATTCCAGCGCCTCTTGATCTCGTCCATTGTCCTCCTCAGCACTCCGTCTGCATTTGCCTTGTCCAGGATGGACTGCCATATTGTATTTTTTGTTGCCAATGACACAGTGGAGGTGACGTACAGTTGATGGTGTTCTATCACCTCCGTAATCAGGAACATGTTTTCCTGCGGGCTGAACCGCGTCTTCCTCTTCTTCTTCTCCTTGCCCTTCCCTGACTCCAAGGTCCCAGGCTGGTCCTCCGTGGGGCTTGTGGTGTTCTGGTTGTCCTCTGTGCTTGCTCCGGCTACCTCCATGGTGCTTCGCAGTTGTTTGTGTTTTGTTTGTGTTTTGTGTTGCCACTTTTATTGTGCTTTTTGCAGCCTGACTTGTGGGACTTGCAAGCCTGGCGCTGCTTATCGCTGGATGTTTTATCGCGGTTGGGCACATCGCAACTTTTTTCATGTTCGGGTTGAGATTTTTATTGCCATCCGGGTAGTGTTATCGCAGACATTTGCTGCGTTATCGGGGTACTATCGCATGTTACCGCCGTGTTGTGAATGCCACGTTACCACGGGGTTATTTGCCCGCGATAGACGGCGATATGGAAACTTGCGTTGACCTATTTTGGCAATGATTATCGCACGTTCTTGAGAATATCCCCCTAAGCCTTTGTTGATTGGGCGACAGATGCTTCATTTGGGGAAGTATGGGGTGGGGGTTGGTTGGGACTCTCAACTGGGAATGTTTTCCTAGACATTGTTTATGTTGGTTTGTTTCATTGTAGCACTGTACATTACATGCCAGATACTCCCATTGGCAGCCCCTTAGCGCCCTTGAATACATACTGTCTCTCCCGGAAACCCATCTACCTGATTCATTGGAGCCCACCAAATGGTCGGCCCCAGACATGGCAACATTACCCTTATGTCAGACTCGTATAGCAGGAGCGGGCCCATGAGAATCCTCTCATGGAATGTGAATGGCCTCTTAGATAAAATTAAATGAACAGAGATTTTGAGATATGCCCGAAGGAGTAACCCGGATGTCTTATTACTACAAGAGACACACTTAGTGGGGAACCACTGCCCTTTCCTGGCGTGTCAGTGTCAGAGTCCCACAAGTCTTACCTTCTACTTGTGAGAGGTTCTCGCAGGGGCGATAGGGACCACCACCACCGTTTCCCACCTACCCTAGTAGCTGTGTGAACGCTGACCAGGATGTAGATGGGACCAGGGGTAGAAGCCAGATCTAGACGGGACCAGGGGTAGAAGCCAGGTATATATCCTCAAGATACTGGTCCTGTAATAGAAAGAATAAGGACACGGCTATTACCTGTGGTGAACACCAACCCCCTCCTATGCTCTCGGAGTATTACTAATTCAAAGAATGACAGTATGGGCTACCTTATATTTATACATATGAAATCATCAATCAGAATAGCTGAGAATAAGTGCTCCTGCGTAATTTCCCAGGAACGGTATCTCTTCAGTGCACCAGGAAGTGCACAAGGGACGGTTTCAGTGTTTTTTAGTACTTTAAACAAGTAATTGCGCTCCTGCGCTCTTTAATCAAAATCACGAAAAAACAGCGCTCCTGCGCAAATAATAAAGAGAACCTTAAACCAGCAATATGCGCTCCTGCGCGTTCTAAACAAAATCAAGAAAAACAGCGCTCCTGCGCAAATAATAAAATAGAACTGGTAGCACACCGCTGAACACACTCCTGTGCGTGGTGTCAGCAAAGTATTGTAAATAGACTCCTTGATACAAATCATCGACTAGGGGAAATGCCTGCACCGGAAAGGTTATTAGTAAAGTTGAGGGAATTGCCACTCTTCTAGGAAGGGAACAGCCAGGGAACAATGCTCAGCGCGGCAGACAATAGGCGTCTGCATGGAAGGAGAAGCAACTGATACCCATAGAGGAAAATGCGGAATCTCTACCTGCATCCGATGGCGGCAACGGCGTTAATCCAAAGCGCCGGGATAGCGGGATGCGCCAGCTGATAAGCCCGTCACACCGGAAGCGCCGTGATTAAGGTGGCGTCCGCTTCCGGTCTCCGCAGCTAGACTGCCAACCCTACTCCACACCTGTGAAGTCACGATCACGCTTCGTAAGGCGTGCGGAGGTTTTACGAGCTGATCATAACCATGACAGTCAGGGCTTTGACAGAGTATGGCATTCTGGGTTTTCTAGGGGATCTTGGGGAACAGCAATCCTTTTATGCCGCTCCCTTCCTTTCACAATGACCCAAGTGGTTAATGACCCATCAGGCCGACTCACAGCTCTCTTTGGTACCCTTGGGGACTCCACCATTAATCTGATATCACTATATGTCCCTCCAGCAAATCTAGAGTCCACGCTCCAAGCTGCACTGACAATCCTTTCCGCTCTTCCACAGGGCTTGACAATAGTGGGGGGTGATTTTAATGCTGTCCCGGAGCCCACGGAATATGCCACAGGTCCTGTATCCACCGAAAGAAAGTTGGGGGCCAGACGTCTCGGAGACTGGACCGCTACACTGGGTCTCTGTGATGTGTGGCGCATTTGGCACCCTAAGAGATGACAATAATCACACACCTTTGCGCACCACAACCACTCCTGTATAGATCTCCTGTTTATGCCCGCTTCAGATTGCCGTGCTGTCTCCGAAGTCCAGATTCTGGCATGCGGAATATCTGACCATTCCCTGCTCCTGTTACAAGTGGGCGAGCACACAAGGATGCTCAGGCCCATGTGGCAACTAAATGCTGGGTTCCTCCAAGATCAAGAATACAAAAAGAGTATTGGGGAGGATCTCGAAAATTACTTTTGTACCAACAAAGGCACAGTGCAGCGCCAGGGCACACTTTGGGAGGCGGGCAAAGCCACAATTCATGGCTATGCTAGAGGATTCCTTAAACGCAGGCATCAGACCCGTGATCACGAACTCGCTCAGCTTGAAGCTAGGGCGCTCCGTATGTAAATGACGGCAGCGACGATGGAAGGGGAAAGAGAACGCCGACAACTACAGTTAGTGCGGGAAGAAATCAGAAGTATCTCCATGGAGTCAGCTAAATTGATCTGGAGATCTTCAGTAGCTAGGGTATATGGGTGGGGAGACAAGAACGGCAAACATTGGCTTGCTACTCATGGCCAGTCGAATAATCCCCGAAATTCGAGACATACAGGGTCACACCTCCCGTACACCTGCAGCAATTGTGCAGACCTTTGCAAACTACTACAAGACGATATACATGGCAGATCCCAAGCACACACCAGGGGATAGTTCAGCCTTCCTACAAAATCTCCCTCTCCCAAAGCTATCAGAGATTGAACAGGAAACCATGGATGAACCTATCACTGCCGAAGAAGTAGGCGAAGCAATCTCCATGCTTGCCACTCACAAAACCCCGGGCCCAGATGGACTCCCTGCGGAGTATTACACGGCGTTCCGTAAATCTCTGATCCCACAACTCCATGCCCTATTCGAGGAAGCTATTGAGGATCGATCGTTCTCTTCCATCACTGACACTGCCCCCATTGTGGTCATACCAAAGTCGCACCGGCCCCCGGTTTCCTGTACACAGTATCGCTCGATCTCCCTGATTAATACCGAGGTCAAGTTAGATGCAACAATTTTAGCCACTCGGATGAAAAGAGTGCTTCACACCCTCATAAACCCTGATCAATGTGGCTTTATGCCGCACCGCAGCACCCGCCATTGCCTTCGACGCTTGCATGTGGCCCTTGCCCACCGAGACCTCCTTACATCATATCTGGCCTTAGTTTTACTTGACTTTGAAAAGGCCTTTGATATGGTTGACTGGGGTTACATGCAAGAGGTGCTAATAAGAGCAGGCTTTGGACCTCATTTTCATAAGATGGTGGGAGTTCTTTACTCTAACCCTTCAGCGAGGGTCCTTATAAGCGGGGCGTTATCCGAGCCTTTCCTGATTGAGAGGGGGACCCGACATGGATGTCCTCTCTCCCCTCTCCTCTTTGCCCTTGCGATCGAGCCTCTAGCCTGTTACATCTGGATAGATGACCAGATACAGGGCTGGCATTGGCAGAAATCTCAGGAGAACCGAATCGCATTATATGCGGACGATGTCCTGTTGTACCTCGCTGATCCAGCCCGATCCGGGCCGAGATGCTTGCAGATCCTTCACTCATTTGGGCGGGTGTCTGGATTGCGCCTTAACCCCCTCAAATCCACGGTGGTGCCCCTTCATGCCTCCAGGGAATGCTTCGACTGGCAGACAACCATGCCCATTTGACGACTATCCTTTAAGTACCTTGGCATCTGGGTGGCGCTTCTCCCGGAGCTGACCTGGTCCCTTAACATCGGTCCACTTCTCCGACATACTAAAGATGACCTATGTAGATGGCAAAAACACCCTCTTAACCCTCTCGGGAGAGTGGCCCTCTTCAAAATGATGGTCCTCCCACGCCTCTTGTATGTCCTCCAGAATCTCCAGATCCATCTCCCTCGCAGCTGGTTTCGCAATCTGGACGGAGTGATTACCAACTTCCTTTGGGGGGCTCAAGAGCACGATGGCTCTCACAACTTGCCAATGAACTACATACGAGGGTGGAATGGGCATGAAAAATCTCTTTTTATATTATCTCGCTACTCGCCTCCTGATAATCCATGATTGGTTTACCAGGGGATGATCAGATCCAGCATACCGGCTTGAACTGGGACGTCTTGGATTCTCTCAGGCCCAAGCAATGCTATACGGAACCCCAATCCCTCAGACCCACCAGTAGTTACTCGTTCGGCATCCTGGCATGGCGGTCGGCACTGAGGCACATGCACTGGGACACCAAAATCACATTACAAACTCCATTATGGCACGGCACCTGGCTGCGGGAGGTGGGGACTCTGACGGGTTTTCAAACGTGGGACCTGATAGGCATTATCCATCTTGGTGATATATGGAAAGGAGAACATTTCTATGGCCCACACACATAACTATGTCTGGCAGTTGCAGTTTGCACATTTTAAATGCCTGTCATTTCAGCTTTGAATTTTACATTAATCATTGCACATTTCAATTGCTAATCTAAATAATTTGCATTTTAATTGGAGAATTTTATTAATCCCACATCTGATGGTTATCTTAACCATAAAACTATCTTGATTTCAAATGTGCGTTGTGCTCAAAGTGCACCTTCGTCATCCGTTGAATCTTGCTGTTTCCGTTTTTAAATGTGGAATTTTAATGATTTATGGTTGTCATCATTTATGAGCTTATTTAAATCTAATTCCTTTTCAAATCTCTGATTTCTTTCTCTGCTCAGTCTCTTTTGTAAGTAAGGTCAACAGCCTTTCAATAAAGCAAATAGGCATAACAGATACAGTCCTATTATTAGTATTAGCATAAGTATAGCTTTCAAAATACCTCCTCCTAGGTGTTTTCATTTTTTCTAATTCAGGTTTTAAGCCTAAAAAGTTGTTTGCGAATTCCTCTATTTTTTTACTCTTGTCAGGTATATATGAGTAACAATGGGTTAATTTAAGCATCTTGCAGACTCTGCCTTTTTCTTGTTTTATGTATTGTCATCCTGTTGCAATATTCTCAGTAGGGGTGATGTTGGTGTACGGGGTGACTGATTGTGGGTGCACTCCATTGATTACGTTTTTAAGTCTTTAGAAAAAGGGCCTGGCTTCTTTAACAGTGTGACTCTTACCTTATAGTGTGGCTTTAATTTAATCCGGTTTGGATTCTGCCTCTATCCCCTTTCCCATACGGTGCATGCCTTGGTCCCTGCTCATCCAGCTTGTGCCTTGTTCCATTCCTACAATAGACATTATATAACCACAAAGAGACCCCCTAGCCGGACTTCAGATTAACACACAAAACTTCAGGAGAACATAGATCAATCACTCTGGAAGAACATGCAAGAGTTGTGTTAAACCATGTCGCCAAGCCCCCTGATGGTCGGCCTCTCCTACATGAGAGGGCTGGTTGGTCGAAGCAAACTAACCCAGTTTTAACAAAGAACCAGTTGCCCAAGTACCCTGGAAAGCACTCCTACCTTACAGCGTGGCTTTAATCTCCATCCAGCTTAGATTCTGCCTCTTTCCCCTTTCACATACTGTGCATGCCTTGTTCCCTTCTCATCCAGCTTGCACCTTTTTCTACTCTTATTCAGTTTATAACTCTCTACCATTTGGCAGTTCCCTCCCTTCCTTTTCTTATTAATCATGCGCTCATTCCCCTCACTCATCCATCTTGCGTTTTATTTGGCTCATATTCATTGTATGCTATTGTTCTTCTCTGATCCATTCTTGTTCCTACCTCTTTTTCTCTCACAGGTTTGGACCTAATTTCCTTCTTCTGTCATCCAGCTTATATCCAGCTCCCCTACATCATCGGTGTTGTTCCCCTGTCCCTTTTTACATCTACTGTGTGCCTTGTTCCTCTTCATCCATCTTGGTTGTTCTTGCACCCTCTCGTCAATGCCTTCATGCTTTGTCTCATCTATCGTCTTTTATGCTAAGTTGCCTTCTCTTAACCATTTTGTGCATCATGTACATCTCATAAGGATTGCCCCTAGATCTCCTCCATCTGGTCTTGGTCTTCCCTCTTTTTTGGTGGCTCATTGTGACCTGCCTTGTGCCTGGTCTTCTCTCCCATCAATCTTGTACCTTGTGTGACTCTCATTCACATTGACAAATGATCTATTCTCTTATCATTTTCTGATCCTGTTTCTTTCTCTCATCAGGCTTGTGCTTTGCAACTCTCTCATCCACCTTATGCTTCATGTCACACTCATCATTATAGTGCAACAGACCCTTCTGTCCTTGAACTTCTTTGATTCTCCTCTGTCGTTCAGCTAGTGCATTGCTGCCCTCTCATCTCCTTCATGGTTTACTCACTTTTTTCATATGGCTTGTGCCTAAATCCATTCGCACATCCAGACCATGTCTCTGTTCAGTGCTTCTGCCACTTTGTGCCTTGGTTATCTCGCTCATGCATTCTGAGCTTTACTGCACTCTCTCACCTGGCTTCGGCATGGATCCCCATCTCTTATGGTTGGTCTCTTTATCCTTCCTTATTCGGTGTCTTACTACCCTCTTTCATTCTGCTTTAACCTTGTTTTATTCAGTTGTCCATGTTTAGCTTCGCTCCCTTCTTTTAGTCTTCATCTCTATCAATCCCCTTTATTTGTCCCTCGTGCCCCTCTCTCATCTGACTACGACCTTGGTTTCCTATCTCATCTAGCTCGTGCTTTGCTCCTGTCTCTCCTCTAGCTCTTTGTTCTGGCTAGCACCATGCTTTTTGTGCTGATTCAACCCTCTCTCTGATCTGGCTTCTGCTTAACTGCTTCTCTCTCATCCATCTTGCCCTTGCTCTCCTCATTTATCCTATTGTCTTGGCACCCCCCTTCTTTCTTTTGCCTTTTCTCTCTCTCATCTTTCAAGAGCCTTTTTATGTGTTCCATCAGGCTACCTTCTCATTCCGCAAATATCTTGTGGTCTGCGACACTCTCAGATCAGTTTATCTCTAACGGTACTTCTCTCATCATCCTTCTTTAGTTGTCCATTGTCAACTGATCTGTGCCTCGCTTCTCACTTACTGTGCAGCAAGCTTCCATCTTTTCCTCTTGGGTCCTTGCTGCCTGACTCCTTTTCTTAGAAGTATATTCCTTCAAAGAATTCTAATCTGCCTTGTTGCTCTTTCCCATCTTTCACTCATCTTATGCCTCAATTGGCTTGCGCTTTGCACCAGTTAATCACCCATTTCCTCCCTCTGTTCCCTTTATGATATTCTAATTTCTTCGTTACTTTGATCCCCCCATTTACATCAATTCTAACTACAAAAGTAACTCTAGTCCTTATGCTAAATGTAATTAAATACATAACCCAAACCTACTGCCCAGTAATAACTCCTACCATGATTTGAACAGCATTATATTTAATTAAAATATACTAGGTTAAAGTAAATTTCCTTCAGTCAATATGTTAGCTTGATAGCTAATACTACATTAATAAACGTTGAATGAAATCTGATTATATACATTTAAATATTTAAAATGAAATTTAATTGGCCTACTTTTCCGAACTCTGAAAATACCAATAGAAAAAATTCAAACTACAGAAAATTAATTGTATGCCATTTAATGTTATTAAATTAATAAAGGCAACTAAAGGTAAATCTTTCCCTAATGTTAAATTAAGATATAACAACTAGATTTTGCATATTACCTTGTAATACTAAAGAAATATGAGTTCCATCACTATTTCTTTCACTTAGATATTCATCAGAAAAGCAATCCCTCCAATAGGAGTTCTTTCATGCCCTCAGTCGAAATGAAGGTGACATCACTAGGAGCAGTTGTCAATATGTGCAGATACCTTATACTGTTTTTTGGCCACTTTGAGAATTTCTAAGTTTATTTTTTAGAAATGTGACTATTATAGAGATCTCATATCTTAGATAGGTAAAAAAACATAAACCAAGTGAATTATGGGTATTCTGCCTCACAGAAACTCATACAGTATACCTGGTAGGTGAAGCTGTTATTCTTCCTGTGGCTTTTGAAGGGCAGTGTACGAAGTAAAGTGGAGTCAGTTTTTATTTTTTTATAACTCTTTTTATTGATGACTTAGAATATTATTTCACTGTAATTGTTACATCTTTCTTCACCATGCTTATGTAATTCAATAAACACCACGTTTCTTCATTAACATGTCATTTTACCAGTTCTTCCGGTTCGCAGCTTTTACAATTCTATATTGAGTCTCAAGTGTTGGGTTCCTAGTAATGGGGTCATACATATCTTCCAATTTTAGCTAGGGTTTGACATGAGTAATACACTAATATCTTAAGTTGGATTAGTTTGAATCTCGATGAGATAGCCACTTCTCTAGGAGCGGCCAGTGCACCTTACCAGTCTTCATTTTCTATTTCCCCTATGTCTTGTGTCCACCTTTTTCGGAGTTTGAGAAGGGGTTCGGGGGAATTGTTTATCAATTTCTGGTAAGTTAAGGAGATTGGTTTGCGGTCAGTATATTCTGTGAGGAGTCTGTCCTCCAGAGGGGAAGCTTCGGGAAGGTCTGCTCTCTTAGGGATGGCTAATTGGAGAGCATGCCTGATTTGTAAGTATCTAAATGTTTCTGTATCGGCCAGGTCATATTCCTGTTGCAGTGTTGTAAAAGGGATTACACCTCCCATTTTCCACAGGTCACCTACTTGTTCAATGCCTATGAGTTCCCATTTGGCGAAGCCTGGGATCTTCCTCAAGGTACCCATCTGCTCCACGTCCCACAACATGGGAGGCTAGCGTTAACTTTTCAGCCCATCCCAGGCTTTTATTAGCCTCATGCCACAGTTGGACAGTGTGTTTTGTGGGTTCCGTGAGACAGAGATGCTTGGGTGTTGTGTAGCGTGCTCCTGCAGAGTTCCAGCCTTGCAGGACAAATTTGTCCATCCTATAGGTTGGGTCGTCCGGGGGTTTATGCACGCTCTGATTAATAGCCATCAATTGTGCAGCCCAGTAATACCTTCGTATGTCGGGTAGTCCCACCCCTCCATCATACCATCCTCTCACTAACTTCTGTGTGGCAATACTTGGGGGGTTTACTGTCCCATAATAAAGTTCTCTATTCACTCTCTATTGCTTCAAAGTATGCCGTAGGAAATTAGAAATTGAGTATTTTGCAATATATATAAAAACTGCTGCAGTACCATCATCTTAAACAATGCCGCTCGTCCTAGTAAGTAGAGAGAGGAAGGGACCTCCAGTGATGCACATCTCCTTTCATACGCTGCAATGGGGGCAGGAAATTCCGATCATAAAAGAGAGTGGGATTTGTGGTGATATATATTTTCAGGTATCGGAAAGCCTCCCTCGCCACCGCCGCCCCACATTCCATAGGTAGCTGGGGGAGCTCTCCACTAAGCACGTATACGATAGATTTTGACCAGTTAATGTTGTACCCAGAGTATTTCCCAAAAACAGTGAATATGTTCAATATTCTATATATGGAGGACTTAGGGGACTCCAGATATAAAAGTGTATCATCTGCGTACAGGGAGATTCTATCCTCCTAGGCCTCTGTCCAGCATAGACCCCATATCAGTGGGTCCCCGCGGATCCAAGTGGCTAATGGTTCAAGTGTTAAGGCAAAAAGCAATGGTGACAAGGGACAACCCTGCCGCGTCCCTCTACGGAGTTGGAAGGTTTGAGACATACTGCTGTTTACCGCTACCTGTGCCAGTGGGTCCTTATACAAGAGCTTCAGCCAGGCCATAAATTTGGGACCAAATCCCATCTTTTCCAACACAGCACATAAATAAGGCCATTCGATGGTATCAAACACCATCTCGGCATCAAGTTACATTACCACCCCATCCTCTCTCAATGTCTCAGTTCTCCCTATGACTCCGTGGAGTCTATGCAAATTAAGCGCTGTGGTTCTTCCCGACATGAAGCCAGACTGATCGGGATGTATGAGTTTTGGGATCGCTTGTATTAATCGTGTGGCTAGTAATTTCGCTAGGATTTTGACTTCTGCATTAAACAGTGATATGGGGCGATAGGAGGAGCAATTGTGTCTCGCTCCACCTTCTTTGTGAATGACCACTACAGGGACAATTCTCTGATCTGAGGGGAGTTTTCCCTCCTCTTGACATTCTATATACATGTTTTTCAGATATGGTGCTATTTTGTCAGTTGCCAATTTATAAAGCTGCATTGGGAGAGCATTAGGTCCCATCGCTTTCCTGGACTTGATACTACGAATCACTTGGGCCACTTCATCATCGGTTATGTCGCTTTCTAATAAAGTTAGGTCGTCAGGATTAGGAGTAGGCTGCTTTATGTCTGTTAGTAGTTCTCTGGCCGTGCTATCTGTAGAGGTCCCGTTCGGGGAACAGACTTGGTAGTAATAATTAGCAAATGCCTCTGCAATCCTTTGTGGGTCCCGCAATATTCTGTCACCATCTGTTTTAAGTTCCGTGACTAATCTACTCGCCCGATGCCGCCTATCTAGCCAGGCCAGCAATTTCCCAGCCTTGTCTCCAACTTCATAGATTTTATTCTGTGTGGCTTTGTGTAGGGACTTGGCCGCCTCAGTTGCAAGGTCTTTGTGTTCTTTTTTTACATTTAGGATGTGTTGTACATCTTCTGGGTTATCTTCCAACAATTCCCCCTCGAGCCGTAAGATTTCTGCCTCAAGCCCCTCCATACTGGCCCTCTTTTCCTTTCTAACGCCCACCACCAGTGAGACAGCTTGTCCTCTTATAACAGTTTTAAAAGCCTCCCAGTGGGTCTGTGCTGATTCCACCAATCCATCATTTTCTTTAAAGTAGTACTCTATTGCTCGTTGTATACCCTCCCTACTAAAGAGATTTTGAAGCACCATGGATTGATTGACGATATTTTCCTGGGTTGCAATCTATTTGCCTCACATATTGCCAACATCGGGGAATTATCTGAAATTCCCCTGGCCATGTGTCATATTTCTTTGAAGCATACAGCTTGTTCAGCTAACGTAAGTATGTAGTCTATTCTAGAGAGGCTGTTTGTTATGTGCTCCCGAGTGAAATGTGAACTGTTGTGCCTCAGGGTTGTGGCTCTCCATATATCCACTAGTCCCATTCCAGTTAACAATTCTGAGAATAGTGAGGTTGTGTGTAACTGTCCTCTGGGAGGTTATCGGTCAATCCTGTCTGATACTGTAGCATTGAAGTCCCTTCCTATCAGGAGCCTCCCCGCTGGGAAGTTTAGAATTATTTCTCCCAGGTCTTGCAGAGCTTTAGTGTGCAATGTTGGGGAAAGTACATCATTAAGATTGTGATATTCTGAGCTTCCACACTATTGCAGCATATCTGCCCTGTGTATCCACCCATGTTCGGGTAACTGCCAGGGAGAAGGTTTCCTTAAGAAGTATTCCCACTCCTCTAGATCCCGATGTAAAGCCAGAGTGAGCTACTAGTTTATATCCTCCGTGGTTCAGGGCCTTACAGGAGTTACCGATCAAATGTATATCCTGTAATAATACTACTTTGGGAGATTGACGCTTTATATATTGGAGCACTATACCACGCTTGATTTTGTCTCCCAGCCTATTTACATTCCAGGATAGGAGTCTCAATCCCAGATTAACCATGTCTCTCATCCGTTCGCTTCCTCAGTTCAGTCAACCCCTTGCTTATTTTCAGTGGTGGGATTCTTGTCTTTTGTGGCGTTTCTTCTTTCAATCTTGTTAGAAATTGGATTTTTGGTAGGCTAGGGCATGTGCCAAAGCTAGGCAGAAACAACCACTCTAGTCAGGATAAGGGAGTTACACTCCTAAAATAACCCCTACTCACCCCCGTGGTAGCTTGGCATGAGCAGTCAGGCTTATCTTAGAGGCAGTGTGTAAAGCATTTGCACATAACCAACAGTAATACAGTGTAAGCACTACAAAAGGACACCACACCAGTTTAGAAAAATATCCAATACTTTTATATACTTAAGACAAGACCAAAAACGATAAAAATCCACAATACTGTACTTAAAAATCTTCGGTTATCAAAACATGCTTGAAAAACAGTTCCTTGATGTCGATAGCTCTGTCCGGGGCTATCACGGCGTCGTGAGCAAACAAATCCAAACAGTTCTGGCTGACCGCGGTGTCGCGGGCCAGCTACGGTGTCGGGAAGACCCGCAAACAGTACCTTTTAGAAATGCAGAGCGTCGGCGACCTCTCGTTGAGCTTCCGAAACCAGGGCGTCCGCAGGTGTCGGTTCCGGAGGTCGGTGCAGAAGTCGTCTGGGCCCTCGAAGTCACACGCATTGCAGATCGAACTCCTCTCTGTTGAAGTCAGGAGCGCTGGTGTCGGCAGGCGTCTGGTGCTGCGGTGCGAAGTGCACCGGTGCGGCGTGCGGTGCCCTCAGGTCGTGGTGCGAGCAGCTGCTCGGTGGCGGCATCAGGTGACGTTGTCGGTGAGACCAGGGTCGCGGTGCGAAGTGAATGCGGTGCTCGTCGCGGTGCTGGCAGGTTACGATGCAAGCAGCGGCGTCGTCGTTGCTGAAGCGCTGTCATCGGCTGACGAACTGGAGTCGATGGCGCCAGAGTCGGTAGGCCAAGGGTGCGGGGTGGGATGAGAGTGGTGCGTCATGTAAATTTACGAGCGGTGCCCTCAAACCACGCTGCAAGCAGCAGCAGCGATTTCGGTGTGGAGCGGCGTTGTCGGGGATACCAAGGCATTGTCGCGAGGCGGTGTGGAGTGTGGGGCTCACAGGTCGCTGTGCGAGCAGCGGCTTGGTGGCAGCTTCAGCAGGCTCGTCGGTGAGACCAGGGTCGCAGTGCGGCGTTGTGGCGGTGCCCTCTGCGGTGCCTTGAGGACACAGAGTCCGCAGCGGCGTCGTCGACGTCGTCGGGTTGCTTTTTCTTCTGTTGCAGCACAAAACACACGGTTCCCAGTACTGAGAGCAGAAGAGCTTGAAGTCTTTGCTGTTCCTGAGACTTCTTGAACAGGGGCAAGCTCTACCTCAAGCCCTTGGAGAAACTCACAAAAGTAGATTGCAGAAAGTTCAGTCCAGTCCTTTCACTGCCCAAGACAGAAGCAGCCACTGCAGGCCCACACAGCAAAGCACACAGCAAAGTGGTAGTTCCTCCTCACAGCTTCTCCAGCTCTTCTTCTTGGCAGTCTTCTTGGTCCAAAAGAGTTCTAAAATTAAGGGGTCTGGGCCCCAATATTTATATCCCAAAATCCTTTGATCTCTTAGGCAGAGAGTGTCTGTCTGTGCCCAGCCAGAACCAGTTCTGCCTTCTCTGATGTGACTTCCTGGCAGGAGGTGGAGACAGCATGGTCAGAGGCAGACCAGGCCCTTTGATGTGCAATGAAATCTCCTCCCCCTTCCCCAATTGCAGCCCAGGTCTATTCAGCCCTTTCCTGACCCACCTAGACTATCTGGAGCCACTCCTGCTCCCCAGCCTTCTGTCATCCAAAACCCAGACAGGCAATCCACATTCCAGCAGAGGCACATGGGATGACTGAGCAAAAAAATACCTACTTTCTAAAAGTGGTATTTTCAAACACAGAATGTAAAAATCACCTTCACTAAAAGATGCATCTTTAGATTCTGAGTTCAGGCATACTAAACTTTATTTTTCTACCTAATTCCCCGGGCCAGTTATGTTTATAAGATGTTATAAACAAACTCCCCATTCTGTCCTATGGGGAACAGGTAGCCTTGCAATAGCGAAAAACGAAATTGGCTGTAATTCACTATCAGGACATGCTACAGACACCAGGGCATGTCCTACCTTTCACATACACTTCACCCGGCCCACAGGGGTACCTTGGGCCTACCTTAGGGGAGGCTGACATGTAAGAAAAGGGAAGGTGAGGGACTGGCAAGTGTGTGCACTGGCCAACTGTGCAGCTAGACTCCTCCTACAGACCCCTCACAGAGAATCTGCACGAGCATCTATTGCCGCACTTCACTGGCTTCCAGTTGCGGAGAGGATCCAGTTCAAGTCCCTATGCATTACTCATAAGATTCTTGCCTCCAAGGGTCCTCCTATTCTGCAGTCCATTGTTACTCCGCACTGTCCTAGCAGAGCCTTGCGCTCTGGAAATAAACGTTTGGCTGCAGTCCCCAGAATATATAGGTCTAGGAGTGGTGGTAGACAATTCTCCTATATGGCCTCCAAGAGCTGGAATGCCCTTCCAAATCACATCCGCTTGGAGGACGACTATATGTCCTTTTGTAGACAACTGAAAACATTCTTGTTCCCGGTTGTTTAAACCCGGTTCACCTGAGTTGGCTCTATTCCTAGCGCTGGGAGGCCTTCTGGTAGCCATGCGCTCTATAAATGCCAATTCATTCATTCAAGTCGACATGGCAGTTACAAACTGCGCGCAGACTCCACAATGGCGGGTCTGAGTTACCTTTTCAGGGCTACTCACGTGGGTGGAACAATCAGTGCTGCAGGCCCACTAGTAGCATTTGATCACAGGCCCTGGCACACTCAGTGCACTTTACTAGGGACTAACAAGTAAATCAAATATCCAATCATGGAAACACCAATCCATAACACAATTTACCACAGGAGCACTTGCACTTTACCACTGATCAGCAGTGAGAAAAGTGCGCAGAAACAATACGTCAGCAAAAACAGAGTCAAAACCGGGAGGTCAGAAAGCAAAAACTCAGGGGAAACACGCCAAAAGATGCCAAGTCTAACAAATCTCAATAAGCTGCTGTGTATGTTGTGGATCCTAAGCGTTTCCTGATGTAAACGAAGTCTATTTGCGTGGTGGAGCAGGGTGTACATTTCAGTCCCTTTACCCCTCAGTGCTTTTGCGTCATCTAAATAATAAACGTTAATAACGTTATGAACAATAAAAACTATAGCCCCCCCTCCCTGCCTTCCTGCAATCTGGGTGTAGAACTACCCACCTCCCCAACTATGCAGAGTGCCTGTTGCCCTTTCCCAAACTGTTTCATGAGGAACTGTGTGTCCTCCCAACAATCCACCATACCCCCTCTATTGTGTCAGGGCACCAGTAGTTTCAGTCTAGCTGTTTAAGAGTCTATTCTTTAACTGCCAATATTCAAGATTCTCTGCATTGCAATCTTTGGACCCCCTCCCCACAGACATTCCTGTTATATTCAACTTAACTGCCACACGGTGGGACTTTTCAGTTCAACGTTCCTTATCGTCTGCGATCTTATTTCCATTGTCTTGATCCATACGTTCCGCTGTCTTCTTCTGGTGTATGTCTCGCTGAGGTCTGGGGCTGCGTCCCCCACAGTTATCCATTCCTCCAGCCATTCCCAGGCCGTCTCAGGGGTTTCAAAGTATCAGGTCTTGCCTTCAGTCTCGATTCTGAGTGTTGCAAGGAACAACATGGAGTATTTCAGACCTTTGTATCTGAGCACTTTCTTGACTTCCATGAAAGATCGTCTTTGCTTCTGAACTTTGATAGTAAAGTCAGGAAAAAAGGTTATTGTGCTGTTTTTGAATTTTACAGGCGGGGCGCTTCATGCGGTTTGTAGATTCACGTCTCGGTCACGGAAGTTAAACAATCTGGCTATCGGTGGTCTAGGTAGAGTGGTCTGCCTCCCGGAAATCGATGTGCCCTTTCCACAGAAAAGAATTTAGAAAAGCCTTGTAGTTGTAAGTACTTCGTCACTAGTTCCTCTACAAAGACGTCTGCAGACGGACCCTCCGCCCGTTCCAGGACTCCTAGTATTCTGACGTTGTTCCATCTCGACCTGCCTTCATACACGTCCAGTTTCATTTCTAGTACTCCATTTGCGGCCTGGAGTGTGTTTGTTTCATGACTTTCGTCTGATTGAAGTTCTGCCATAGCCGCTTCTACAATCTTGACCTTGTCTCCCATTTTTCAGGGATCTGCTCTAATTAGCGATACGTCAGAAGTAATTGTATCCATACGACTTTCCAGTGACATACGATCTCCACTTATTGCTGTCATCATGTCTTTCAGTATCAGGTCTCCATTTTCCACCAGCGGCGAGGCGGAAGCAGATGCTTGGATGTGGGTAATCATTGCTGCTTCTTGGATCTTTTGCATTGTATATTTGTCCAGTTCAGTTTGGTGTGTCCCCCTCTGGCTCTTAGTTCCAGACATTGTGCGTTGCGAGGGAAATAATCCTTTTCAGTACATACTCCACCACTTGCCGGGTAGTGACTGCCGCCTAACTGTGGGGGCAATCTCGCTCCCACTTGGCCTCTTGGCTTTCCCATGCAGAGACCCTCTGTATAATGTTTTACTTTTTGATATACAATAAACAGAACTTGAGTAAAGAGCTATCACAAGAAAATTTCAATTTAAATTCCAAGTTCAGTCAATGATGAGAGGTTGAATAAGATTTACAAACTTTCTTCTAATTAAGAGATTAATAAGTGCCTTTTTATTCAAATTAGTCAATAAATCTTTAGTAAATTTACAGAAATCTCATCAAAAGGTTTGGTTTGATCAAATAGTCAAATGATGCATGAAGCGCATTCCATGAAGGAATAACCCCTATTCTAAAGAGCAGGAGGAGCATGAAGCTCAAAGAAAAATTAAAGCAGCAGAATTTCTCATAAAGATTAGTTTATGAAACTCATCTGTGTCTCAGTAATACAAGCAGATGATCATACAGATGCAGTAGCAATCTGTAAAACAAAGCATCACCAATAAAGTAAGGATGAACAGAAGCAGCAGTAACCACAACCATCAGTCTAGAACAAGAAGGTAAAGCATTGAAAACTAACTAAGAAAACACACTAATAATAAAATACAGGAATACATGTTGCAGACATTGTAGCAGGCTTCTTCTTCTCTGGACCAATCGGATGGCAGCACTCGTCTGTGAGCCGATCAGCTCTTGCTTTAACACGAAAATACATGTGGTTTGAAAAGCTTTGTCGCAAGAGAAACATCAACTTGCTGCTTAGTAATGTATTTCATTAATATGAACAAGAGATATTGTTCTAAATGTGCAACTATTCTATTGAAGCTTAATGCGAAATATGTAGAGAATCAGAAGTTAATCATTGCAATCAATATGTTTCTTAGTGAAATAATGCATTGATTAAAACCGGGACATTCAGCAGTTATGATGAACATATCTAAGCAAGTCACATTAACCCTTTTGGTGCTTGCGTCGGCCAATGGCCGACGCAAGCACTACCTCCCTGGTGCTGCGCACGTCCAGGGAGGGCATTAATTAATCGCACCGGAGTTTACTTTTAAAAAAATCTTTACTGGGGGAGACGCGGAAGGCTATCCGCGTCTTCCCCCACCCCCCCCCCTCCCGCCCATCTGTGACGTCAGCGCGCCGCGAGGTGCTCTGACGTCACTGATTTCCTCACCGGAGCCAAGGACAGCAGCAGGTAAGGCCGCGCTCGACTCCGATGGGGAAATCTGGCTGGAAACGGCCTCCCCAGCTTTCAGTGAGGCCTCGTTTGAAAGGGGAGAGTCTCCAAACGAGGCCTTCCTGAAAGGGTTTCCTGGCCGTGGATCGCAGAAGCACGGCCAGGAAACCCCACTAGACACCAGGGATGTCTTTGGGGGGGTCGGCCCTCGTGGTGATGGGTCGCCCCCCCCCCCGGGGGCACATTTATAAATTAATTTACCTGGCTTTCCCTGGGGGGCGCGATCGCCCCCAAAAAATAAAAATAAAAGAAGTTTTTTTTTCTTTAAATGGCGGCGATATTGGCAGGGGGTTGGTCCTTCTGCTCAGTGGCCGACCCCCTGTGGGGGCAATTGTTTATTTACATATATATGGGGGCCATAGGCATGCACATAACAAAGTGCATATAATGTAAAGAGGTTAGTGGGTTACTGCTTCTGTGCCAGCTTTATGTTTTTTTGCCCAGTCTTTCATCATCGTAATCTTGTGAAAAGGGTTCATTTGGGTAGAAAATAATTCTTATTATGAAAGAGAACCCCCAACAATGATGGTACGTTTTAAATTCTGGATTTGTGCTTTCCCAGAATAAGGGCTCAAACTATATTGCCTGCCAGTATAGATGGCATGTTACTGCTACACTACACCTTGTCCTGTCTGATGTAGCATTTCCTATAAACTGATGTACGATTGTCTCTGTGCAATGTGTGTGTGTGTGGTGTAAAGTGCTCTGACACCGTACACTGGTGTGAGTGTTGCTATAAAACTAAATGAATCGGAGAGATCGTGGTTTTTGAGACTTGAGGGGCACTGTTAAATGGTGCTAGTGAGGGAATCCATGGCAGAGGTGGTCATTGGTGGGGCACCAGCAGACATTGTCGCACAGGTCACCAGCAGCGCTAATGCCGGCCCTGGAGTGAATGATATATATATATATATATATGTATCTATATACATATATATATAAATGAAAAGATACTGAGGCTGCCACCTGACCTTAACCATAAAAATAATGGTTTTTTAATATTTGTTATTTGCACATTTAGGGTTATATTAACTTTTTAGAAGGTCACTTTTAAGGTCCATATCCGTAGTGTTAAGGAAGTGGAACACATCATGCACAGGCACTTTACACACATTTTTTATATATATTTTTTAATGATAGTCAGTGAATAGCACAGGATAGGATGAGCAACATCTTAGACAAACCAAGTTGAAACAAGTCTCATAACGATATAAATTGCATTTAAGCAAATATGATAAAAAATGGTCTCTATGGTGTTTTTTACTATGTTTTACATTCCGTTTTTAATACAGGACTGGCCTAAATAATTTTAATTATTAATTGATTAAAAAAGACATTTTAGCCCTTATTTAATATCACGTATTATAAATGTATGGAAATAAGTTGTTATGGTACTCATTATATGTTTATTTATGGTTATGTTATTTGCACCCACGATCAAAGGCAAATTGTGATAGTGCAATATAAGATTGTAAAGACATACAATAAGTATATAAATTGTGGGGGAGGGTAAAAAGAAAAAACGGAATTGTATCAAATTTGTAAAACCATAGTATGTCTTCCATGTCCATGGTGAAATCACCGGAACTTTGCACTAAGCACTGTCACTTTAAAAGGGGAGAAAAGGGCAATGAGCGTTGTAATGTGATCAAGGTCCAGGAGGGACTGAAACGCGTCATGGCCGACTGAAAATAAACATCTTTTGCACAGAAACGTGGTCCATGCCTGCTTTCCGTTTCCAGGATTGGTGAAAGCATTGAAGCAGTGTGAGAGGATATATATATATATATATATATATATATATATATATATATATATATATATATATATATATATATATAGATACATGTACTCTTTGACTGCTGTTACCTGCTTTCTCGACTGGAGGGCTTCCTTTGTGCTATAATACGGCATGATTTTCATTTGGAATAGTAAAGCGGCGATGTCGCTACGAAGCCCTGGCCCACCTGGAAGGGCGCCTTTTCTCGTCATGATTCATATGGATATATATATATATATATATATATCAGAAACACAAAGGATGCCGCACTCAGAGATTAGTTTCAGAGTTGCTTTATTTTCACCACGACTGGTGGTAGTGGTGGTGAAAATAAAGCAACTCTGAAACCTGTCTCTGGAGTGCGGCATCCTTTGTGTTTCTGAATTTAAATATCGGGTAAGGATTCTGCCCGTTGCTGCCTGCACCAGGTATTGAGCGCGCTGACATTGGGAATTAATTGTTATATATATATATAAATATTTATTTACAGAGATATTTCTCAGTGCTGAAATTATGAGACTGTGAAAGAACTATAATGAGTCTCTTTGAAGTTACCTGAAAGGCAGTAAAGTGTGGTACTGCTGCAGAGTACAAAAAAACATTTCTGCTAGATAGAGATATCTGACTTTTGTGTAGTGGCAGTTTTGACAACATAAAGGGTATGCTGAAACGAACAGATCTGTATTATGTAGACAGCTAAGTGGATTAGTAAAGCCACGCAGTAGAAACACTTTGTAACAGATTAAATGTATGTGAGAGAGGGGCTATGGAGAGATGAGGGGCACGTTTGCAAGGATAGTAGTGGGCGCATCAAA
The DNA here is from genome assembly GCA_963921515.1 of Calotriton arnoldi. Classification (NCBI taxonomy): domain Eukaryota; kingdom Metazoa; phylum Chordata; class Amphibia; order Caudata; family Salamandridae; genus Calotriton; species Calotriton arnoldi. The sequence goes on from CAWUFW010014402.1 coordinate 137,280, forward strand.
GGAGGTCATAGTGTGCAATTGTAAAGCACACATTCACCCGTAGGCATCTTGGCGCCAAAATGATGGTCGCACTGGCTCCCACCAGCGCTAAAAGGCTGCCATGATGGGTATGTGGCAAGGTAAAGTAATACTGTGTCTTTTTTCTCTCTTTCTTAGTCTTTTTGGAGAGCGTACGGATTTCACAACGGTAAGGTGGCTTCGTCATTATTGACTTAAACACTTCACTCATGCACACACCCACCTACACTTTAAAACCAACAACCTATCTGCCTTCTACATAGGATAGTGTTTTAAAAGGATAGTTTAGGCACTAGCAGAGATGGCATATCGTTGGATGAATGCTGCCCAGGCCCTAAATCTGGTTCTGGAGTCCAGCTCTGAGGCAGGATCAGAGACTGAGACAGCAGATACTGAGACAGCATCTGAGGGAAAGGACAATGGAGCCGAATCTGGGAGTGACTTTTCAGTCGGCGCAGTTCCATCCGATGACTCATCGTCCAGCGATTCTGAAGGAGACGATGTCAGTCATGCTGTCCCTTTGCCAGCACAGTCTGTGCAGCAGGTCACCCGTAACAGGTTAGAGCAACCCAGAGTGCAGGCACGTGCGGCCGCAAGCACAGACGGAGTGCTGTCTTGGCAGCCTCCCAATTTAGTTCAGCCCCAAATTCCGCCTTTCACTGGTGACGCTGGATGTAAAGTAGATACGGCAAATTTTTTGCCAATTGACTACTTCCATCTCTTTTTTGGTGTTGACTTCCTAGACGAAATTGTGCAGCAAACAAATTTGCGTGCCGAACAATTTCTGAAGGAGCAAGGAGGCACTCTTGGGCCTCATTCTAGGGCGCGCAAGTGGACTCCCACGTCTCTAGGGGAGTTGAAGATATTTTTGGGCCTCACGCTTAAAATGAGGATAGTGCATAAACCAACCTTGCTATCCTACTGGTCTACTCGCACGGTTTGGTTAACCCCCATCTTCGCACCATACATGAGCAGAGATCGTTTTTTGCTATTGCAGCGCATGCTGCATTTCAATGACAATTCTGCTGCATTGCCCCGGGACCATCCAGACCATGACAGGTTGTTCAAAATTCGGCCTGTCGTGGAACATTTGTCTGCCAGGTTTCCAGAGGTTTATACTCCTGGAAAGAATATAGCCATTGATGAGTCCTTGATCTTGTATAAATGGCGGCTGCTGTTTAGGCAGTACATTCCGAGCAAACGCGCTCGCTATGGCATCAAGCTGTACATGCTGTGTGAGAGCTCGACTGGCTATGTGTACAGCTTGAGAGTGTATACAGGGAAGGACACAACTCTTAACCCTGTAGGTTACCCTCCCATGCTAGGGGTCACAGGAAAGATCGTATGGGAGCTTGTCCAGCCACTTCTTCACAAAGGTTATAACCTTTATGTGGACAATTTCTATACAGGAGGAGAGCTGTTCAGTGAGCTCTACAAAGCAATTCGTTGTCGCCGCAAAGGATTCCCGCAGGAGCTTGTTTCCAAGAAGCTCCAGAAATCCCAGAGCACTGCGTTGCGTTCCAAACAACTGCTCGCAGTTAAGTTCTCAGATAGGCGTGATGTGTACGTGCTCACTATAATTCATGCTGAGAGCACTTCCCCTGTCACGGTTTGGGGTCAGATGGCCGAAGTCCACAAGCCCACCTGTATACTTGATTACAACAAGTACATGGGCGGAGTGGACAAGAACGACCAGGTTCTTCAGCCATACAATGCGAGTCGTAAAACTCGCACTTGGTATAAGAAACTGTTTACGCAGCTGATCCAGATGGCAACATACAATGCGTATGTTGTTTATCGTGAGACCACCACAGGAAGACTCATGTCTTTCCTTGACTTTCAGTTGTCTGTGATTGAAAGTCTTACTGCTGCAGAAGCCTCCACTTCATGTGTTCTGGAGGACGTGGCAAGGCTGCAGGAGCGACACTTTGCAGATAAAATTCCTGCAACACCCAAAAGGAGCGACCATGTCGTCGTTGTAAAGTGTGCTCGATGCAGGGAAAGAGGCAGGAGACTCGTGTTTACTGTCCCCAGTGCCCAAGTACGCCTGCCTTCTGTTTTCCTACTTGCTTTATGTTGTATCACACTAAAGCAAAATACTGGGAAATTGACTGAGGTGGAGCTGCCAATAGGTTAACCTTTCAATTGGTGTGAATGGATACCTACTGTCTGTGGGCCACTCCTTCACTACGCAAGCAGCTGCAGGATATTTCTTCCTCTACTTCATGAAATCATGGACTTCTCAACACCTTTATCTGCTTTCAGAACGTGGTAGTTGTTCTGTTCGCCAATTGACAAGTGCATTATAGTCCCCACGCTGCACATACTGGTGGACAGAACATATGCCACGTTGTCATGGAGTACCCGTGTTTCACATTCAACCGTTCTTCATAGTTTATGATGTTCTCTTTAGGAAGTTTTTGAAAAATTTCCAGCATGTTTGCCTTAGTTTCAAAGGTAGATATGCTTGCTCAGCTCGAGAAATGTTTTTGCGGCATACTCGGGCACCCCTCAACTTGCATCCACAAACTGGAAGGAGTTGGTTAGAGCATTGTGAGAGCATTGATAGCTCATGACAGAAATGTTCACTCAAGCTTCAAGTAGCTAGAGATGGAAGGCATTAGTATAGGGTCTCTTAACAATTGGACAGGGTTAGTCAGGACTCTGAGGACAGACACACGAACGGGTTAGAACAGCTTACGGTAGGTACGCTTTCCGAGGAATATTGCAAAGGTAGAAGGCAGATAGTAAAGGTAGTATAGATACACGTCCTGACTTCTTCTTCACCCATGGATTCAAATCCATTGCTGCCACACTCACACTGAATTTACTTTAGTACTTATGGGTCAATGCTGCTTGCCATGTTCATCCTCCGTTAGAACTTAGTAGATGGTCAGTTTGCTGTATGATAAGTGCATTACAGTCACTGCACATAACGGTGGATTGGGCATATGCTACGTTGTCACGGACTACCCTTGTTTCACATTCATCCGTTCATAATTTATGTTATCTTTTGAACATTTCCAGCATGTTTGCCTTAGTTTCAAAGGTAGATATGCTTGCTCAGCTCAAGAAATGTTTTTGCGGCATACTCGAGCACCCCCCAACTTGCATCCACAAACTGGAAGGAGTTGGATTTAGCATAGTGAGTGCACTAAAGGTGCATGAAAGACATGTCTTCCTGAGCCTCATGTGGCTGTCAAGGAAGCCATTAGTATAGGTTCACTGGGCATGCGTTCGGTAACGTTCTGGAAGAAGGAGGTGGAGACTTGACAGGTGGTAAAATATAGTCAAAGTCATTATGTCTTGTGGCATATGAATGTGATGGGCCCTTGCATGGCGGCAGTATGTTTGTGTGAGTGCAAGTGATATGGTTGTTTGGGCCCGTGGCTGGCGGTATGGAAGTCTTGTGTGTGGTGTGTGAATGGCGTGTGAATGGACCATAAAGTGGTTGGTGCCGTGATGTGGCTTTATGGCTCCCCTTCAGAAGGCTTGGCTTCAATATTTATATACTTTGATAAGTATTTGTGCTTTGAAGCCAGCATTTCTGGAGGTGCTAAAACCAACCAGTGTAAGTGGTGGATTAGCTTTATCAAATTAGTGTTAGATTTATATTTGTGTCGGTTTAATGGCCTTTTGTAAGATATTTTTTTTGTCAAAATGGGTAGCAGGGGACTTTCTGCCCTAGCTCAGTCGTCACCTAGGCAAACCTTTACATTTTTGAGTAGTAGACAAAGGGGGAAGTACAAGGGTGAATGACTTGTGTGGCTCTCACTGCTTTTTTTTACCCAACATGCCCTGCTAGCCTCATATTTAGTTGAAAAAAATCACTTTTTCCACTCATTTTTGTGTGGGAAAGTTGTGGCATCACCGGGCTGACACGAATTTCCTACCACCTAGCGTTCCCCCAGGTCTCCCGATAAAAATGGTGCCTCACTCGTGTGGGAGGCCTTAGTACCCACGACAGGCAAGGGCCCAAAACGTATTGAGACGACATCAAAATTGGCTATCACAAAACAACCTGGTTTTGCGAGTGGGTCACCTCGGTTTTTGGCCCCTTGCTCGGCGGCCAGCTAGGGAAATCTATCAAACCCACACATTTCTGAAAACTAGACACCAGGGGGGTTCCAAGGAGGTATGGCTTGCGTGGATCCCTCAACGTTTTCTTACCCAGAATCCCCTGCAAACCTCGATTTTAGCTGAAAAAATCACTTTTTCCACAAAGTTTTGTGTGGGAAAGTTGTGGCATCGCTGGGCAGACACGAATTTCCTACCACCCAGCGTTCCCCAAGGTCTCCCGATAAAAATGGTGCCTCACTCGTGTGGGAGGCCCAAGTACCCGCGACAGGCTAGGACCCAAAACGTATTGAGGCGACATCAAAATTGCCTATCACAAAACAACCTTGTTTTGCGAGGGGGTTACCTGGGATTTTGGCCCCGTGCTCGGCGACCAGCTAGGGAAACCTACCAAACCCACACATTTCTGAAAACTAGACACCCCCGTGGTTCCAAGGAGGTATGGCTTGCGTGGATCCCCCAATGTTTTCTTACTCAGAATCCCCTGCAAACCTCAAATTTAGCTGAAAAAAATCACTTTTTCCACACATTTTTGTGTGGGAAAGTTGTGGCATCGCCGGGCAGACACGCATTTCCTACCACCCAGCGTTCCCCAAGGTCTCCCGATAAAAATGGTGCCTCACTCGTGTGGGAGGCCCAAGTACCCGCGACAGGCTAGGGCCCAAAACGTATTGAGGCGACATCAAAATTGCCTATCACAAAACAGCCTTGTTTTGCGAGGGGGTCACCTGGGATTTTGGCCCCGTGCTCGGCGGCCAGCTAGGGAAACCTACCAAACCCACACATTTCTGAAAACTAGACACCCGGGTGGTTCCAGGGAGGTATGGCTTGCGTGGATCCCCCAACGTTTTCTTACTCAAAATCCCCTGCAAACCTCAAAAATAGCTGAAAAAAAATCACTTTTTCCACACATTTTTGTGTGGGAAAGTTGTGGCATCGCCGGGCAGACACGCATTTCCTACCACCCAGCATTCCCCAAGGTCTCCCGATAAAAATGGTGCCTCACTCGTGTGGGAGGCCCAAGTACCCGCGACAGGCTAGGGCCCAAAACGTATTGAGACGACATCAAAATTGGCTATCACAAAACAACCTGGTTTTGCAAGGGGGTCACCTCGGTTTTTGGCCCCTTGCTCGGCGGCCAGATAGGGAAATCTATCAAACCCACACATTTCTGAAAACTAGACACCAGGGGGGTTCCAAGGAGGTATGGCTTGCGTGGATCCCCCAACGTTTTCTTACCCAGAATCCCCTGCAAACCTCGATTTTAGCTGAAAAAAATCACTTTTTCCACACATTTTTGTGTGGGAAAGTTGTGGCATCGCCGGGCAGACACGAATTTCCTACCACCCAGCGTTCCCCAAGGTCTCCCGATAAAAATGGTGCCTCACTCGTGTGGGAGGCCCAAGTACCCCCGACAGGCTAGGGCCCAAAACGTATTGAGGCGACATCAAAATTGGCTATCACAAAACAACCTGGTTTTGCGAGGGGGTCACCTCGGTTTTTGGCCCCGTGCTCGGCGGCCAGCTAGGGAAATGTTGGACTTGGCCATTTTTGGCAGGTTCACCCCTGAACTTTTTGCCTTATATGTAACTTGGTGTTAGTAGTTTTAAGTCTCTGGGCACTTTAGCACTGTGGTCCAGTGTAAAGTGCGTGCGAGCTGTGTGCGTGTGTGGTGAGATTGGCCTGCCCTCCCATAGGAATGCATTGAGGATGAGTGTGTCAGTGGTAATTCCTGTTATGAGAGGTGCAGCATGGTCAAGTCTAGTATGTCTGAATTCGTGAGAATAAATGCTGCGCAATGGTGTGCGCCGATTTATGGTGACTGGTAGAAAAATGCCACTTCTAGAAGTTGGCATTTCTGTGTGCTCTGTGTCTGCCTGCCTGATGTGAATTGCATGTCTGGCTTGTGAGTGACAGGGGCTGGTAGGTGTGTGTGGCTCCAGGAGGGGCAGGGTGAGTCAGCGCAGGGCTGAATGGAGAGATCTCCATCTAGATGGGAGGGAGGAGTTGCACCTGGGACCTGAATAGGACTGTGCCTTCCCTCCACAATGCTGGCTCCGCCCCCTGTGGTGCGTCTAATCCCTGAGCCCCCACCTGACAAAGGAAAGAGTAGCTGAGCAAAACAAAGTGCTCCAAAGCTCCCCTAAACCAGTTGTATCTGGTTCCCGCAAACCCTGCACCTTTAGACAAAGGAAAAGGGTGTATAAAAGAAGGGGCTGTGACCCCATGTTTTTAGTTCCTGTTCTGTTCCTGACAGAGGGGGCTTGCTGCTGCTGGGGCCCAGGAGGGACCGCCATGGGGGCTGCTTCCCTGCTGGAGGGCCCTGTGTGCTGGCCCCTGGGCCCAGCTTTGCCCCTTCCTCTCTAAGGACTTATCCTTTTGCCTGCAGGACCTTTGCCTGCTTCTAAGCGCCTCGTGAGCGCTGTGCTGGATTCTTAGTTTGCCCAGAAGAGGAGCGAGCCGGCTTTGCAGCACCATGCTGCCTGAAGGGAGAGAGAGGGAATCCCCAGCATAAGGATTGCCCCGTGATTCGTAATTACGGGTGCCCACCCCGCTTATTATTTTATTTAAGTAGTGGGTGCCCACCCCACATGGCCGCTTTGTTTTTAAAATGATACTGCGGGTGCCCACCCTGCGTTTTCGGCATTTGCGGGTGCCCACCCCGCACCTGAGCCGGAAAAACGATCACCGCTGAGGCCGGGAGGAAGTCAGGCAACATGGTGCCTGACGGCGGGCGGGACTTCCGGTTTATCGAGGGAAGTCCTGCGCACGCCGCCGGTAAGAGGAGCCGGCCGAGTGATGTGTGGCTGCTGCCGGGGCTCCCGGGAAGCAGAGGAGAGCCCCGGCAAAGAAAGGAGTACGGGAGCCTACCCCGCCTCCACGGGCAACGCTAAAGAGTCCCAGGAGGGGGCCTGGGTGAAGAGAAAATGCGGCCGAGGCCGCCAACGGCAGCGCAGGGCTCCCAGGAGAAAAGGGAAGCCCCGCAAGAGAAGTGCTGCTGCCGCTAAGGGGAGAGTCCTGCCTCCGCCCCCAGCCGGTGAGTGGAGCTTGAGGGACTTCGGGTTGGGAGAGGCAGAGTCAGAGCGGCCCCGTCTGGCAGCAGGCCGCTCCAACGTTGTTGAGCCGCTTCTTGGGTGAAAGAGAGAGCCCCAGTGGGGGTCCCGATGGCCAGTGGTGCCCGTACTTTCCTGTGTCCCGGCCTATTTCCTGAGCGGCCCCCGCCTGATAGGGGGTCGCTCCAACGAGGGGGCAGATTTAATGCTGGAGGGCCCAGAGAGGCCCGTGCTTTCCCTAACAGGTTGGCCATATTTTCAGCTGCCCCGCTTGCTAGAGGGCAGCTGACACACTTTGGGGGCATGATTTCAGAGAAGCCCCAGTGAGGCCCCATAGGCACAGATGTGCCAGGGCCACTTTTTCTTGATCCTCAGCTGCACCGCACCAGCGCGGGCAGCTGCCACACTTTGGCATTTATTCCAAGGGCACATTGAGAGCCCATGCCGCATTTTAATATTCCCAGCTGCCCAGCAAGTAGTGGGCAGCTGCACCGTTTAGGTTATTCATTCCTTGGGGGGCATGTTTGAAGTTAGGAGTGAGATGCACTCCTCTGCCCCAGTACTTTTCTTCACAGCTGCGCAGCACTTAGTGCCAGCTGCAATGTTTAGGCCTGCGCAGATTGCGCCCCCTTGACTTCCGCTGCCTTTGCAGCGCGCCATGACTCTTGGGACATAGGGCATTTGAGCCCCCCTTTCTGAGATGGAAAGTTGGCCAGGGGGGACTGTTAGGATTGTAGGGCGCCAGGCCCTAATGTGATTTATGCCTCTTCTATGGTTTCTACCGTGAGGGTATGTGCTAATGTGATTTCTGTCCTAAAATGTGGTGCTAGGAAATGTGATGCATTTACTATGGTTTGCGCACCCTGTTTCATACCTCTAAATGTATTTCTATGATTATGAGGTTTTGCATAATGTGTTTATGCTTGTGAGGTTATTATTTCCTAATGCGTTTAGGTTGTGAGTTATTCTCTACTGTGGGTTATGCCTAAAGTGATTTATGCTTAGGATGTTAGTGTCTAATAGGTTTAGACTTATGAGATGATTGCATAATGTATTTATGCTGGTGAGGTTGGCGTATAATGTATTTTGCGCCTAATGTGATACTGTGCATAATGTGGTTTATGTTACAGGCTGATGCTGAGTATAGTGGTTACCAGTGATTACTGGTTGTACGTTTATGATATGTCCTACATTTATGATATGTTCACTAAGTGATGGTTCTGACTGTGGCCCACGTGGCCCTGTCATGTGTAAATAATCCCTTGTAGATATTGCCCAGTGCCAGTTGGCACCATGTGTATTATGTGAATACTATTCTAATGTATTATGAGAATACAAAGGCTATTTTTGATATACCCTTGTGTGGAGTTCCTTTTTGTGGTGTGCATAGTATGTTGTTGCTGGGTGTGTGTTGCGCAAGCGCTTTACACATTGCCACCGGGATACTTGGGCCTCCCACACAAGTGAGGCACCATTTTTATCGGGAGACCTTGGGGAACACTGGGTGGTAGGAAATTTGTGTCTGCCCGGCGATGCCACAACTTTCCCACACAAAAATGTGTGGAAAAAGTGATTTTTTTCAGCTAAATTTGAGGTTTGCAGGGAATTCTGGGTAAGAAAACGTTGGGGTATCCATGCAAGCCATACCTCCCTGGAACCACCCGGGTGTCTAGTTTTCAGAAATGTGTGGGTTTGATAGGTTTCCCTAGCTGGCCGCCGAGCACGGGGCCTAAAACCGAGGTGACCCCTCTTACAAAACCAGGTTGTTTTGTGTTAGCCAATTTTAATGTCGCCTCAATACGTTTTGGGCCCTAGCCTGTCGCGTGTACTTGGGCCTACCACACGAGTGAGGTACCATTTTTATCGGGAGGCCTTGGGGAACACTGGGTGGTAGGAAATGCGTGTCTGCCCGGCGATGCCACAACTTTCCCACACAAAAATGTGTGGAAAAAGTGATTTTTCCAGCTAAATTTGAGGTTTGCAGGGGATTCTGGGTAAGAAAACGTTGGGGGATCCACGCAAGCCATACCGCCCTGGAACCACCCGGGTGTCTAGTTTTCAGAAATGTGTGGGTTTGATAGGTTTCCCTAGCTGGCCGCCGAGCACGGGGCCAAAACCCGAGGTGACCCCCCTTGCAAAACCAGGTTGTTTTGTGATAGGCAATTTTAATGTCGCCTCAATACGTTTTGGGCCCTAGCCTGTCGCGGGTTCTTGGGCCTCCCACACGAGTGAGGTACCATTTTTATCGGGAGACCTTGGGGAACACTGGGTGGTAGGAAATGCGTGTCTGCCCGGCGATGCCACAACTTTCCCACACAAAAATGTGTGGAAAAAGTGATTTTTCCAGCTAAATTTGAGGTTTTCAGGGGATTCTGGGTAAGAAAACTTTGGGGGATCCACTCAAGCCATACCTCCCTGGAACCACCCGGGTGTCTAGTTTTCAGAAATGTGTGGGTTTGATAGGTTTCCCTAGCTGGCCGCCGAGCACAGGGCCAAAAACCGAGGTGATCCCCCTTACAAAACCAGGTTGTTTTGTGATAGGCAATTTTAATGTCGCCTCAATACGTTTTGGGCCCTAGCCTGTCGTGGGTTCTTGGGCCTCCCAAACGAGTGAGGTACCATTTTTATAGGGAGACCTTGGGGAGCACTGGGTGGTAGGAAATGCGTGTCTGCCCGGCGATGCCACAACTTTCCCACACAAAAATGTGTGGAAAAAGTGATTTTTCCAGCTAAATTTGAGGTTGGCAGGGGATTCTGGGTAAGAAAACTTTGGGGGATCCACGCAAGCCATACCTCCCTGGAACCACCCGGGTGTCTAGTTTTCAGAAATGTGTGAGTTTGATAGGTTTCCCTAGCTGGCCGCCGAGCACGGGGCCAAAAACCGAGGTGACCCCCTTACAAAACCAGGTTGTTTTGTGATAGGCAATTTTAATGTCGCCTCAATACGTTTTGGGCCCTAGCCTGTCGCGGGTTCTTGGGCCTCCCACACAAGTGAGGAACCATTTTTCTCAGAAGACTTTGGGGAACGCGGGGTGGGTAGAATTTTGTGGATCCACGCAGATTCCAGAACTTTCCACCACAGAAATGTGAGGAAAATGTGTTTTTTTTTACAATATTTTAGGTTTGCAAGGGATTCTGGGTAACAGAACCTGGTGAGAGCCAGCCAAGTCACCCCATCCTGGATTCCCCTGGGTGTCTAGTTTTCAAAAATGTATAGGTTTCCTAGGTTTCCCTAGGTGCCGGCAGAGCTAGTGATGGAGCAAAGACTCATAAATGAGACTTGCTCGGAGACAATCTCCTCACAATATTAATATATTAAACCTTGTATTGTTATACTAATTTCTGCATACACGACATAAATAGTTAGGAAGCTTGCTTATGTGTTCTAACTAACAAATAACGCTTGTCTGTTCTAAAATGGCCGCTAAAGCGCGGGAAACTCTACTGCACATGTCTCAACCATATCACATGGTGTGACGTCTTTCTTTGCTTGGTGGGAAAATCCTGCTTCTGCGCAGTGGGTTCTAAAATGGCTGCTTTATGTTTTCACATGCTACAGCTTGCTCTCGTGTTCAAATTAAACTATTGTTTTCTTAACGCAACTAATGCGGGATAGAATTTATAAATAAATGGGAATAGAGTAGAGAGAGTGGGTATACAGTGAAACATTTTATTTGTGATTTTAATATTTCCTTCCTGTACTTTTATTAGTTCGTAAAACTTGGGCCTGGGTTGGTGCACTGAAACTCGAGAGACAATGATTCTGCGCATGCGTCTTGCATGTCTGCCAAGAAGAGCAAAGATGAAGTCAACCTGGACGTCGTCCAAGGCCATGACCTGTTGGCCGAAGCTACTGTGCTCATGTCTTTCCTGTTGGGGAAAAGCAACTTTGTTTATGAAAAATATATAACATTTGTCATGAGACGGGTGGGAAATAAAGCAAATGTATTAAATTGGATGGGCGGTAATTTAAAGACAATGGTCTACAGAAATCGAACCAAAATTATATGGTGTGAGGATCAACCCCCTGTCTCTGTCCAATCAGAAATAGTGGTCCCATATTTTTGCAACATTAATGGGAGGTACATGGCGTAGAAGGGTATAATAGATATAGAATTAGCTAATTAGTTAGCACAGGAGAGCGGAGATGCTACAATAGAGGAGGCGTAGACTAGATGCTGACAGGAAGAGCTCCAGACCGCCAAGCTGATCGATTGCAGACTGAATCCCTGTCCAGAAGAGGTCCTGAGGAGGGGGCGGCTGAGTCCATTAGAAGGGAGACACGGGAGAATCGAGGAGAAGCGGAGTATCAGAGAGGGGAACGACGCAGGCGTCGTAGGTAGAGAGGTCACCGGTCCTGTCCTGATCCTGGAGGAGGTCTTGCTCTTCATCTTTCCTGGGTCCCATCTTTTCCAACTCCTTGGACAAGGGGTTTGGTTCTCGCATTTAGGTAAATATATGCAACCTATAGTTGCGCTGCTGTCTCTATCCTCTCCTTTTCTGAGGGACCGTCATTAATCAATAATTGATTTCTTGTGCTTCATCCTTGATATACGAAAGGTATCATGCTGCTCTGTAATTTACTCTGCTAAAATCTTAGATAAACATTTTAAAACTTTTTGACTCTGATTATTTTAGGTTTATAAATTGTAATGAATGTCACTCATTTTAAACTTCCTAATTAACAAAGGATCCATTGGTAAGTCATTACTCTTCAATCAGAAGGTAATTGGTAGCAGGGATTTTGATCAAGAGTAACAACTGACACCCCAGCGTGAACACTAGCATAGTATGAATGTATGGGCCCAAGTGAGTATCTGATGTATGAATGCTCGTTGCTAGTAACGCGCTGGATCAGTTTTCTGGCTAGCAGAGGATGGTTAGGGTTATGCTTTGTTAATTGGGTAATGAGAATTATATTTTTATGAATTAACACCTGTTATTCGTTTAAAAGTTTTGTTTTATGTTGTCCAGAATTCCCCGGGGAGGAAAATTGAATAGCGGGTGGTAAGTGGAAGCCACACTGCAGTGAGGTTATCTGTCAGGCAGAAATAGTACTGAAAAGTTAGGTAGGGCTATCAGTACTCGTTAGGGACTCTATGCGTGTGAGTAATAGCAAAAGGAATATGCTGGTGAAAATTTGATGTTATATCACCTAGAAAGGGTAACATTGAAGAAGTAACAGGTATTTTTGATGCTCGAGTGAAGAGTAAACGGAAGGGTTTTACTCGTAGTGTATGTTTAGTAAACGGAAGGTTTTACTAAGTGTGATCGGAAACTATCTTTTTCAATTAGAGAAACTGGCACGATAGCGAATGTTTTATGTTGTTACTGAATTTTAATTAAAGTCGTAGAGAAAATAAAGTTTTGCGTACGAACTTGTAAAGGGAGGGTCAGCTGCCGGAGAGGGAGCTGACGTCACAGAGCGCCGCGCTGGGATTGGTTGAAACCGCAGGCGTAGAAGACTCTTGTAAAGGAGGGGTCAGTAGTCAGGAGTAGCACTGACGTCACAAAGTGCCGCGCTGGGATTGGTCAAAACAGCGAGGGACAGAAAAGCGCAGATTGTAAAGGAGGGGTTGACAGATCAACATCACAGAAAAGCCGCGCTAGGATTGGTTCAGAGACAAAAGTGAACTGGAATTCGATTGGTTGTTAATATAGAAGCAGACATCTTAGTGGATAAGTGGAGATTGTATGTTAAAGCGCGATCCAACTTTAATAGGAACTCGTCCAGATAGGAGATTCCTAGGTTTTTGCAGAATATAACTTTATACACCGAAGATTAGATAAAATGTACGGAGAAAAGAGAAAAATGTCATTTCTACAAAAGATTAAGAATTATTTTAAAAAGGATAAACCAATCAAAACTAGAGAAGGAATTATTATTCCGCCAGCTAAAACACCCGCTTCACTTATGATGATGGAGAGAGGTTATCATACTTGTGTATGGTTAGAGAATTGGATAGAATATACCAAAAATGACGGTGTATTGAAATTTTCCGAAAATGGTACTTTCAATGGGAGGATTCTTCAAAATTTGATATTGAGGATGAATGATTTAGAACCAAGACCCAGACTAACCCAATACGAAGCCTTAGAAGAGTGGGAAACTGAGGCATTTGAACGTGACCGATCCAGAAGCAATAGAGGTTACCGGGGATTTTTCCCTAGATACCAAAATGAGCCAAGGGACGGTCAGATGAAACAATGGAGAAGAGCGATGCTTACTGAGGGACTGTATCCAATATTGACAGAAGAAGAATTTTTAGGGAGCAAATGCACAGAAAAGACAAAACACTTAAATAGGTGTGGAGATTCTGAAGATGAATTTATGGAAGAGTTATTAAAGAACCCTCCACCATATCAGGAAGGGACAAAGGGATGCACTCCAAGTGCACCACCATTAAAAACACCATTGGTACCGCAAATATTGCATGATTCCACACCTAGTAGGGCACTTCATGAGAAAGAAAAGGAAGCCCTAGAAAAAACCAGAGCTGAATTAATACAGAAAATAACACAGTTAAAAGTGCAGCCTGATTCTTTGACCATACCTGTGACAATTGGTCCAGTAGTTCCATTGTATAGTGATAAAGTAAACTATCCCCAGCCGCTAGTTACGCCTACTCCTGTGAGCGTTCAGAAACCTGAAGCAGTAGTAATGGTTGAGGATCATTTTAGTGATTGTGAATCTGTGATTTCATTAATGGATCTGCCCATTCGAGAATCCGTAAATAGTACTCCCAGAAGAGCAACACCTGGATGCTCAAAAGATGTCAATATAATAACCTTATCAGGATCCAAAAGTGCTACAGTAGTTACTGCAGAAGATTTAGAAAGGTGGGCACAGGGACCAGACAAACAGACTCCACCACCAAAGATCACGGACATTTTTAAATTAAAAGTCGAATTTGAAGAAATAATAGCAGGAAATGTAGGGATAGACCGTTTAAATACATATGATGAGGAAGAACTGTTGTTCATATGTCGAAGCATCACAAGAAATGTAAAAATATTCCATGAAAAATTATCAGATTTGGCTCTACAGATGGGAATTGAAATAGACAATTCCAAGTTATTACAGAAACCCCATAGAGCAGATTTTTCAGACAAAGATTTAGAAAATATGAATACTTCTGGAAGAAAACTACAAATAAAAGAATTAATAACCGTCTTACAGAAATGGGGAGATCTAGATAAATGGAAAGTTAGATGGACAAAGAAAAAGGAAGAAGGAGGATATAGTAGAGCAGCTTCTGAATATTTGATGAAGGAAACAGGGAAAGCAGATCAGATGTATCCGATGCGAGAAGTACCAGGAGGAGGATATGTACATGTGCCATGGAGCAGACAGGATATTTTATCTTTTACGAATGATTTTCCAAAGTTAAGAGAAAAGCCAATTGAATGGTACAAGCAGGTTGAGAGGTTTGTGAAGGTGTCAAAGGTATTGTTGAAAGACTTGGATGGTTTGTTTGACATAGTGGTACCTGCCGATTTATGGACAGATTGTAAAATAACGGTTGATTGGCCAAGTGAAGAGTATCCTAGAGACCCAAAGACAGGTGCCCCGTCAAGTGATGTAATGAAAAAGTATCAGCAGGTAATAACTTACCTGAAAGGGAAGATACCACCAAAAGAAACAGATTGGGTGAAAATAGACAGAACTACTCAAGAAGCCAGTGAATCAGTACACGCGTACTATGAACGTTTATTGCAGGTATTCAAACAGAATAGTGGCTTTGAGGATATTGGAGATAAAAATATGAGTCAGTTTGTTTATCGATTTGTTTACGGTTTAAAGCCAGAGATTTGTCAGATGATTAAGCAACACATGTTGTGTTGGCAGGGGAAACCCATAGATGAAATTTTGAAATATGCAAAATATTGTGGAGATGACATTGAGGATAGACACAAGAAGTTGCAGGAGAAAGTAATGTGGGCTCAGGTCAAAATGGCAGAGAAACAGGGAATTAATTTGGATAATCCAAGTGACAATCAAGGAAAGGATTCTGGAACGAATGGTGACACCGGGAATGGTGGAAAATTGAGAGGACGAATGAGCAGAGAAGAGGCTAAAAAGAAATTTCCTTGTCATGGATGCGGAAAGTTGGGGCATTGGAAGGATGAATGTAAAAAGATACGGAATAATAATGGCCCAAATCAAAATTTAAATCCACAGACGCAGAATGACTCACAGCAGGGTGTAAATCCTCAGAGTCAGTTGCCACCTGCACCTGTACAGGGTAATGTAAGCAGAGCAAAGCACGGTACAGCCATCGGATATCAAGGAGGAAGTGATAAGAATGATTATGTAACTTCACAGTTTCTTTTGCAGGTCAATTTCTGTCAGTACAGTTCATGACTGTGCCTAGGAGAGGGGGAGAAGGAGTGCGTACTTGGCGCATCCTTACCGGTAGATCAGTCAGGTCCATATGTTGAAGGGAATGTAAAGGGTAATGATATTACTTTTCTTTTGGACACTGGTGCTACCCGGTCTACTGTGAGAACAGCAGACATTCCAGACCTTCCTCTCTCTGGAGAAGCTATCCAAGTAGTGGGAGTAGCTAATCGAAAGATTAGAACACCTCTTACCGAACCAATGGAAGTCAAAATTGGAAATTTTAGAGAAATGCATCAGTTTGTAGTATGTGATTCTAGTCCAGTAAATTTATTGGGCAGAGATTTGTTGTGTAAAATGAACTGCACAATATTCTGCACACCGGATGGTGTAGCAATTCAGACCCCTGATGAAGACCATGTATATAAATTTATGATTGCAAAACAAGGTACAGAAGTAGATGAAATGTTCTCTTTGATAACAAAAGACGTGTTGCCAGAAGAATTTAAAACTACAGTAAATCCTATAGTGTGGGATTTCACGGGAAAAGAAGTAGGATTAATGGCCAAAATAGACCCAGTTAAAATTACTGTAAAAGAAGGTGCCATTTTCCCAAATACCAGACAGTACAAAATGAGTGCAGAAGTAAAAGCAGGAGTCATTGAAGAAATCGACCGAATGGTAAAACAAAACATACTAAAAGAAGTAATGAGTAGCCCCTGTAATTCACCTATAATGGGTTTGAAGAAACCTAGTGGGAAATATAGGATTGTTCAAGATCTGAGAAAAATAAATAAGATTGTAGAACCTTGCTGTCCAATAGTTCCAAATCCTGCAGTAATTCTTTACCAGATTCCTTGGAGTGCAGGATGGTTCACTGTGATCGATTTATGCCAAGCGTTCTTTTCTATACCATTGCACCCAGATAGCCAGTATCTTTTCTCATTTAAATTTGAAAATAAAGTCTATGTATGGAATCGTGTTCCTCAGGGGTACACGGAAAGTCCTTCAATTTTCAATCAGATATTGAAAAAGTGCTTAGAGAAACTAGTGATGCCAGGAAGCTCAGTCTTAGTCCAGTATATAGACGACTTATTGGTGGCATCTAACACCAGAGAAGTCTGTGTCGTTGATTCTATTGCACTGCTGAACCTTCTAGCTGAAGAAGGGCATAAAGTTTCACCTGAAAAACTGCAGTTTTGTACAACAGCAGTTAAGTATCTAGGACACCAAATTGAGAGGGGAAAAAGAAGAATAACCTCTGAAAGAGTAAAATTGATCAAGAAAATGCAAATGCCTAATACCCAACGGGAGGTGAGAATGTTTTTGGGAATTGTAGGGTATTGTCGACAATGAATACCAGGATTTTCTCTGTTAGCAAAGCCCCTAATCCAAATGACCAAAAAGAAAGCAAAGGACCCAGTTGAGTGGGATGATGAAAGCGTAGAAGCTTTTGTAAAATTAAGAAACGCTTTATGTGCAGCACCTGCCTTAGGCATGCCTGATTATAAGAAAGAATTCGCATTATTCTGTCACGAGAGAGAAAATTGTGCACTTTCAGTCCTAACTCCGAGACATGGTCTGGATCGACGTCCATTAGCATATTTTTCTGCTACACTGGACCCAGTGGCAGCCGCATTGCCAGGCTGTTTGAAAGCAGTGGCGGCTACTTGTTTGAGCATTGAACAAAGTGAGTCAATTGTAATGGGACACCCTGTAAAGGTGTTCGTTCCGCATGCGGTTGTGATTCTGTTGACAAGAACTCGAACTCAGCATCTTACTCCTAGTCGGATGACTAAATACAAGAGAATAATATTAGGTGCTGAAAATGTGACCATGGTAAGGTGCACAATAGTGAATCCTGCTACCTTACTACCAGACCCATACCACGAAGAAGTAAAAGATGACGAAGAAGAACATGATTGTTTACAGGTCACAGAGTTATGCACGAAGCCACGTCCGGATATTGAGGAACAGCCCCTTAGAAATCCAGACAGGGAGCTGTTTGTTGATGGTTCATGCCAAAGGCATGAAGATGGTAAACTGACTGCAGCTTATGCAGTATGTGAATTAACTGGAATAATTGAAGCATCCTATTTACCAGGAGTAAAATCTGCACAAGTAGCTGAATTGATTGCTTTGATAAAAGCTTGCAAAATTGGGAGGAATCAAAAAGTAACTATATTTACAGATAGTCAATATGGTTACGGGGTTGTGCATGATTTTGGCCAACTATGGATGCAGAGGGATTTCATGACTTCTTCAGGATCCCCCATTAAAAATGGACAGTTTGTAAGGGAATTGCTGGAAGCAATACAATCACCAAAAGAATTGGCTGTGGTGAAGTGTGCCACACACCAGTCAGGAGATGACTGGGTGGTAGTCGGCAACAGATATGCAGACCTTGTGGCTCAACATTGTGCCAGAAACAGAATGGCAGTAAATAAAAGGGTGGAAAGAATGGGAATCAGCTGCCAACTTTTGCTATTTGAACCTCCAGAAACATGGAATGATGTTAAACGTTTGCAAGATGATGCTGATGAGAGTGAAAAGAATATATGGGTTAAAGTGGGATGTTCTCAAAGGAAGGAAGATGAAGTATGGATTTGTGCCAATGGCAGACCTGTCATGCCCGACTGTCTGCTCTCACAAATGGCCAGGATGTATCATTGAGACACACACATAGGGAGAGATGCAATGATTAGACTCTTCAGACAAAATTGGTACAATCCCAAATTCAGGGCTGTAGCAGAGAGCCTTTGTCAGAGATGTTTGACCTGCCAAATGCATAATCCTGGAAGAAAAACGATAATTGGGTTTGGAAAGATTGGAAAGGCAGAGGGTCCATTTATAAGACTCCAATTTGACTTTATTCAGCTACCACCATGCAGAGGGCTGAAATACGTACTTGTCATAGTTTGTCTGTTTTCAAAGTGGGTGGAGGCTTACCCTACTAGGAGAAATGACAGTATTACAGTAGCAAAGCTGTTGCTAAGAGAACTCATTCCTAGGTTTGGTTTCCCAGTAACTTTGGAATCGGATAGAGGAAAACACTTTAACAGTGAAGTGATTAAGATAATCTGTGAAGCATTCCAAATTGAACAAAAGTTGCACTGTGCATATCGTCCAGAGGCTTCTGGAGTGGTTGAACAACTGAATGGCACAATAAAATCCAGACTAGGAAAAATGTGTGCATCCACATCATTAAGTTGGCCAGACGCATTGCCACTCGTTCTAATGGGACTGAGAAGCATTCCTGATAGAAATACCGGATTGAGTCCCCACAAAATAATGATGGGAAGAGCAATGAGACAAGCACATGTCCCCATAAACAAACTGGTGAATATATCTGATGATATGGTTCTGGATTATTGCAAAGGATTGGCTGACCTAGTGCGTTCTGTCTCTCACCAGGTTGGAGAAGATGCAGTTTCCAGGCAGCCTGAACAAGAACATGATCTGAATCCTGGTGACTGGGTGGTAGTGAAGAATCACACCAGAGAAACGTGTCTATCACCTAGATGGAGTGAACCTTGTCAGATCATATTGATTACAAACACCGCTGTGAAGTGTGCAGAATTTCCTAATTGGATTCATGTAAGCCACACTAAAAGAGTACCAGACCCTGAAGAAGAAAATCCTCAGACAGTGACGATCACTGAGGAAGCTGAAGGTTGCCCAGCTGAAGAATCTCAAGAGCAAGATTTGTGGAGAGCTGACGAAGAACAACCGAGCATGAGTCAGGACTGGATACCAGTGGTGGAAATTCCTGAAGTTTACTACAGAACCAGGACTGAAGCAAAATTAAAAGAAATCACAGAAGATCAGATAGGTGAATAGGAAGCAGCTCAGGAACAAAAACAAGAGACAATAAGAGAACCTGAGCAGGACCAGATAGGGAGAGAAAACTGGGCTAAAAATAGTGGAGAACGAAGAGATTTTGAGCAGGGACAGACAGGTCTAGAAGAATGCGGTCAGGCTGCAGAAGTACAAAGTGCAATAAGCCCTGATCAGGACCAGTTAGATCAAGGAAAATACATTCATACAGAAGATCTCGAAATACCTGAACCTGAAGACGAAAATACAGAACAAAGTCAACCATTAGAAACTGACAGTGGAGCTGTTGAAGAGAAACCAATCAGACCTGAAAAAGAACAGATAAAAGAAACTGTAATTGTCGAGAACAAAACTGTGACCAAACCTGAAAATAAGAGATCGTCTGAAGAAGAAAACAAAGAGGCAGTGCAAACACAGAAAACAAGAAAAGGTGATCATTGGCCAAGTGTTATTAAAAGACTGAAATACCACGTAACAACCAGAAGTGAAGATCCAGAACAAGTAAACGAAATATCAAGTCAAACAGGCCAAGAAAACAAACTTGAGAAACGAAGAAGCAAAAGACTGAAACTTATTAACAATAAGTTTAAAGGTCCTGATTGGACTTACATCATTCTTGAAGATTACGAAAGCTCATATTCAAGTGAAAGTGGTGACGAAGGAACAAGTGGAGAACTGATCTATGAAACAGAAACAAGACCGCCTTGATAACGTGAAGATCTGAGAACACAAAGAAAACTAAAGAAAATAGATAAGAAGAGCAATCTTCCTTGTCAAAATGTCCGATGATAGAGTTTCTGGGAGACCAAAAAGAAAATGTTGTAGAAGATGCTGTGCTATATGCATATGCAGTCTAGTAGTAGTACTCGTAGTATGGTTAGTACTGATCGTAGCAATTCCATATCTGATGATAATGGATAAAAAGATTAACAATGAAACGAAGGGAAAGTTAGACAATTTGAAAGGTACTAGAGTAGAATTAACGGCAGAAGATGATTCAGAATTTCATCATGAAGTAACAGATAGCGACACTAGTTTAAATGTTTTCACAAAATTGTTATTTCAATACGTAGATACCATGGAAGTTAGCAATTGTTATGTTTGCATGAAGTTACCTGAATCAGTAGCAGAAGGGTTAACGTATCATCACTTGCCATTAACCTATGGCATATCATGTAGTGTATTAACAAGTTTGTTTTATAGAACAGGGAGAATTCAGTATTATTATTCAAACTTAGATGTGATATTTTCTGAGGTTCCAATTCGCAAGAGTTTGAACCCAGTGCTTAGTAGTCAAGATGCACAGTTTATGGGAGAGTTTTTCTTAACAATGAAGTCAATAGACATAACACATGCACATAGAAACAACCTAACATGTTCTTTACATGAAGAAGAAAAGATATTTTTGAATTTAGTAGAAGATAGAAGACAAGATTTTCAAAAGAAAGCTCCTGAGCATAAGGCTCATTCGCCACCTTGGGCTGAGAAAGAAGGGAGTTACACACCTGGCAAGGCTCAAGCTGCTATGGCTCTGGATTTTGTAAAAACAGGGAAAATTTGTCTACATAGGTTAAGGACTGACTATAACAATGTTTTCATCGGTACCAGTGAATGTGAACACAATTTTTTAATTCTTGGAGGATGGGGACTCAAAGGAGGAACAGATTCAGTTTTTCCTGGAATCTATTATGTGTGTGGGAATAAGGCTTACTTTAGGCTTCCTGCACGGTGGTATGGAAGTTGTTATTTTGGAATAGTATTTCCAAAGATACCACGTAAAAAGAAACACTGGCAGCAATGAAAATAATGGATTAATACGCAACAAAAGAGCTAGTTTTTCTGAAATTGTAGGTGATATATTTGGTGCATTGATACCTTCAGTGGGAGTAATACTGAACTCAAGGAGAATATGTAAATTATCTACAGTGGTTGATCGTTTATCAACGGATACTGCTGGAGGCTTTCTAATGATTAATGCGGAAATGGTTGCGATTAGATCTATGGTTATGCAAAATCGACTTATTCTTGACATTATATTGGCAAAAGAGGGCGGAGTCTGTAAATTATTGAAGACAAAACACTGTTGCACGTACATACCTGATAAAAGTGCAGAAATTGGAACATATATACAGAATATAACAAAACTTGAGAAAGAACTGAAACCACTGGAAGTTTATAATGTATGGGAAAGATTGACAAATAGTATAGCGTCAATTGGTACCTGGTTTTCTAATATAGGGAAAGGACTCATAGGTAAAGTATTAATACCTTTAGCAGGGATAACAATAATAGCATTGACAATAATAATATGGTGCAAATGTTGTAGAAAGAATGAGTCGTATAATGTGAATGGAAAGGGAAAGAAGAGAAAACTCGATGAAATAGAACTTGAAGACTTGATAAGTGAACTATACAAGAAATTGAAAGGAAATGTGAAAGACAGAAAGAATAAAAATGAATCCGAAAATATAAAATGCTAAAAGTTGGCATCTGGTTGTGGGTAGTATTCGATGGCTCAGAAACGCCATCAGAGAGGGGATTGATGGAGCAAGGACTCATAAATGAGACTTGCTCGGAGACAATCTCCTCACAATATTAATATATTAAACCTTGTATTGTTATACTAATTTCTGCATACACGACATAAATAGTTAGGAAGCTTGCTTATGTGTTCTAACTAACAAATAACGCTTGTCTGTTCTAAAATGGCCGCTAAAGCGCGGGAAACTCTACTGCGCATGTCTCAACCATATCACATGGTGTGACGTCTTTCTTTGCTTGGTGGGAAAATCCTGCTTCTGCGCAGTGGGTTCTAAAATGGCTGCTTTATGTTTTCACATGCTACAGCTTGCTCGTGTTCAAATTAAACTATTGTTTTCTTAACGCAACTAATGCGGGATAGAATTTATAAATAAATGGGAATAGAGTAGAGAGAGTGGGTATACAGTGAAACATTTTATTTGTGATTTTAATATTTCCTTCTTGTACTTTTATTAGTTCGTAAAACTTGGGCCTGGGTTGGTGCACTGAAACTCGAGAGAGAATGATTCTGCGCATGCGTCTTGCATGTCTGCCAAGAAGAGCAAAGATGAAGTCAACCTGGACGTCGTCCAAGGCCATGACCTGATGGCCGAAGCTACTGTGCTCATGTCTTTCCTGTTGGGGAAAAGCAACTTTGTTTATGAAAAATATATAACATTTGTCGTGAGACGGGTGGGAAATAAAGCAAATGTATTAAATTGGATGGGCGGTAATTTAAAGACAATGGTCTACAGAAATCGAACCAAAATTATATGGTGTGAGGATCAACCCCCTGTCTCTGTCCAATCAGAAACAGTGGTCCCATATTTTTGCAACATTAATGGGAGGTACATGGCGTAGAAGGGTATAATAGATATAGAATTAGCTAATTAGTTAGCACAGGAGAGCGGAGATGCTACAATAGAGGAGGCGTAGACTAGATGCTGACAGGAAGAGCTCCAGACCGCCAAGCTGATCGATTGCAGACTGAATCCCTGTCCAGAAGAGGTCCTGAGGAGGAGGCGGCTGAGTCCATTAGAAGGGAGACATGGGAGAATCGACGAGAAGCGGAGTATCAGAGAGGGGAACGACGCAGGCGTCGTAGGTAGAGAGGTCACCAGTCCTGTCCTGATCCTGGAGGAGGTCTTGCTCTTCATCTTTCCAGGGTCCCATCTTTTCCAACTCCTTGGCCAAGGGGTTTGGTTCTCGCATTTAGGTAAATATATGCAACCTATAGTTGCGCTGCTGTCTCAATCTCTCCTTTTCTGAGGGACCGTCATTAATCAATAATTGATTTCTTGTGCTTCATCCTTGATATACGAAAGGTATCATGCTGCTCTGTAATTTACTCTGCTAAAATCTTAGATAAACATTTTAAAACTTTTTGACTCAGTGATTATTTCAGGTTTATAAATTGTAATGAATGTCACTCATTTTAAACTTCCTAATTAACAAAGGTTCCATTGGTAAGTCATTACTCTTCAATCAGAAGGTAATTGGTAGCAGGGATTTTGATCAAGAGTAACAACTGACACCCCAGCGTGAACACTAGCATAGTATGAATGTATGGGCCCAAGTGAGTATCTGATGTATGAATGCTCGTTGCTAGTAACGTGCTGGATCACTAGGGTTCAAAATCTACAGCTAGGCATTTTGTTGAAAAAGGGTCCGTTTTCACTGCGAAAATGTGGTGTGTCCACGTTGCGTTTTGGGCCGTTTCCTGTTGCGGGTACTTGGGCCTCCCACACAAGTGAGATACCATTTTTCTCGTAAGACTTTGGGGAGCGCGGGGTGGGTGGAATTTTGTGGATCCACGCAGATTCCAGAACTTTCCACCATAGAAATGTGAGGAAAATGTGGGTTTTTTTACAATATTTTAGGTTTGCAAGGGATTCTGGGTAGCAGAACCTGGTGAGAGCCAGCTAAGTCACCCCATCCTGGATTCCCCTGGGTGTCTAGTTTTCAAAAATGTATAGGTTTCCTAGGTTTCCCTAGGTGCCGGCAGAGCTAGGGTTCAAAATCTACAGCTAGGCACTTTCTTGAAAAAGGGTCCATTTTCACTGTGAAAATGTTGTATGTCCACGTTGCGTTTTGGGCCGTTTCCTGTCCCGGGTACTTGGGCCTCCCACACAAGTGAGGTACCATTTTTCTCGTAAGACTTTGGGGAACGTGGGGTGGGTGGAATTTTGTGGATCCACGCAGATTCCAGAACTTTCCACCACAGAAATGTGAGGAAAATGTGTTTTTTTTAACAATATTTTAGGTTTGCAAGGGATTCTGGGTAGCAGAACCTGGTGAGAGCCAGCCAAGTCACCCCATCCTGGATTCCCCTGGGTGTCTAGTTTTCAAAAATGTATAGGTTTGCTAGGTTTCCCTAGGTGCCGGCAGAGCTAGGGTTCAAAATCTACAGCTAGGCACTTTGTTGAAAAAGGGTCCGTTTTCACTGTGAAAATTAGGGGTGGGCGGAATTTGCGGAGTTGCGTTCCGCAAAATTCCGCAAAACGGCAAGAAATCTCCGCGAGCACACGGAATTTTGCGTGCTCGCGGAGATTTTGCTGCGCCTGTGTTGTTCATTCTGGGACGATGCTCGTCTGCCCCTGAGAGTGACCCTGCATAGATTACAACTTGTAATCTATGCAGGGTCACTCTCAGGGGCAGACGAGCATCGTCCTAGAATGAATCCTGCCCTGCATATTTATCCACGAAGATGCCACCGTTTTGTGCAATACCTCTACTCAACTGGACTACTTTCTACTGGCTAATCAGTAAGTGCTACCTCGTTGGGTAAATGTATAGTGCCTTTCCTACACTACAGCTGCGTAAAGGCCCAGCAGAATTGTCTCCAGTGACCTTGTGTGTCTGTAACTTTGCCACCGCGCCGGAAAGGCGCCGGGCTCCTTTGAGTAAGCTGTCCATCATAGTGGGGAAAGGGCGGGAAGACGTTGCATACCACTAGTGTATGCGGGGCAAAACGGACGGGGCTTCCATGCGAGTTCACATGCATGTTGTTTATAAAGGGTCAGAGCACGATCTGAGCAGCAGATGAGGAGAAAGGACCTCCTGGCCACTGGACCTACACGGGGATTGCGCTCGAGAAAATCAAGGATGCAAAGACCTCCATCAAGGATTACAGCTAATGTTTGACGGTAGATCTGGGCAGAAAGCACTCCTGCTTAGCCTCAACCTTGCTGACGAATTTTTTGTGCTGATTAATGCGTTACAGAATTTGAGCTTCAACTCGGGCACCTGCTTTATTTATATCTGTAAGTGCTTCCTGTTGAGGTTTAATTTTTGTGACAGGAGCATCGTGCCAGAATGAATCCTGCCCTGCATATTTATCCACGAAGATGCCACCGTTTTGTGCAATACCTCTACTCAACTGGAGTACTTTCTACTGGCTAATCAGTAAGTGCTACCTCGTTGGGAAAATGTATAGTGCCTTTCCTACACTACAGCTGCGTAAAGGCCCAGCAGAATTGTCTCCAGTGACCTTGTGTGTCTGTAACTTTGCCACGGCGCCGGGGTCTTTGAGTAAGCTGTCCATCAAAGTGGGGAAAGGGCGGGAAGACGTTGCATACCGCCAGTGTATGTGGGGCGGGGCCAAACGGGCGGGGCTTCCATGCGAGTTCACATGCCTCTTGTTTATAAAGGGTCAGAGCACGATATGAGCAGCAGATGAGGAGAAAGAACCTCCTGGTCACTGGACCTACACGGGGATTGCGCTCGAGAAAATCAAGGATGCAAAGACCTCCATCAGGGATTACAGCTAAAATTTGGCGGTAGATCTGGGCAGAAAGCACTCCTGCTTAGCCTCGACCTTGTTCACGAATTTTTTGTGCTGATTAATGCGTTACAGAATTTGAACTTCAACTCGGGCACCTGCTTTATTTATATCTGGAAGTGCTTCAATGCCCCCGAATTCCGTTCCGCCGCGGATCGCGGAAATGCCGAAATTTCGTAAGTTCCGCGAGCGGAACGGAATTTGCCGCCCACCCTTAGTGAAAATGTTGTATGTCCACGTTGCGTTTTGGGCCGTTTCCTGTCGCGGGTACTTGGGCCTCCCACACAAGTGAGGTACCATTTTTATTGGAAGACTTTGGGGGACGCGGGGTGGGTGGAAATTTGTGGATCCACGCAGATTCCAGAACTTTCCACCACAGAAATGTGAGGAAAATGCATTTTTTTTGACAATTTTTTAGGTTTGCAAGGGATTCTGGGTAACAGAACCTGGTAAGAGCCAGCCAAGTCACCCCATCCTGGATTCCCCTGGGTGTCTAGTTTTGAAAAATGTATATGTTTGCTAGGTTTCCCTAGGTTCCGGCAGAGCTAAGGTTCAAACTCTACAGCTAGGCACTTTGTTGAAAAAGGGTCAGTTTTCACTGCGAAAATGTGGTGAGTCCACGTTGCGTTTTGGGCCGTTTCCTGTCGCGGGTACTTGGGCCTCCCACACAAGTGAGGTACCATTTTTATCGTAAGACTTTGGGGAACGCGGGGTGGGTGGAATTTTGTGGATCCATGCAGATTCCTGAACTTTCCACCACAGAAATGTGAGGAAAATGTGTTTTTTTTACACTTTTTTAGGTTTGCAAGGGATTCTGGGTAGCAGAACCTGGTGAGAGCCAACCAAGTCACCCCATCCTGGATTCCCCTGGGTGTCTAGTTTTCAAAAATGTATAGGTTTCCTAGGTTTCCCTAGGTGCCGGCAGAGCTAGGGTTAAAAAATTACAGCTAGGCACTTTACCAAATAAGGGTAATTTTTCACAGTGAAATTGAGGTGTGTCCACGTTGCGTTTTGCGCCGTTTCCTGATGCAGGCACTAGGCCTACCCACACAAGTGAGGTACCATTTTTCTCAGAAGACTTTGGGGAACGCGGGGTGGGTAGAAATTTGTGGAGCCACGCAGATTCCTGGACTTTCCACCACAGAAATGTAGGGAAAATGTGTTTTTTTTGACAATTTTTTAGTTTTGCAAGGGATTCTGGGTAACAGAACCTGGTGAGAGGCAGTCAAGTCACCCCATCCTGGATTCCCCTGAGTGTCTAGTTTTCAAAAATGTATAGGTTTGCTAGGTTTCCCTAGGTGCTGGCAGAGCTAGGGTTCAAAAACTACAGCTAGGCACTTTGCCAAAAAAGAGTCGTTTTTCACTGTGAAATTGTGGTGTGTCCACGTTGCGTTTTGCGCCGTTTCCTGTCGCGGACACTAGGCCTACCCACACAAGTGAGGTACCATTTTTCTCGGAAGACTTTGGGGAACGTGGGGTGGTTAGAAATGTGTGGATCCGTGCAGATTCCAGACCTTTCCACCACAGAAATTTGAGGAAAATGTGGGTTTTTTGACAATTTTTTAGGTTTGCAAGGGATTCTGGGTAACAGAACCTGGTGAGAGCCAGTCAAGCCACCCCATCCTGGATTCCCCTGGGTGCCTAGTTTTCAAAAACGTATAGGTTTGCTAGGTTTCCCTAGGTGCCGGCAGAGCTAAGGTTCAAAAACTACAGCTAGGTACTTTGCCAAAAAAGGGTCATTTTTCACTGTGAAATTGGGGTGTGTCCACATTGCGTTTTGCGCCGTTTCCTGTCGCGGGCACTAGGCCTACCCACACAAGTGAGGTACCATTTTACTCAGAAGACTTTGGGGAACGCGGGGTGGGTGGAAATGTGTGGATCCATGCAGATTCCAGAACTTTCCACCACAGAAATGTGAGGAAAATGTGTTTTTTTGACAATTGTTTAGGTTTGCAAGGGATTCTGGGTAACAGAACCTGGTGAGAGCCAGTCAAGTCACCCCATCCTGGATTCCCCTGGGTGTCTAGTTTTAAAAAATGTATGGGTTTGCTAGGTTTCCCTGGGTGCCGGCAGAGCAAGGGTTCAAAAACTACAGCTAGGCACTTTGCAAAAAAAGGGTAATTTTTCATTGTGAAAATGTGGTGTGTTCACGTTGCGTTTTCAGCCGTTTCCTGTTGTGGGCACTATGCCTACCCACACAAGTGAGGTACCATTTTTATCGGGACACTTAGGGTAATTCAGATTTGTAAAGCAACTGTTATTACCCATTGACTTTCGATGCATTTCTGCCTTCCAAATGAAAGACAATGTGTAAAAAAGAAGTCAGTTTGAAAAATGACCGAAAATTCTCATGCTAGTATGAGTATTCCCAATTTCGGAAATGTGCAAATATCTGCTGTTTCTAAACTGTATATTTTGTTCCCATTTCAGAAATACATAGGAGTCTTTCATACCGAATTTTCCATGTATACATTTTCCCAGAATAATTGCTATATACCCGGTACATAATAAAAAACCATTGCAAGACGCTGCTCAGTTTTTGGCTCTGGGTTCGTCTGGTTCTTGGTGAACCTACAAGTCCTATATATCCCCACAACCAGTAAGGTCCAGTGGATATAACGGTATATTGCTTTTAAAGAGTTGTCATAATTAGAAGAAGTTACAGGTGAAAACGTTGACACAAAAGGCTGTTTTTTTCAACTAATTTTCCATTTTTCCTATATTTAACTGTTAGTTTCTATAAAGAAACCTTGATGGATTTACACAAATGACCCCTTGCTGAATTCAGCATTTTGTCTACTTTTCTAACATGTATAGATTTCCAGGATCCATTATTGCTTTCATACCCATTTCTACCATTAACTGGAAGGAGGTTGAAAGCACAAAAAATAGCAAAAATAGGCTATGTCCCAGAAAAATGCCAAAACTGTGTAAAATGTTTTGGTTTTCTCCCAAAAGTCTGTCATTCCCTAAAATCTGGGAAAATAGAGATTTCAGCCCCACAAACCCTTTTTTGATACCATTTGCAGGGAAAAACCCAGACGCTTTCATATGCGGGACTTTTTTCCCATTTTTCCCCCCAAAAAACAAAATGTTGCTGTATTTTGGCTAAAATCTGGGACCCCTCCAGGGGAATTCACAAACCCTGGGTACCTTTAGAATCCCCATGATGTTGGAAGAAAAGGACGCAAATTTGGCGTGGATACCTTATGTGGTCAAAAAGTTACAGAGGCCTAATCGCAAACTACTACAAATAGCCAAAAAAGGGCTCAGCACTGGGTGGGGAAAGGCCCAGCAGTTAAGGGGTTAAGGTCAGACTTCTACATTAACTTTGTGTACATTTCAGCAAAATTAGGTTTACTGCTAGTCAAACGAAACTTTACTTCTTAGCATTTCTATGGGCCACACACATAACTATGTCTGCCTATTGCAGTTTGCACATTTTAAATGCCTGTCATTTCAGCTTTGAATTTTACATTAATCATTGCACATTTCAATTGCTAATCTAAATAATTTGCATTTTGATTGGTGGATTTTAGCAGTAGCACATCTGATGGTTATCTTGACCATCACACTATCTTGATTTCACATGCGAGTTCTGCTCAAAGGGCACTTTCATCATCCGTTGAATCTTGTCGTTTCCATTTTAAACTTTGGAATTTTAATGACTTACGGAAGTCATCATTCATGAAGTTATTTACATCTAATTTCTTTTCAAATCTCTTATTTCTTTCTATGCTCTTTCTCTTGTCAACAGCCTTTGAATGAAGGAAATAGGATAACAATCTTTGCCCTATTATTAGTATTGGCATAAGTATAGGTTTAAAAATACCTCCTCCTGTTGTTGTACTGAAATTCCCAATTGTACGAATCCATTTCATAAAAATTTCAAAAACACTAGATGTTTGAATTTCTTCTAATTCAGGTTTTAAGTTCGAAGTGTTCTTTGCAAATCCATCTATTTTCTTACTCTTGTGAGGTACATATGAGCAACGGTGGGTTAATGTAAGCATGTTGGAGACTCTGCCTTTTTCTTGTTTTATGTATTGTCATCCTATAGTGATAGTCTCGGTAGTGGTAATGTTGATGTAGAGGATTACTAATTGATTGTGGGTTCACTCCACCGATTACTTTTTTAAGTCTCTAGAAAAAGTGCCTGGCTTCTTTAACAGTGTAAGCGACTCTTACCTTACAGAATAGCTTTAATCTTCATCCGGCTTGGATTCTGCCTCTTTCCCCTTTCCCATACGGTGCATGCCTTGGTGCCTTCTCATCCAACTTGTGCCTTGTTCTACTCTTATTCAGCTTGTAACTCTGTCCCATCTGGCTTGTCCCTCCCTCCCTTTTCTTATCAACCATGTGCTCGTTCCCCTCACTTATCCATCTTGTGTTTTATTTGGCTGATATTCATTGTATGCTATGGTATTTCTACGATCCATTCTTATTTCTACCTCTTCTTCTCTCACAGGCTTAGACCTAATTTCCTTCTTCTGTCATTCAGCTCCCCTGCATCATCTATGTTGTTCCCCTGTCCCTTTTTATATCCATTGTGTGCCTTGTTCCTCTTCATCTATCTTGGTTGTTCTTCCACCCTCTCATCAGTGCCTTCATCCTTTGTCTCATCTATCATCTTTCCAGCTCCGCTGATCTGATTTGCTTCTTTCTTCTCGCCATTATCCATATTATGGCTCTATCTCTACTACATTCCTTGGTCCACTTTCTTATCTTTTTTATGATCAGTTGCCTTCTCTTAACTATTTTGTGCATCAATATACATCTCATCTGGTTTGTGCCTATATCTCCTCCATCTGGTCTTGGTCATCCCTCTTTTTTGGTGGCTCATTGTGATATGCCTTGTGCCTAGACCCCTCTCCCATCAAACTTGTACCTTGTTTGACTCTCATCCACATTGACCCTTGATCTATTCTCTCACTCTTTTCTGAGTCCTGTTTTTCCTCTCATCAGGCTTGTACTTTGCAACTCTCTCATCCACATTCTGGTATTCTAAATTCTTCGCTACTTTGATCCCCCCATTACATCAATTCTAACTGCAAAAGAAACACAAGTCCTTACACTAAATGTAATTAAATACTTAACCCAAACCTACCGCCTAGTAGTAACCTACCATGATTTGAATGACATTATATTTAATTAAAACATACTAGGTTAAAGTAAATTTCCTTCAGTAAATATGTTAGCTTGATAGCTAATACTACATTAATAACAATTAAATGAAATCTGATTATATAAAATTAAATATTTAAAATGAAATTTAATTTGCTACCTTTACAGATTCTGAAAATCGAGGGGAATAATATAGTATGAAAAATTCATATAAAAATAGTTTTCCTGCGTTTAATTACCTTTTTTCATTAAAATTAACATACGGTAATCAAGATCCAACTCTTTCATGTTTTAAAACCCCCATCAAAAAACGTACAAGATAAAAGCAAACAGAAGGAGAGTTTAAGAGCTGTAAAAACAACAGAGCAGGCCTGACTTGGTTAAAATTCATTAGCCTTAAGATCGGAAACAGGAACTTATGCCACAGATTATTATATTTTGGGCAAAGTATAGTGATATGTAAAGTGTCATTAATCGTTGTGTTGGTACATTTGTAAAGGGGCAGGTCCGAATTAGAGAAACAACCATGATTAGAGGGAATGAGGTGGGGAAATAAATTCAGCCTAAAATGGGTCAATAGACGACGTTGGTAAGGTGTCATATTCCAAGTTAAATGGTCCTGAACAACTGGAAGGACACCGCTAAGACATCATACAAAGGCTGGGTCAACTGGGTGACGTACCTCAGAGGCGCAGACAACATGGCTTTACAAAACTCACCCTGGAGACCTACCACTAGGGGGATGTGGAAGACACTAGATACATATCTGGACTCCTACGAGCCCCCGTGAGAGCACTAGAGGGGGGGTTTCCCTTACAGGTTTCCCTCACAGGACCACAATACCCAGAATAGTCGTACGGCTACAGTTCACCTCTTGTATCCCCACTCTTTCTCCACCCTCTCCCTCCTATCCTCTATCTCTTTCTGATTCTGTCCTTAACTTCCTAGTAAAGCAACGTAAGGGGGCCCAGCGAGACACGCTTGTCAAATACCTGGATCTATTGCAAATACAGCCACGTCTGGCTGGTACCCTGCAACGATAAAGCGAATGTACTTGTTTATAAAATTTAATAAAAACACTTGAAATCGAAATATGGTTCAATATGTCAGATAGTTTGCACTAATATTGCATGTCGCATAGTGTGTTTTTTTAGTGCACAATTCCTTCGCTCAGTTGCCAACTTGTCCCTAAACGCTAATTCAACCTTTTGGCCCACCGAGCGAGTTAAAATAGAAGGATTGTCATACAAATCAGACCACCCTAGGGCCAGCAAATTGCAGGCCACATATGCCAGCCACGGGATCAAAAAGGAATTTTCCAATAAAAGACAATCCTGCAAAATTAACCTGCTAAAACTAAGATCCTCCTTTAACCAGATCGAGTTCCAGAGTTTTAAGGGGCCAATGCGTAGCTGATCAATAAGAAATTCTAAGCCAAGCTCCTCATGAGCCATTTCAGAGGGAACACTTTGAGAGACCCCTAGTAATCCTCTTAAAAATTTATTTTCTGCTACCTGGAGAGGGGCAACCTATCCATATCCCCATATGCCGCATCAGTAGCTTACTAAGGGAATGCACTTGGCCCTGTAAATTGCCAGGACCGTTTGAATGTGAGTACATCCTAGCTGATGGGAAAAATCTTTAATACTGAATATAACTATTAAAAGACAGGACGTTCTGGGATATGAGTGAGTGCCACTTCATTTCCGAATCTAAAAAACACCAAGTATTTAAAACTGTCTACCTGACTAAGGTGTAGGCCCTCTACTACAAATGTAATCGTTTTAGTGTTGGGGGGGCCAAGTTTCATAACGTTCGATTTAGAAAAGTTTGTTGACAGGTCAAGACTGTTCATGAAGTTAATAAAAAGTATAAGGAGTTTTTGTGGACTTTTAGCTGTGCGGGCGATTAAAACAGTATCATCCGCATAGAGCACAGCAGGAATAGATCGGCCTCCTGCTTTAGGGACGTCAACTCCTGGTACTGACAAATCTTGCTCTAGGTGATTAATATAAAAAATAAACAAGCATTTGCAATGCAATCGGTCTCGCTTTTGGGACCTTATATGTATTTAGCTATGCAGCACATTAGCCTGGGTGCTGAAACATCTACTATCCTTTAACATGGAGGGAAAGTAAGCACCAAACTGTGTGACACGCCAGGTATGGAAACACATGGGGAGAAATATGGGGGGAAGAAACTCTGCTGTGAGGGAGTGGGAGGCGGTCTATGTATGTCCTTGTTGTTTTATTGATTCTTTAATTGTGGTCACTGGCGTGTTGAACCGCTCCTAAAATCCCCGTCAAGCCAGCAGAGTAACGCAAGGCGGGCGATGCTGTTTTATGTTAGCTGACTGAGAAAAAGAAACAATTTCATGAAAGGCTTAACGCCCCAATGACAGCAGTTAAAGAATCCGCAAAAACAGAGATCTCTGAGGCCCACCAGAGCCTGCTCTTCCGGGGGACGCTTGGAGAAGTGCAGCATGGTGTCAGACAGGCATGTTGTTCTCTTTGATCCAGTGTCTGTAAACATTAAAAACAAACGCACAGCTTCACATCTCATGAGCACGCACATGCATACATGTGTATAGTGCAAGCTTGATTTAAGGAGTTATAAATAAATGTATTGCACTCCGAATGCTATCACTAATTACAAAACAACAATTAAATACCCGAATACCACTGATCTTTTATGTTCGAAAGAAGAGAGAGGGGCGTGAGAATACAGTCTCTGCCTGAAACGCACAATGTCCAACCAGGAATCCTGGGCTCAAATCCCAGCTTCCCCACTTGACCAACCTGTGTGATCCGAGGTCATTGCTTTACTTCACTATGTATCATTTTCTTTAACAAACCAGACTGAGAGCGCATTGAAGTAATGCAGTACAAGATCCCACTATTACACAGTTAATAGAAAATATTTTCGCTTCGTATTTAATAACAATATACGCTATTTAAACAGAAAGCATGACAGTGTGATACATTTTGGATAACTAGCGGCAATGCCATTAGGCTTTGAGGGTATTCGCATATTAAAAAAAAAACTACGACACTGAGAAATGTTGAAAATACATTTGCTTCAATTTAAAGTTATTATCATGTTTTCATGAGATTTGTTACATGACTTACTTAACATCTTTTGACGACTCGGCTCATGCTTTGGTTCTTAGTGCATTGTGTGTGCCCCCCATCCCCCTCCCCCACTAGGAATTGTAAGTCTACCACTCCCTGATTAAGTACATCTCTAAACCTCACACGGCACCAAAATACTTCCAAAATAATTCTCACATACAACAGGCTATAAAACACGCAAACTATTTAAGCGCCAATAAAGCCATAAATAAAACGCTAAAGGTATTCTCAAAATGAGGTCGGAGCACAAAACACCACAAACAAGGACACCCACACAGTCTACCGCTAACAAAGGTAGTATCCAGCTAACAAAGGTCCTGGCGCAGGGATAAACGGTGTGACATTCACTATCCTTAACTGGACCAGAAGGCCGGGCTGGGTCATGTGTACGAATAACCTCTCCGTGACATTATGAACACAAGGATGAACACAAGCACAGGCTTTTCTATCATCAAGCTGACGCATTCTGGGAACTGCAGTCTTCGTTAACTTCAACGCAACCAATTGGAGTGTCACACCTGACAACAAGTTTGACAAAAAAGAATGCGCAGGACTGTAACATGTTGAGCTTCAAGGCGCTAGCATCCTCTTATAACCTCAAAGCTGTGTATCCTCTGGGCACAGAAAAAGATCCCCAAAAGGGTCAGGTGCATTATTAAATAAAATACCCCCTCTCATTCCCAATATGCCTACAACAATGCTGTACATATAGACTGGGCGCCGCTCTTGCCTGCCACCCCTGCTCCCGGGGTGCCAAGCGCCTTGCACACCTGTCTCCATCCTCTGGGTGCTACGCCCCCACTTGCATTAAAAGTACTTATGATTGGCTGAAAGAGGTTCGACATCCCAAAAACACAACCCCTGGATGGTTCCCTCACGCAACTTTTATTCCTATCACTCATATTATTGTTGTCTTCCCTCTGCAGACACTGCAGACTGGGAAGCACCTGGCATCCGTAATGTGACCACACAGGTATGAAGGATGGGATACCGCCAGGTTATAAGTTTGGTAGTAAAAGATAATTTCCACAGAGGGGCAGGAGGCCCTTGAACTCCTAGTCATAGCTGCCAAGGTTCCAGATTGCCATGTGTGACGTTTTCATAATTTCAGTGTTGATATTTGTGACATTTTAACCAGTATGAGTGACACTCTCTCGCGAGCAAAATTAAGCAATGAAGATGAGGGATTCACTCACTGCCTATAATTTAAGGCTCTCTGGCTGGTACTTACTTGGGCCACGGGACCGGCCGCAGATTGGTCCAGAGTCAGTCCGGAGTCGAGTCTGAAGCGCAGGCGGGTGGTGGTCGCAGCCAGCTACTCTGGTCTACAAGGGCTGGCTGTGGCAGGCAGGCTGAGCTCACGCGAGGCCACAAGCCATGGCAAATCGGGTTTCTAATTCTTGCCCGGCCCCCGGCTTCCACAGATAGTGATCAGACTCCTGTGAGTCCCCGGTTGGGTCTCCTCCTTCTGGAGTCAGTTGGCTCTGGGTGAGTTTGGCACGGACGGGGGTAAAATAAGCTGAGCTAGAGCACAGTCAGAGGCGGCCCGGGCAGGGCAAGCTGCCTGCAGCAGCACTGCGAGCGGTGCCATGATTATTGAATTTGCGGTGCCACACGCAAACAAGCCAATGCGGAGCCCTGCCTTCTTCAAAACAGATATGTGTTTCTAGCCAACTGAAGTGTACTCGGTTTACCGACATCGTAAAGATGGCCACCAGGTTCTCCGAATTTGAATTTGTGCCCTGCAGGTTGCATCCAGGTCTTGGCAGTAGACTATCAACCTACTGAGCCATTTAGTTGTGCAGCATGTGCATTCTATCGCTGCATGGTCTGCAACCATGTGGGTCGGGAACACTGGACGTCCGTCTTCGTGCTTCCTTTTCGGGCCCCGCCTACAACCAGGCACAGGCGCCTGACTTCCAGGTCGCGCTGCTTTCTCCAGCTCCAAAGTGCGGGGTGGTGCGGGATAGCGGCTCTGACCTCAAGTAAAGTAAAAATGACATGATCCTCTGTCTGGTGATCTATTGGAGGATCTGGCTCCTCATCTAGGGTATAAATAGCTGCGAAATGGTCGACCCAGGCCTGAGAAGATATGGTACATGCCTGGTTGGGGAGATGGTCATTACTAAAGAAAGGAGAGTTAACAATGCTCCAAAAAGCAGATCTATCATGTTGTCTACTGGTGGATAATAACTACCCATTACTCCTCCTTAAGTTGAGCCTTGCGTTCCTTACAGGCCATTCTGAACGCGATCCCGACCTTCCTGACCTCTGCTTGGCAATGTGGTTTCGCCTGTAGAAGGTTCCATAGGGCTTGGCTGATTTGCAAAGAGCAGATTTAATAAACCTACAAATATTTACAGAAGGACATCAAAATACTGTGAAGTGTTTCGTCTTCAGACAGACATTTTAAAAAATCCAATTGACAAGAAGCAATCAACTCTTGGGCAAAGAGTCCTGGAACAATATGAGCCCAACTTAATCTTCGGCCCTGGTCTTTCGAGGTCAGGGGCTCCTTACAAAGAAGTAGTGGTCCAGGTTATTCAATGACCCAGTGGAATAGAGCTTGGTAATGGGTTATGGTCGCTCACGTGGTGGCTTAAAAAAATCTTAAAATCTATGAGAGCAGGATAAAAGCTACTGGAAACGAAGATATAACCAATTACTGTACTGTGCCCCCCCTCCCCTTGAATGTGGGTGTTCTCTCGGTTTGGGGATCCTGAGTACTATCTATTAGATTCATTAAATTAAACTCAGAAACAAAGTTATTTGCGGCTTCCCCTGGGCGAGAGTGTTTAAACTGCGCCTGTGATTCATGGGGGCCTTCCGAGTTAGAAACCCTAATCGCTGTACATGACTGACAAGTGTGCAAGGGTAAAATCCCGGGCAACCAGGATTAAAGTATACGGTGGATCCGCGTGGTAAAAATCATCCAAAAGTGCTTTAAGACTGGTAATAGCGTCCGATTCATCTCTAGGTATGGCAATATTATAACAAGCATTGGCATAGCCAATAGGTCTCGCCTTTGGGACCTTATAAGTGTTTAGTTATCCAGCACAATATCCTTGGTGCAACAACATCAAGTGTTGCATGGCTAAACACTTATAAGGTCCCAAAGGCGAGACCTATTGGCTATGCCAATGCTTGTTGTATTGGGCACAGGGACAGATTTGCGGGACTTCTGCTTTTGACTGAGGAAGGAGAGCATCTTAGATCGAGCTCTGTAGCTTTACGCTACTTGACCCATTTAACGTGAGTGCACTTCTTAGGAAGTCAACACGTGCAGACACCTTTTGGGGAAATTCTTCTGGGAAACTAGGAAGGGATGCCACTTTAGAAATAGAGAAGGGACAGATTATTCTTTAATTCGGAAATACAAATGAAAAAGGATCTGGATGCAGTGTCTATACTCAGCTGTGTTCTGATTTTGGAATTTATTGTTTTGTGTCTATTGTGACGTATGAACTATATTCATAGATTGGGCATTCATGTATCTTTACACCTTGATTTTGAGGTGTGTCTATATTCTATTGTTTCTGGCTTTGTAATAAACCAACAAAAATCTGAATTTGGAGTCGTAGTTATTTAGTCGGACGGGAGGGGAAATGTATAATTGGTAAATTGTTTTCTTCCCTCCACACTTCTTAGCAGGCAATAAAGACCATCGGCCAGATATTCCTGAGTAAATCTAGGATATGGAATACAGCCCCATCACCATCATCATGATAGATTCATAATACATGGGAGCCTGCAATTCCAGTAAAACACTCTCTAATGTCCTTATTACAGGTGATTTCTGGCATCTTTAGTTACCTGTAGAATTCTGACGTCTCTATTTAACTGTAATAAAGAAATGACATAGCTGCACAACTGCACTAGGTTATTACAGTTTACTTCTCATGTCACAATGCTGCCAGAGCCAGCATAAAGGGTGGAAGGCAGGTCGCAGAGCATAATTACAGCTGCAGTTTAAGAAAGTAAAACGTGAACTTTTCCTTCCTCTGCTATGTGCTTCGAAAAAGAAAAAATGATCAGTAAATGGAGATATTTACAGCAAGATGTTTATTTTTTATAAAGGGTCATTACAGAAAAAATAGCATCTCTGTATGTTTTTACACAATCTGAGTCCCAGCATTTTTAACCTGACATATTAAAGTGATTTTGCTACCTTTTTGTAAAAATGATCATCTGGTTTTTCATTGCGTAGAACAGATTCTGCTTTTATTCTTGTTACTTGTAATGAACATGAAAGAGAAAGACACCAAGGGGCTAATAATTAGCAACTAGTTGTCTGCAAAGAAATGCCAGCTGGTTAGTTTGCTTAACCAAGCTTTTTAAATACAACATACCCTGAGCTTCTCTTCAACTAGAAGGAATTTTGACAAGCATTGGCAAAGCCAATAGGTCCCTTCTTTGGGACCTATTAGCATTGCTAATGGTTTTAGCCATACTGCACAGCATCATTGATGCTGTGCAGCATGGCTACAGAGCAGGGAACAAACCTAAATGGCTTGCTTTATCATCTTGTAGGTGTGCACACCAAACTCCACATTGCTACAAAATGATGTGAGTATTTTTTATCTTGTTGTTTACAGATCCAACTTTGATTCGTAAACAAAAAAAGCAAGTAATGTGAGAGGGTGGGGAAAAGAACAGGAGTGGGGGAATGAACATGAAGGGCGGGAAAGCAAGAGGAGGGCAGGGGGAAGCAACACAAAGGAGTGGGTGGGCTAGGGAAGAAAACGGAGCACATGGGGAGGGCAGCAAACGGAGACAGATCAACATGGAAGGGGTTGGAAGCGAACGAACAAGAGGAACAACAGGGATCCCAGTGTGGAATTAAAGAGCCCAGAAGAGAGGCTCTAAGGGTGAAGCTGTATAAAAGTGAAAGCATGTGTAAGAGCGGCACAAAGGACAAAGTTGTGGAAAATGAAATCTTTATGATAACAAAAGAAAAGTGGTAAACACGGAGAGAATGGGGGAAACAGATGCACCCTCATGGGTAAAAAAGCTCCCGAAAAGCAGACACTTGTGGAAGGATAAAAGGAGCCAGTATGAGAGATTGTAGTAAACAGGCTGTGCTCCACAGGCGGGACAAAGACTGGATGGGCAGCCTAAAACAAATAAAACCATTGAATTGAAAGCTAGAAAATAAGAGTGACAAAAAATGCCAATGGAAAGCAATGCCGGCAGCTGCTTTCCAGTTCAGCTATCAACATATCCCCAATACATTTTTTGCAACCAGATAGCTGCACTGTTAGGCTTCAAGCTAAAACACTGACTGCATCGCTGTTTAATCAAATATCCTGCTGTTAGAGGCCACAGCTAGCAAGTTAGAGACATTAAAGAAGAACTAGTATCACTTGTTAGACTGATGCCAATAAAATATCAAAGCAGTGGCCATCTTTGAAGAGACTGCTTTCTCATCTAGAGCACAGTGAAGGCAGAGACTAAAAACGTATTCTTTTTTTCATTAACAACGCTCATTGTTTTCGTATATTTTATAAAGCTAGACTTATATAAATAGTTAAGAAATACAAATCTCTAAGTTAAGTGAATGGTATATTTTGTGTTGTCACAATTCTTCACTTGTAATGAATGATAATTCATTCGATATATGAAGTGCGACTTTCCGTCCATTGCTCCGTTTCTGCTTCTTTTATGAGTACTCTCTTGTCTTGTCACTCTCCCAGCCATGGTCTGTCTCTTTCTAGTAAGTATCCAACCAAAACCCATCCATGGTGCTAGAACTTAGCTGCAGATGGACACAGTTGAAGCTGGAATATGACACGTAACAATGCACGCATTTACAACGCGTGCCATTACAACTCATTTTTTACAACACAAAATCCATTACAAAGCATGTCATTACAACACAAGCCATTACAACACATAATCTATTACAACGCAAATTACTATTATAACTCCGCCGGGGCATTAGTTTGGGGAATGCGTTGTAATGGCATGCGGTGTAATGACATGCATTGCAATGGATTTTGCGTTGTAAAAATTGTGTTGTAATGGCACGCGTGCGTTGTAAACGATGTTTACCTTGAAGCTGTAAAGCGAAGAACACACGTACCGGTCAAATCTCCCATTTTGCTTATTTGGCTATGCGAGGCTTAACAGAGTCAGCGCCTGGATACCCTATCGGGTGATTTGCAGCACTTTATAATTCCTGATTGACTGAACAGAGCATGTAAAGAGCAGGGAGGAAGATTGCCAGCAACCCTGGGAATGGCGCTATCCTACCAGA
Organism: Calotriton arnoldi; assembly: GCA_963921515.1. NCBI lineage: Eukaryota > Metazoa > Chordata > Amphibia > Caudata > Salamandridae > Calotriton > Calotriton arnoldi. Next base: position 177,418 of record CAWUFW010014402.1, read on the forward strand.
AGCACTTGGCATCCGAGGGGAGCAGTTAGCAGTAGAGGCATGCAGGGATAATTGATTGTTTGGCAGTCGGTGAGTGCAAGTGATGGGGGTGGGACATAGTAGTTCCTTGAGGTCTGACAATGAGGAAGCCATGGCTCTGTAGGACTCTCTTGCTGGGAAGATGAAATGGAGGAGCTGCGGCTCCATAGAGCACCTAAGTTAAGCAGGGCCCTAACAGCAGTTGAATTTGCCACTGCTAGTGACACCTAAAAAGGGAGAGAGGGAATGCTTGGATTAATCTCGGATGCTAGTAAATATCTGCGCCTCATACAGTTCATCGTCCATTTTCTCACTATGCTACCTTAGACAAGATCCAGAAATGTCAATCAGTCTTGGTGCTGCCCTAATCAATACTGTCTAGCCGAAACTGCCAAGGTAGGTCCCCTCTGAATGGGAACAGAAGCAACCCCAGACTGGTTTCAGCCTATTTGGGCCTCATCAGGAGTGTACAGCTTAAATCGTATGGCACAGTGAGCACATCAAGGCATACCCATTGTACTTAGGGTGTCACACTGAGGTAAACATAAAAGTGATGGATGGAATTTTTGGTATAATCTCAGACATAGTAATTATGTGCTATTTTGCCCACCATGCTGCCTCACACAGGAATCAGCTATATGCAAATCAGTCTTGATCTTGCTACAATCAAAACAGTCCAGTCCGAACTGCCAGGCCATGTCTGCTCTAAAATGGAACACACGCAACCTAAGACCGGTTTCAGCCTAGCAGTTTGGGCTGGGCTCTGCTTTTGAAGCAAAACCAAGACTGATTTGCATATGACTGGTTCCTTTCCCAAGTGGCATGTAAGGCAAAAAAAAACTGATAGACTGGCAAAGTGATTATCAGAGACTGAGATTAATTCAAGCAATCCACCCATCCATCACTTTTTATTTTCCTAAGTGCTGCAGAAAATAAGCTACCTTTTTCTCTAGCATTCATTTTTCTGAATTCTTTTGTCTGCACTTTAGTACAATGGTTTGATGTTTGTAGGTCTCGCAAGCGTCCGAAGTGCATGCGATTCAAACGTCGAATCTACTGGCCTTGCCAATGGTTATTTTACGAGTTATTCATTGCAAAGTAGTTTATGCACTGGTCAGTGCAAATATGGTTGCAAAATTGCACTGCATTAGTGCAAAATGAACTTTCTCTTCCCCGTAGGTAGCCTAAAACAAGAGTTACTCCTATTACCTAGAAGCTTCACTTGCGGGCGGTAAGTCTGTGGGACTGGTCAAGCCTCGTCAAAAGACCATCTTCCTGGCAAGACTTTGACTCCCCGTATGTACCACACGTATTACATTTCTGTTTCTTTTGTCCTGTTCATTGGTTTTGAAAATGCTCAATAAAGTATTTCTGAACTGGAAAAAAAAGAAATTATTTGTGACAAATTCGGGCAAGTATTTTCAGCAAGTTGAGAATGCAAATAAATATATATTCCATAACATTTAATAAAAAATAATAAAAATAATAAAAAATAAAAAAATAAAATGTATATATATATATATATATATTCCATAGTTCCAGTAGTTAAGAAAGAAAGTCGCTGCGCTTGTTTATAGGACAGTTTCTTAAAATTCATTCAACATATTAATTAGCTTTTCCAGGAAGCTGCGCGGCCGTCAAGCCGCAGGTGTGTGGTCAGACATTGGACTATTAACTGAGTGCTTCGGCCGCCGGGGAAGTGCTGTGAAAGCTACAGCAAACAGAACACTATGGGCTGTGGCGTCATGTTACTGTAAAAAAGATAACGTAATGCATCGATTTCCTTAATGCTCCTCATTGTAAAGGTTTATGGCTGGCACTGGATGCACAGAGTAGGCCGGGCTCCCTCGTGCCTCTAGGTTCGCGCCATTTGTCCATACCAGGGATTACTTGATCTTGTAAAATGGCTTCCCTGGCCCCGGGCGATTAACATCCCGTCAAATTCTGATTGCGCGGGCCGGAGAACCTTCCCTCACAGCAGCATTCAAGTGCCTTCTCTTCCACACGCTAATACTTTGAATACCGATTTTAAAAGAGGGCTGGGAAATAAAATCAAGAATGCATTGGTTGATAGTAGACTGTTGCAATTCGTTTTTTGTCATTTCATGCTTCGTAATAAAAAAAACGACAACATAAATGTCACAGCAGTCAGCAATTAGAATTCTGTGCTACAAGAAAGACTACATGTTTATAAACATCAGCGCGCGCCTGCGCTGAAAGTAAAAAGCAGCAGGGGGAGGGGATAGAGGAGGGAGCCTGGGCCTGTTTCCCTTGCGGGAGCGAGCGAGTTAATTACAAACATATGGTTTGAAAGCTCACTCCCGCAAGGGAATCGCCAAACGTGCACGCGTTGCCATTCAAGGCAATGCAACGCGTGCACGTTTTTGCCCGTAAAGCTGTGCCGATTACTAAAGGTCTTTTTCCCAAGCAGCGCATGCGCGCTGCGTAGGCGAGACCTAAAAATGAATAAGAAATGTTCAGAAATGTTAAGAGGGCACCCTGGGAGATCGTGGAGTTGCTCTTTAACACCTCTACTAAACACTTGTGCTCCAGTCTTACTAAGGTAACAAGACCACCCTTAGCCCGTCCACTAGAGGCGCGAGTTGCTGGGGCAAAGTACGAGGAGAAACCATCAAGGTGTAGACAACCCTCGGTGTCCCACGTTTCCTGTAGGCAAATAAAATCGTAACTCTTTAACATATCCAGCCACCCTGCGTCTGTGAGCTTACTCCGGACCCCAGCTATATTCCAGCTAAGGACTGCCAAAGTGTCTTGTTTCCTCGTAATCGGTTCTTGGTTCGGGCTAACAGGGATTTGAGTGCCTGTGGAGGGCAAAGAATCCAGTCGGTCAAAATCCTCCATCTCACTTAAAGGAGAAAAACGGTTGTTTAGTTGCAAAATGGAGGAGACAGTAGAGGCAGGGAATTTGCTGGATCACGGCACAGCTCTGTCTGGAGCGGGTGCCAGTCTTTCCTGATCAGAGCAACACAGGGCTTATTTACAAGGCCCTCGCGCCACTTTTGTGTCATTTTTAACATGGGAAAAGTGACGCAAAAGTGGCGCAAGGGGCTTGTAAATTTGCCCCACGGTTTATAGGCGGGTAAAAAAAAACAAAGGGGAACGGATATTCAATCAGATAAAGCACATTTACTCCCCAGGGCGTGAAGGGTCAGGCCAGCGCGTGTAGGATTGTTAAAATTCACAATAAAACAATCACCCGCAAATGTTTTCTGGGATCCTCCTATCCAGCCCACCCTCCGAACCATTATAATTTCTTCAGCCAATATCCGGGGAGGGGGCTGAGAGGCATTCACCCTATTTGCCATTCCATACTCTAAATTAAGTGGAATTAAATGTAATTTAATTACATAACTATCCGTTCTGTGTTCCTAATGGGTTCTCTTTGTAATATTACATTAAATTGACTAAATTACTGTAAGCTAACCCAAATGGTAAAACGGAATTTATTTCAATGTAATTATGTTTAAAAAAGTAAGCGAGCACAAGCTCATCCTAATACAGATTCAATCCCAATCTTTCAATGAAAGTAGAATAAAAAATATGAATTCTGTAACATTTAGAAAAAAAAACCTAAATAATATTAATCTAAATTAAGTAACTTTCAACAAACTACTATATACCTTCAAACTAACCTTGTTTCAATTAGTATCATCCTCTCTCATCACATTCTCAGTAGCGGTAATGTTGATGTAGTGATTAAAGGTAGTGAAAGTGGTAGGCTGCACTCCAAAGGCTACTTTTCTGCTAATTAAGTCCTTAGTAAATGTCACTGGCTTCTTGGACAGTGTAAGTGACTCTTAGTTTACAAAGTGGGTTTATTCTTCATCTATCTTGATTCTGCTCCCCTCTTTCATCTGTACTGTGCATCTTTCCCCTTTCCCATACTGTGCATTCCTTGGTCCTTTCTCATCCTGCTTGTGTCTCGTTCTGCTCTTATCCAGTTTGTGACTTTCCCCTCTAGCACATGCCCCGCGCCTTCTCTCATCAACCCTGTACTCATACCCCTCATTCATCCATTGTGTGCTTAATTTTGCTCTCATTTACTTTAAGGCTTGGCTGCTTCTCACATCAGTTTTTATTCCCGCCTCTCTTTTCTCTCACTGATTTTGACCACATTTTCTTCCCTCATCCACCTTACGTCTTGTTCTCCTACATCATGTGTGTTCTTTTTTTGTCCCTTTTCTCATCCATCGTGAACCACATTCCCCTTCATCTGTCTTGGACCTTGTTCACTCTCATCCATGCCTTCATCCATTGCCTCATACATCTTCTTTCCTGCATCCTCTCCCCAGACATGCATCTTTCTGATCTCCATCATCCATTTTATGGCTCAGACTCCTGTATCTTCAACTACATTTCTTGGTGCAATAGCATCCGTATTATGTTCAGTTACCTTTGCTTGCTCCCCTCTCATTAGTCCAGTAACTTTTTTGACTCCTAGCCACATTGAGTCTCAGTCCCTTCTCTCATCCTGCGTCTCTTCCTCATCTGGGTTGTGGTGTGTTCTGCTTTATCGTCCATATTAGGCTTCGGCCCCTTCTCATCCAACCCTTTTCTCTCCCCCTCATCTGCTTTTTGTCTTCCTCTTTTCCATCTTCTGAATTGTTCCTCACTTGATTTCTCATCTGCTGTGTGCCTTGATCCACTCTCATCTGTGTGGGTCTTTGCCTCCTATGTCATTCGACTTGCGCCCTGCTTCATCCTTTCTTCACGTTTGTGTGCCACACCCTTTTCTCACCAGCATTGTTGTTTTGTCTCCTCTCTCATTCGTTGTGAATCTCATCCTCTTTCTCATTCAGCAAATGCTTTGACACACTCCTTGCAGTCTCATCTACTGTGTGACACTCATCTTTTTCTTTTTCTTTTCATTACATTTCATTGAACAAGATAATTGCATACTTACACATTAACCTGTACTACTAATTCATCCTTAAAAGAGACCTAAAATCTTGTGTGTTGTGTGTTACTTTTGTTGCTCTTGAGAGGGTGGAAGTATATTTATTTCCCTAACAACAGCAAGCTATAGGGTCAGAGCAAGCCACTGCTTTGACCAGAGGTTAAGCAACCTTTGCCACTCTAATGAGCATTAAGGAACCACAGCAACCCTTGGGGTCAACAACATATTCATTATCAAGGTGCAAAGCAGTAGCTAATTTCACTGTAAGTTCCCAGGCTACCACAACTTCAATGCAGCATTAAATGCCACAATAAGCTAAGAGGCTACCAAAAGCTCCAAAGCAGCTGAAAACATTTGAGGCCACATTAAGCTATTGAGTCACAGCACCATTTCTGAGCCTGAGCAGAGTTTTGGGGCAACAGGAAGTCCATGTTCTACTACGAGGTGCAGATTCAAGGCTAGTTTGAACAACTGCAGCAAGCTGCAGCGCCAGAGCAAAACATTCGGTCATGTTAAGCTTTTTTATCACCACAAATCCGAAATGAAGCAGAAACCCCCATGACAACAAGCTTCATAGTCAGAGAAAACTCCCGGGACTAATGAGGCCTCCATGGCCATAGCAAGCTTAAATGGTACCCCAAGCTACATTGCACTGTAGTGTAGCTCCTATTTCCCTAATAGGCTCTGCGCATTGGAATAATATATCCTATAGGTTTGACATAGGACTAAGGTCGGTATGTCCCTATCGAGTATATTAAACTTAATTACTTGTGCCAGGTAGCTCAGAGGCCACTAGAAACTTCTTGACGACAAGAAGGGAGTAGTTTCTGGCAGCCGCAAAACATGACCACTGTGTTTCCCTTACAGAATCAGGACGTGTCCCAGAGTCGTAGAAACAATAGATAACTATTTCACTCAGCTCAGTCGCGCAGGTTTTGGTTACTCTCAAAGTTACACAGAAATAACAGACGGGCGTTTCAATAAAAGATTTATTGAACAGTCTTGTTTCTGTTGTAAGTTAGATGTGCTGTTACGATCACAAGACAGTATGTGAGATAAATAATGTACAGAGTGAGCAGTAGAAATAAATAATACTGCGTTAGCATTATCTTTTCAGCATATATGCATTTACATAAAATGACACAGCCTAAAAATGCGAGTACTCATACGATGCGTTTCTAGCCTAGTTCTACCCCAGGGTACCTAACCTGTCCTAGGTGTAGGGAGAAGTAGAAGTAGGTGATGTAGTCCTGACTAGAGTATACTAAGAGTATGTTACGCCAAGTATGCCAAGAGTCTAGTATGCCAAGAGTCCCTCTAGGTTCTAGTCTGCTCCATACCTGAAGAATGAGAGAGGTAGGAATCTCTTTCCGGACTCGAACTCCAACACCCCGCAAGGGAAGTTAGATCACTGGAAGCTGGACTCTCTGCGTGCAGGAATGACAGTGTCTTCTCAGTGCGTCAGGCCGGGAATCGGGCTCCTCTGAAGTCGAGGTCTCCTCTGATTTACAGGGGTTTGGGAAGGTATATTTATACCTGAAAATGTTAGCATTGACGTGAGTTGGGCAGCGAAAGACGTCATGAATGAACCCCTAAGGAATAATGGTTCATGCATAATATATGAGTCCTTGAAGAAATCAATAGTCCTGGGCAAGGGAAACTCCCGCAGCCTAAGGGTCTGTTTTTTCATGAACTCGTTGTGAGGCTAGGGTGGACGGATGTCGGAATCCATGCCTGTATTTGGAGTGCATGGTTTATGCCTAAATAAGGTCTGGGATTTTATGCCTATATAAGGGCAAGGCGAATTGTGCCTATATAAGGACATGAGTCTGGAAAGCCCGTTTATGGACACCCTAGGAAATATACAACACCCACTCCTCTTTCGTGTGTACGATAATACTAAAATGCTAAACATATAAAATGCTAAAACATTAAAATGGAGTACTGCATATAAAAACATATCCTAAAAGCATTAAAAGACATATTAAAAATGCAAAGGTTTCTGTACATCATTAAGCAATGCTTTTCATTTCCAGCATAAAGTTCGGAATAAATGCAATCGGAATGAAATATAAAAGCAATATTTACATATGACGAAAATGATCGATAAGTTTGTTCAAAATCAAAGTCATTGCCTGTCATGAAAATTAAATGAACTGTTCTAGACACACAAGATGACTAAGTGTCCCTGGAAGTACTGCCAAGTCTGTATTATAAAGCTAGTTCTACTTTAAGCAGATTGAAGTGCCATTTTCGTTCGAAAAATGGGACAAAAGTTCAAATTTGGTAGAGTTCCAAGTTTTTGAAAAATGAAGGCCAAATTGTTACTGCATCTCTGGAACACAGTATGCTGAATCAGAGTCAGTTTACGGGTCTGGTGTAAACATGAGATCATCTATTTCAATAGACAAAACATCATCCACTGTCGTTGGTGTAAGTTGGAACACCTCGTGTAAGAGATTGACCGCACAAAGATGTGAAGCATCGCTCTCAGTATAGGTCGCCGCAGCAATGTTCGCGTCCGTTGTTACCTGTGTGCCTGGAGTTGTCTCTCGTACCTCAGCAGCTGCCGGAAGCGTCTGTGAGATCTCAATGAATGCTGACATCAGGATTGGTAGCCTCTGGGGACAACACAGAGCATGGGCCGTTATCGGGACCAGCAAAGTATCGATGTCCTTTGGCGTGGCTGATGGATATGTTAGACAAGCGTCCAACACGCATTCTGCACCGCATAGCAGGCATCGTAGAACAGGTAAGATGCAATCTTGCCAGATTGGTCGGAATGACAGGAACCAAGTTGTATTAAGGTCCCGTAGACGAGTCATGCCCAATAGCTGTACTATTCGCTCACGGCACTTCCTTTCAAGGAGAGCTTTCTCCATTTCGCTCGGAGTGATGTCTGCGAATAGGCTGGCCATAGCTCAATAGCAGAAAGATGAATAAAATTCCGGCAACAAGTGCGAGAATTAATGGTATGCCACCAAACACCGAATGTGCAAAGTTGGGGATAATTCCAAGTATTGCCTGGAAAGGTGCTAACAGACCGGAGCAAATGCTCTTAAATACATGTACAATTCCGGTCGTATCTGACATGTTAAAGATACGTGATATCATTTCTACGAAATGTATAGGGCAGTTTGTACATATTAAAGTCTGTATCTCAGCCGAAGTCCTTGCTACTTGTAGATCATAGGTTTCTTTGGCCGAGGTCAAAGGCACTGTTTGCTGTAAAAGCATGGCTTTCATTCTGCTCAAAGTATCAAATCTTATAAAAGAGACGTTCAGCGAAGGCCATAGAGGCGACTCCCTGACTGTGTCTATTGGGGGAAACAATACTTGCATACAGCAAGTGACCCTGGAGTTGACCGTTACTAGATATGGGATGCCTGGCAACATTCCACAGCAACTCTGATCATTCAACATGAGGTAACTCCCGTTAGAAAGTTGTCCAAACGTTGGATTAATCACAGCAGCTGGTGTATCCCGCTGATGGCAAGACAAATTTGCCACAGAACCATTACAAGCCCTGTGTAAAGAAATGTCCTGACATATGAGTGAACCGGTCAGTGCATGTTTACAGTTAGTACTGCTCAAAAACACTTCACGATCCCCACTCCAACATCTATGTGTATACGGTAAATCCCAAGATGTCTTAATGTATTCTTTACCCAACCTTTCATATTTGCCTGCTTGCATTTGTCTGAGGCAATACTGAAACTGAAAAGTTGTCACAGGTAATGTTATTTTGCCATGAATAACCCATTCTGTAGCCGGTTTTTCTGCCACTGTGAATGGTAACTTCTCCAGTTGTTCAATGCTTAGCACTATATACCTTGCTCCTCTTTGTGCCAATTCGATCTGTTTATCAGTGAGATTTTATTCTGCAAACAGAGACGACGTGTTGATGAAACGCCAAGGCACATAGCCCGCTCGCAAAGATTGCAGCGTCCAGCTCAATGACACTATAGAACGTAATTGGGATTGACCTTGTTGTAACATAGCCAAATCTTGTTCTAGAATGTCGATAGCAGATGATACAATGCCATCCAATGAATATATTCTGGAGGACAAAGTTGTTAACCCATTGTCGACCACAGAGAGTGTTTTCTCTAAATTAATACGATCAAGTTCACGTATTCGTTCTGCGGCCTCTATCTGTGACACTTTCCATGCTTCATTATAAGCAGCATAAATGCCGGCATATATGAAACGTTTTTGACGCGGTTTTCTTGGTCCAAGCAAGAATTCCCTAAGATCTGCGTCTCCTGTAAGTAAGGATAAGTGTTGTTTCACATCCTGTAGTGTAGATTTATGCAGCCAATTGAGGCATAATTTTCCTACACTGTATGTTGTTACTACCCCCGGATGTTGTCTTTGGACATATCTTGGGTCTGGCCTATGAATAGCAAAGCCCTGAGTTTTGTTCAAGAACCTTTCCTGACAGTTGTTTGTGTCTATGGGCCAGATCAACCATTTTTTCCAATTTGGATCAGATCTGTTGAATTGTAGTATATTGTCAACTGTCACCACTGCCTTTGTATTATTATCACTGGCAGGTGTTGGCACAGAAGGTGATTTCATCTCTTTGATCTTGGCTAATCCAAGACAAGATGTTTGTTGGACGGTTTCATTCAAAAACAGTATTTGTTCAGGGATGATACAGGCTCTAAATAAAGCTTCTATACCCTGTATTTGCCAATCTTTACTACCCCAGACAGTTTTTGTCTCAATTGTGTCTTTCCATAAGTCGAAACCCTGTGTAGACAGTTGGGAATCTGTTTCGTATTTGTTAACAAAATTTTCAGTCCTGTTTTGTTTACATTTCTGTAGTAAAACGTTTCTGGGTCAGATGTATTATAACCTGAAAAATATGGAAATTTACTAGCAAAAGTTTTTGAACTACCTTTTGGTGGTGTAGGACAATGTTCCCATTGGTTAAACATAAACACATTTCTTGGATATGCAGTTTTATGCAAATAATGATGACCATAGTGGTTATAACAATACAGTTGCTCATAGTCTGATGAACCCTCTAAATATTCATTTTTAGAAAATGCAGCAGATTTTTCTAGATCAAACATTATGTCATGTACAGTCTCTAAGTCCCAATCATCTGAATAGGTACTGGACGTAATTAAATCACTTAGTGAAATTTTAAACAAATGTGGAATGTTCAATTGTTCCGTAGGTCCGAAAATTTCATAATCTATTTTGTCCCACACTATACCATCCAGTATAGGAACAGCTGTGATGTTCACTGATGACAAGTCTCTTGCTTCACGATGAGAAGATTTATGAGGTTTCAAAAGTACGTTTACGTCTTTTCCTTCACTGTTCACATGGATGTATCTGCCACTTATAAGCACGCTTACAGTTGTTACCAAAGCTAGCCAGAGCAGGAAAACAAAAAGTCCAGATGTAATCCAGAGTTCAATCCATGGAGAAACCAGATAAGTCTTTTTCAGAAAGTGAATAAAGTCTTGTACTTGCTGCTTGAGTTTGAATGATGCTGGCGTCGTTTCAGGTTCACTTGGATCTTCTGAGAACGTATCAAAGTCAATGAAATAGCCAGAAGCAGTTCTGTCAATTGTTGGAATTGCATCAGGATTTGTTGAAATCACAGGAGACAGTTCATCACGTGCCACGTTGGTGTAGACAGGTGTATTTGGACGAACTGTTATTTGGTTGTCAAGAGGGATGAGTTCCATAGCTTGGTTGCTTAGTCCTTCATTTGTTACAGCTGAATTCTCGATCGTGATCAGTCTCTCAGTCTGAACCTCTTGAATAGTAGCGAGAGGAGTGCGTCTGCTACTAGGTCGGAGTCCACGAGGCCTACTGCTTAGTATTGGCCACATACTGTGGTTTGATCAGGTCGATGGACACAAATCTTTTCTCCTTTCTTCCAGCAAGGGGCGGCAGAAGTACTGTCCTTGTTCCTTGAACAGCTAGAACAGGTACCGGTTGTCTGTAAGAAGGTCCAAATTCCTTCTTGTCCGCGATTTTTTCTCTGACTAGATCCCCAACTTTTGGAATCCAGACAGGCCTTGCTGGGACCGCCGATATTTCCCCAGTGGTGGTTGGCTGTAGGGATACGTTGCTTTGTTTCGTTCTTAATTTGTTAAGATCCTGTAAAACAGCCAAACGATCTTTGATATCAAATGGTTTATTTTCCACCACTGTGCCTACGTGTTCTAAGTCTGGAACCCACATTCTTGTCCCAAATAGGACCTCATATGGAGTGACCCCCCTAGAGAACTTCTTGGCAGATTGTTGAGAGCGCGCTGTACGCTATTGAGGTGTTTGACCCACCCATCACCCGAACCTAATACCCTAGCTGTTATAGACTGCTTTATGTCCTGGTTTTTCCTTTCCACAACAGAATTTCCCTCAGGATGGAATGGAGAGGAGTACCGCAATGCAACGCCCAGACTGGCCATGGCCTCCTTGTAAGCCCTGGAGCTAAACGCAGGACCCTGGTCAGAATGTAGCGTGCCTATTGCGTATGTGCCGATAAAGACTCGCAAATCTTTTATAACAGTTCGAGCGTCAGCCGAGCGCTGAGGCCATAACCATAGGAACCTAGAGCATGAATCCACTGCAACCATGATGTATTTATAGTTACCGTCCCTTTGCAAGGGACCGCAGTGGTCCAGGTAAGCACAAGCTAATGGTTTATCCGAAATTAACAAGGGTGTCTGCGCAGGACGTTTCACTGTTGAGACTTTCATCTGTTGGCAAATATCACATTCTAAAACATAGTTCTTAGTTTGTTTCCGAATGCCAGGCCACCAATATCTTTGCTTGAGTAAAGATACTGTCGCAGAAACACCTGCATGGGCAGAAGCCATCCCTTCGTGTGCTGCTAGGATTAGTCCTAATCTGCGTTCCTTGTTTGGAATTACCCTATCCCCCACTCCAGGGATTCGAGTAAAAGGAACATTGTGTGCATCAATTACATAAGAGTACTTGAGTGGAAACTTTTTTGGTAACGCTGCACTGCTGCCTTTGCTTGAAGCATTGACAGCTAACATTATCTCACCGTCTATTTTTGTTTTTGAACGAGTGATCGCAGCTACGGAAGCCGTCTGAACAGCCCCCTTCGCGGCTTCGTCAGCCAATGAATTCCCTGCAACGTGAACGCCATCACGTTGATGACTCAGTGTGTGAATCACGTGAGCCTTTGGTAGTTCGTTTTTCAACTGAACTACTTGTTCCCAAAGTAATTTGTGCTTTATTGTGCTACCTTTTGCATCTTTGAAACCATTTTCAAGCCAGGTTCGTATATAGTCATTATACGACTGAACACAGTAAAAGGAATCGCACACTATCAGTGTGAGGAATTCTCGATCCGTACTCTCAAGTGCCAGTTTGAATGCCTGTAGTTCAGCTCGCTGAGCTGTACAATTTCCTAGAGACTGAGTTTTTGTGACCATAGGTCTGAAGATGCCATTTCGCATGCGACCTTTAACGATTGCACACGCTGCACTGTAAGCTTGCTTACTCCCTGTTGCGGGCTGTGCGGATCCGTCAGTGTAAATTATGAATTCATACTGATCGAGAGGCAGAATCTCAGTGGGCAGAGGACATTCTTGTTCATATTGGAGAAATGCTTGTGTTTTTAAATCTGGATCAAAAACATATTCAACATCAGGTGCAGCAAGAGAATTAACCCATTGTATCCATCTCGGTTGTAGTGCTTTAGCATTTGGAATGCTTGCTTTTGTGACCGCTTCTAAAGCTGGTACTGGGGTTACGACAATAATGCGTTTCCCTTGGGCTAAGGCTCTTTCTTTTACTACAGCTGTTTGAACTGCTGTTAGAATTTTTTCAGTAGAACTGAAGCGCATTTCCGCTTGTGTGTACAAATGTGATTTGTATGCGATTGGTACTTTCTCACCCTCATTGAAGGTTAAGTAGGTGAATCCACATTGACCTGAAATTATTCGAATCACCAAATTTCTTTGACTTACGCGTGTTTGTAAGTGTTTTGTTGCTAACATTTTAGCCTGAAGTGAACGCAAAATTTCTGTGTGTTCCTGTGTCCAGTTTTTGATTGAAAAATCAGGTTTAATTAATGCGTAGAGTGGTTTAACCCTTTCTGCGTAATTTAGTATGTATGTTCTTCCAAAATTTAGGAAACCCAGGGTGGATTGTAAGAGTTTTAGCGTCTTTGGAGGTTGGAGCAGCGCACATTTCTCTAGAAAGTTAGCTGCCAAGCTCTTGCCTTCACTTGAAAGCTCATATCCCAAAAATAGGACATTGAGATGGGCAATTCGGGACTTTTTAAAGTTGAACTTGTAGCCCTCAGAGGCGAATCCCAGTATAATGGTGCTCACCCTGTTCAAGTGTTTTTCCAGGTTGTCGTCTGTCAGATAGATGTCATCGACATAGGACAATGCCTCGTTGTCATAAATTTGTAGTAACTCCGTTACCCTCGCTGAGAATAAACCTGGGCTGTTCTTGAACCCTTGTGGGAGTCGACAAAAGTGACGCTGGGTCCCCATTATGGAGAATGCCGTTAAGTACCTGCTTTCAGGTGCTATGTTTTGACAAAAGAAACCATTTGAGATGTCTAATGTTGTTTTGTATTTTTTACGCACAATGTTATTCATTAATGCTGTGCTATGTGCATTTTGCACTGCAAAAGTTTTAGAACAAGTGTTTAAGTGTCTGTAGTCCAAAACTAGACGATATGTATTGTCTGGTTTGGAGACAGAAAACAAAGGATTGTTCATAGAGGAGGTGCATGTTTCAATCACCCCTTGGTATTCAAGTTGATCTAAGATCTCCCTGACCTGTTTTTTAGCTTCTTGCTTAATAGGATACTGCCTTTGTGCAGTTGGTTCATGTTTCAGATTTATTTTATGGTGAGGTGAGTCCTCATCCCATCCTACATGATTTTTATATAATGCTGGAGCCTGGGCCACTGCCCATTTTCTGGCATATGTATATTTTAGGTGAATTGGTATGTGATTGGAGAAGGCAGGCATAATCATGTCCTCGCCGTGTGGGCACTCCCTGACAAATTGTGGTGGCCAGTCCTTTTCTGCTAGAAGTATGTCATAACCCTTTGATAGTCTTTCCCAAAAGAGTGCTTTAACCTGTCTAGGTTTGTCTCCCTCCATCCGGAGTGTTATGTCAAATAACTTTTGTGGAGTACTAACCCTGGTATCTACAGTCTCAACTGTGATGTACTCATTCAAGTCCACTATCTCCAGAAGTTCCTTCAGGTTCTGGTGAGCTATTGTGACTTCTGCTGCACTGTCCAGCATTGTCTGAGCCCATTCTCCGTTCTTGAGTTGTGTTCTCAGTATTCTCGGCATGTCTTACTTTCAGACCTGCTACTTTCTTTTGGAGAATTGAGGTTTTGCTTTAGTTTTTGGAGCGTGTTTGTCGTCTTTCGATTTCACGCGTTCTTCTCTATGTTCTGTTCGTCCTCTTCTTTCCGAAGTCTGTGATGAGACCTGAAAGGGACGAGAGGAACGTGTATCAGTATCTTGATACCTATCAGGTTTTCTCAAATTATCCCTATTCCTGAGGTTATACCTCCTTTCAGAGGGCTCCTTTTGAGGAGACCTACCTCGGGATTGAGAACCTTTCTCATTTGAATTTTGTTTATTAGACTCCCACTTCTTTTTAGAGGATGTAGGAGTTTGTTTAATTGAGTCCTTCTCAGGACTTTCAGATAGTTTCGGTTTAACTGGTCTCCCACCCAAACTATCTCTGCCTAATTCTGCATAAGATTGTTCTATAATTCTGGGTAGCTCTGTTTGATGTTCTGTAACATCAAATTCCCTTAATTTTTGTCGGATCGCCACTGCTGCTGCCTCCCCTTTAATATTAGATAATATTATTGTTGAGACCTGGTCGAAATTTTTCAGTAATTTCATACATAAATTTAAAGCAGGCTCTGCCCCGTATTCGTTTTGAATTTGTTTTAGGACATCAGGTATTACCGCAATTGACGGAATGCCGTGTGTTTTAGTATAGATGGCAGCAAAGACTGAGCCCCAAGTGGTGCAGTCTTCCAGTTGTGGTGTGATCCCCATTGGTAAACTAATGGTTAGGATTCTGTGTTTCTCATGCGGGCTAGTATTTGGAAATACTGCTTCGATTTGAGTAATTTTTGAGCTATCCAAAATGGAATTTGCTCCCGCTTAGTGGGCATTTTACCCATGACTGCGTATAGAGTCTGTGGTGTAATTTTTAGAGTATTCCCCTGGTGAGGAGTTTGATTTGGAAGTGTTAATGGTGGTTGGACTGTGAAAGTCCGCATGACATATTGAACCAATTGTCTGTAAATTTTTATTAACTCTGTGAGTTGAGTAAGTAGTTCCTCATCTGACATTATATCAAATTCAGGATGAGGTGGGTAGCCGGCTAGAATCGGCCATGTTGCTCCTGGTCTACCTAGTGGACCGAGCCTGATTATATTTTTGTGATGTTTTAGGGCGCCTTTAAACCAGAGCTGGTGCTCCTGGTATGTTAATGGAATTTCTATATCCTCGAAAGGAATGTATTCCTCTGGTGGTTCATCTTCTTTGTAGAAGTGAAACATGTGAGTTACTGGATTGGATTCAGGAAGTATTACCCATGAATAGAATACCTCTGTCTGAAAGGATTCGTGTGCCTCAATCACGAAAACTGCTCTACCGCCTCTCGGTGATAGGCCATGTTTTATAAGTTTTAGAGTAATGGCTCTTCTTAAGTTTGGAGCGATGTCAATGACACCCTCCTCGGTTTCATTTAAACCGGTATTGTTAAGAAGTGCTGCTTGGGCTGGATCAGCCGCAGCTCCACCGTTTCCGGTGTCTTCAGTCATTTTGTTTTATGAAAAATGTAGACCAAGTTTCAAGGAAACAAAGATAAGTTGCACAATATTGTGGAACACTGTATCCTTCAACGTTGAGCAAACCAAACAGCTAATATATAGGGTACTGCCCTATGTAGCCGTGGCTGATACTTAACCCTGCCCACTCCAGACGTCTTTTGGAGTATATAGGTAGGGGTCTCTGAGAGAGAAAAAAAGAAGCATGGCTGAGTTACTCAGTATCTAACGTTGAATTACCGCCTTACCAAACCATTGGGCGCCATGTAGTGTAGCTCCTATTTCCCTAATAGGCTCTGCGTATTGGAATAATATATCCTATAGGTTTGACATAGGACTAAGGTCAGTATGTCCCTATCGAGTATATTAAACTTAATTACTTGTGCCAGCTAGCTCAGAGGCCACTAGAAACTTCTTGACGACAAGAAGGGAGTAGTTTCTGGCAGCCGCAAAACATGACCACTGTGTTTCCCTTACAGAATCAGGACGTGTCCCAGAGTCGTAGAAACAATAGATAACTATTTCACTCAGCTCAGTCATGCAGGTTTTGGTTACTCTCAAAGTTACACAGAAATAACAGACGGGCGTTTCAATAAAAGATTTATTGAACAGTCTTGTTTCTGTTGTAAGTTAGATGTGCTGTTACGATCACAAGACAGTATGCGAGATAAATAATGTACAGAGTGAGCAGTAGAAATAAATAATACTGCGTTAGCATTATCTTTTCAGCATATATGCATTTACATAAAATGACACAGCCTAAAAATGCGAGTACTCATACAATGAGTTTCTAGCCTAGTTCTACCCCAGGGTACCTAACCTGTCCTAGGTGTAGGGAGAAGTAGAAGTAGGTGATGTAGTCCTGACTAGAGTGTACTAAGAGTATGTTACGCCTAGTATGCCAAGAGTCTAGTATGCCAAGAGTCCCTCTAGGTTCTAGTCTGCTCCATACCTGAAGAATGAGAGAGGTAGGAATCTCTTTCCGGACTCGAACTCCAACACCCCGTAAGGGAAGTTAGATCACTGGAAGCTGGACTCTCTGCGTGCAGGAATGACAGTGTCTTCTCAGTGCGTCAGGCCGGGAATCGGGCTCCTCTGAAGTCGAGGTCTCCTCTGATTTACAGGGGTTTGGGAAGGTATATTTATACCTGAAAATGTTAGCATTGACGTGAGTTGGGCAGCGAAAGACGTCATGAATGAACCCCTAAGGAATAATGGTTCATGCATAATATATGAGTCCTTGAAGAAATCAATAGTCCTGGGCAAGGGAAACTCCCGCAGCCTAAGGGTCTGTTTTTTCATGAACTCGTTGTGAGGCTAGGGTGGACGGATGTCGGAATCCATGCCTGTATTTGGAGTGCATGGTTTATGCCTAAATAAGGTCTGGGATTTTATGCCTATATAAGGGCAAGGCGAATTGTGCCTATATAAGGACATGAGTCTGAAAAGCCAGTTTATGGACACCCTAGGAAATATACAACAGCACAACATGTACAACAGCAAGGTCCTGAGTTACTTCATACCGTGGGACCATTGTGTTATGGTTTGCCACTCCAAACTACTACACCACAGCAAGGTTCTGAATTACACCAAGGTCCAGGTCAAATTCAAATGCCACAAAAATGATGGGCCATGTTGGGCACATGTCAGACTTGTGCGCTACCACGGGTAACACTGTAAGATGAGGTATATCAGAAGCTGCCGGGGCCTTGGAAAATCTCCATAGTCAGAAGAAGGGTGTGGGACACTGCAAGTGTAAAGAACTGCAAGCTCCGTTGCTTGGGCTAGTTCTAAAATAAAAACAGGCTCTGGAGATACATGTGACTCCTGGACCATAGGAGGGTCCAGTGATTCAGCAAGCACCAGCTCAATAACGTGCAGCAGTTAACTCTTAGACCACAGCAAGGTCCCGACCCAGTGTAAGCTTCAGTCAAGTAAGTTATACGTCTTCACCAGGGGAGGGATCACCAGAATCTCTAACGTTATTACAAGTTCTACTCTTGTTAAGATTTTCAGAAGTACGACAGGACAGCATGCTCAAAGACCACAACAAGCTCCAGGGATGACTGCAAGTTCACAGTCCCAACACGCTTAGGAGACTCAGTAAGCTCGGTGGATACAGCAAGCTATAAGCCAAAGCAACCGTCATGGACAAAACAAACATTGATGCCACAATAGACTCCTATGCCATTAGCAAGGGCTACAGAGGGCTCTTTGGTGGGTGCAAACTCAAGAATGATTGCAAACTCTGTGGCCACTGCAACTTCATAGGCTTCTGTTCCAGAACAATACTCTGGGGCCAAAGCAAGCTCCAAAGTCTGCAACCATTGCAAGCTACTAGTCAGCACAAGCACAACAGGAGGACTACGCACACTGCAGGGTCCAGAGCCCCCACAAACAATAGCAATCTACCCGGTTAGGATTGCCCGGGGCACCAGACAGGGGTGCCCGCTGTCGCCCCTCCTCTTCGCGATCGCGAGGGAGCCGCTGGCGGCCCAGTTGCGACAGCTGCATGCGCGGAGAGGCCTCGATTTCAGGCCCCGGGTGGTCCTGGAATCCATGTATGCGGACGACGTGACCCTCTACGTCCAGCACCCCGTGGACAATCTCGACCCCTTAATACGGGAAATCATTCGATTCGGTGGCCTCTCGGCGTCACCATTAACTGGGGGAAATCTATCATCTTCCCGCTCACTGCAGCAACAGCTGCGTTCCAGTCTGAATTTCCTCTCAAATGGGCGGACTCCCCCGTAAAATATTTAGGAATCTGGATTAGTAGGGACCAGGCCGAGCTGTGGAGCTATAACTATGGTAGACTCATGGACTGGTTTGAAAACAGGCTTCCCCGCTGGAGGGCTCTGCCTCTCTCGCTCACGGGGCGACTTGCCATCGCCAAGATGGTAGTCTTGCCCAAGTTCCTTTATACCTTCGTTAATCTCCCTCTCCCCCTCACGGTCGCATTCAAGAAGCGCCTCCGTTCCAATTTGATCTCCCTGGTCTGGGCGGGGGAACAGCCGCGGGTCTCCTGGGAAACTCTCACGCTCCCGTTCGAGCAGGGAGGTCTGGGGGCACCGGACATGGAGTTATATCACTCCTATGCCCAGGCGCAATTCGCATTCCACTGGATATTTCCGACGCCGTTTCTGGCACACACAGCTTCCGAGTTTGACCTGGCGGACCCGATCCCGCTGCCTATGGTGATGTTCCATTCGCAGAGCCGGCCGCAGGCCGGGATAGACACGGTTGGCAGCACAGTATGGGCATAGCAGACGCTCCGCCGACGTGCGGGTCTGGACAACCTATTTGCGCCCTCAGTGCCGATTACGGGCCACCCAGAGTTGCCCTTTGCGGTGGAGGCGGGGGTCTGCCGGCGGTTGCATAATTTACAGGTACACACGCTGGGGCGGGCATTTCCTGACGGGGTTTTTATAGACATGGACACTGCACTGGGTGAGGAGCATACTGGATTCCTGGACAGGATGACTTATTTCCAGCTTCATGAGGCCATGAAGGCAAGGTTTGCCTCATTCCCGTTGGCTCCACCCACGTTTCAGGTACTGGAAGCGTTTCTATCCAACCCTTCTCCCCGCAAACTCATAACGCGCCTGTACACTGGCATGCAGCGGGACCACCCTGTGATCGTACCCCTGGCTCAGGCTGCTTGGGAGGAGTGCCTGGGTATGCCGTTTGAGGAAGGAGTGTGGGCCTACTGCGGCGCGCAATCTAAATACTTGTCACCCAATTACAGACTTCGATTAGTCCACTTTAAGTTCCTCCATAGTCTCTATAGAACCCCAGTAGGGATGTGTAGAGCGGGGCTAAGTGACGAGATGTGCTTTGTGCGATGTGGAAGGTCTGAGGCATCATTGCTGCACCTGGCCTGGGAGTGCCGAGAGGTTGCGAACCTCTGGGGGTGTGTGTTCGATGTTCTGGATGAAATGCTGGAGTACAGAGTGGAGAGGACCCCACTGGTCGCCCTGTTGGGCTATATTAAACCCCTACCCAAGAACATCAGGCGACTTGCTGCTATGTTGCTGTTGTTGGCAAAGAGACGCGTGATCTGCTGGGGCCGTCGACGTAGGCCGCGGAGGGATGACTGGCTGTCGGATGCAGCATTTTGCCATACACAGTTGTCTGAGTATTGGGACCTGATGCCCACGCTGGCGTGACCCCGGGATATTTGGGAGCCCCTGCGACAGTTTTTGCAAGCACAAAGTAGCGACCAGGCCCAAGGGCCTGAGGCGGAAAAGTAGGGAGAAAGCGCTTTGGGCGGCACCCATTGGGAGGAGGCCCCCCCCTCGTCATCTACGCCCCAACAGCAGTCTATTTTGCCTTTTCGACACTGCCAGAGAGGTTCCCCCCCTTTTCCTCCCCTTCCCTTCCCCCTGTTCCCTCCTGTCTACTGGATGCACAGTTGCTTCCCTTCTGCTCCATGTGGCTATATTGGACTTTGCCGAGTACTAAAGACCAAAGTTCAGGTTGGACCCCATGGACTTCAGCGAGCCCATGGAACATTTTGGTAGGCTCTAACAGGATAATATCGTTTTGTACCACTGTTCTGATGGTTTGCACTCCGATGCACTCTCATGCTCATGCTCTTCCTTTTCATAATGTGCAATTTCCTGTATGTGTTTGTTTCAACCAATAAAGGTTTTTGAAAGCTAAAAAAAAAGAAAAACAATAGCAATCTAGAAAATTCTGAGGCCACAGCAGGCTGTGGAGATACAGTAGGCTCTGGGATATGTAGCAAGTCCCTCGGCCCTACAACTTTCTACGAACACAAGAAGCTTTGTGGACAAAACATTCTTAGAGTCCACAACAAGCTCAAGAATGCAGCAGAGACTACTGAAAACTGTGGGACAGCTTCAGGCTCTGAGATATTCTCATGGTCTAGGGATACTGAAAGCTTCAGAGCCACGACTAGTTCTGGCGAACACTGAAACTTCCAGGGCAGCAACGCATGAGGCATACAACCAGTTGACATGGTAATGCTTCGGAGCCACTTGTGCACCAGCAAGTTCAGGAGCCCTGGCAGTCTCTATGGATATAGCTCCACGGTTCTATCATGTTCCTACATCACAAGACACTCCAGAGCATGCTGCAGTAATGAACTTTGGGAGCACACCACGCTGAATGACTATACAACCCTGAGGCACAAAAAACTACAGCCTACTCTGCACCCACAACTTACTCAGAGAGAAGTGCTAGGTACAACACCAAAGCTAGGTCTTTGGTCCACAGCAAACTTTAAGGCCACAAATCGCTTCAGGAAAGAATCAATCTTTTTTGTCACAGCAATTTCAGGGGACATGGAATTCTCCAGTAACCCAGCAAATCCTCAGACCTTTGCAGGTTTGGGCTGCAGAAAGCTGTAAGGCTTTATCAAAATCCACGTACAGAGCAAGAGCCATAGTTTAAGATGGTTAATTAAAAACAACTGAAAAGCGATCTTCTAGGAAACGACTTTTTTTATTTTTTCATCACAAAAGCAGCAAGAAAAAGGATATACTGAAGCCATCCAGAGAGAAGATTGTTTTATCTCCAAGTTACTCTGTTTTTGTTGATTGTTAAGACAATATATTACATGATTGAAATACTAAAGATAAATCAGTTCAATCACTATTTCTTTCACTTAAAGAGTGATTAGAAAAGCAATCCCCCAATGAGAGTTCTTTCATGCCCTCGGCCCAAATTAAGGTGACTTCACTGGGAGCAGTTGTCATTATTTGCAGATACCTTAAACTGTTTATGGCCACTTTAAGAATTTCCAAATTTGTTTTTGGAAATGTAACTATTATGGAGATCTCAAATCTTAGATGGGTAAAAAGAAACATAAACCAAGTGAATTATGAGTATTCTGGCCCACAGCAACTCATACAGTACACCTTGTAGGTGAAGCTGTTATTCTTCCTGTGGCTTTTGAAGGGCGGCGCACAGGTAAAGTGGAGTCAGTTTTGAACATATTTCAAAATGTTTAAATACAATGTGGGGGACAGGGACGGCTGTAAGGGGTGATGTGGAGGCCGTTTTTTAACCCATTTCTATGAGACAATAAAGGTTAAAAAGTTGTACATTTTTCTAACAGTTTCCATCCCTGACCATCAGAGAAAAGAAACAAGAATTTAGGAAGCTAGCTGTAATAAGACACCTAGGATTGGACCATACAGTATTGCCTTGTTTTCCTGCATTAAAATTGTTTATGAACTGTGTGATCTTTACAGCAATGGCTTTCTTTGGAAGAGGAGTTCTCTCTCCATATGAAACCACTGAATTCCCAAAAGCCCATGTTTTCTGCTATCCTCCCAACTGCATCCATTCCCAAAGCATTTTAACACCAGCTTGTATACAATGTCGAAAACTTGTCCCAGTTTTTCTGAATTACACCAAATGCTAGTGTGTATAGCTAGCACTTATTGAGCAGGATTTTTATGCGTTCCTTGTATGCATGTGATAGCACGGATTGGGGCCAAAATTAAATAATATGGTTCAACCTTTCAATTACCATCACTTACAGAGTCAAACCTCGTTCACGCGCTGGTTTCTCCTCACCTCAGGTGATGGATCTTTGCCACCGTGTTTTGATTCAAAGAGCTATTTCAGTATAACAATCACATTTCAAATACAATTCCAAGTTCAGACAATGTTGAGAGATTGAGTAAGTTTTAAAAACGTTATTCTCATTAAGTAATTAGTGTCATTTCAGATTTCAGGACCTAGTATCCCAGAATATTTGGATGGAAAAAGGAACTTGAGAAATGGGCAGGCTATGAAGGGGAGGTGTTGCTTATGGAGGCTAGAAGGGGTATTCGCTCCCTAGAAATAGCAAGGGTATTGGAAGCCTTGGTGGACTCTCTGAGAAACCCTGACCCAGAAACCCAGTACCCCACTCCAGCGGGCTTACCTGCACTGCACGAACTCCCTCTCCGCCCTGAACAGCGTGCTTGCCATTGGTAACGGGAAGATCCCTATTAAGAGCGCATCCCTCTTTGCCTCCGAGTGCTGAGCCAAGAGAATTGAAGTAAATGTCTGGGTAACTGCCCGCCCTCAGCACATTATTATGCCTAATTGTATCTGCCTCAGGGAGAGGGAGGGAGGGGTTTTGATGTGGTCATGTATTACACTGCGGGATGTTGACATGGTACCATAACCGCTGTGACAGCGGGGACTTTCATGGCCTACTGCTGTATTATTGTATTAACCTGCCATAAAATATGTTTTAAAAAAAAGAGATTAGTGTCTTTCTAATCTTTTTATTCAAATTAGTCAATAAATATTTAATAAATTTACAGAAATCACATAAAAAGGTTTGGTTATATCAAATTGTCAACCAGCGCATCAAGCGCATTTCATAATGTATTAAACCCTATTCTAAAAAACAGGACCAGAATTTTACAACTAGTAGAACTCATGAAGAGTTCAAGTTTTGAAGGAAAAGAGATCAAAGGAGCATGAAGCTCAAAGCCAAATTAAAGCAGCTGAACTTCTCATAAACAGTACTTTATGAAACTCAGCCTAGTCTCAGTAATACAAGCAGATGATCATACAGCTGCAGTAGCAATCAGTAAGATAAAGCATAAAAAATAAAGTAAGGATGAACAGAAGCAGCAGTAGCCACAATCATCAGTCTAGGACAAGAAGGCAAAGCATTAAAAACGATCTAGGAACGCACACTATTATAAAAGACATGAATACTAGGCCTGGGCGGAGAAATTCACTTCGCTCATGGAGTTTGCGGAATTCAGGAACTCTGCGTTTCGCTTGGAACGCGGACTTCCCAATAAATTACGCCTTCTGCCCTATAGTAGAGGTTTTTTCTGTTGGCGAGCGTGAGATTTGCTTTGGCGTGCGCTTGCGAGCGTGATCAGACTTGCCGGCCACTAGCGAGTGATCATGAGACTTGGCGGCCGCTAGCACGGCTCCTGGCACTTTTTCATGACAATTGCCAAGCGCGAGCGACTGCGGCTGCACCTCGAGCAGATTCTCTACTCGAGAAACAGCTAAATCTACTTGAAAAAGCATTTTTGAGTTACTATTCTCCTCCAACGGACCATTCAGGTTGTTTTTAGTGCGAGTAGCCTTTTTTTTCGAACAAGAAGGAAGTGCCCCAGAGACTCCAACTTCTTGTTCCTGTCCAGCAGGCTCTTCCCAGTGCTTTGTCCATCTCCTGGTAATTTTCATTTGGATTTGGAGCTGGAAGGATCCCTCTCTTTGTATGCTGCATATATACCATCTGATTTAAGGACGTTGTTTTTGAGATTTCACAAGTAAGTTCAAAAACTCTTGTACAAGGGTGTTGTCTGTTTGATGGAGTGCATGCACCAGTATTTATTTGTACTTTTATTTGAACTTCAAAATGTATTGTGGTGTGTGGCCTGCAGTTTCAATAGGGGCTGAGTTATATTTTTGCATTTAAGTTTTCTTCTTTTGTAAAGGAACAATGTTGCACAGCTCAGTACATTTTCTCCATGTTTATAAAATTTGCAATATTTATTTATTTTACTATGTGACCAAATCTGCAAAGGGGCATTTCAGTCAGTAAGCCCAGGCCAGTGCTAGTCATTGGTGCATGAAACAACTGTTTCTGTGGTATATGTTGTTTTAAATCATCATTTAGAGCTGGGATGGCATTGGATTAAATTAAACATTTGTTTTTTTAGTTCATGTTTTTGTGTGAACAAAAAGTGTATATGTGGGTTAATATTTGATGTCTTGGGAGGATGTGTGGTAACGTGTTGTACATTTTTATAGCTCAGTTAATTTTTGTTTTTGGCATTGCTGAACTAATGGTAGTGTTTTCTTCAGTGTTACCAATGCCTCCTTTGTCTGGCCAGTTTGTATGTTTCCCATATGCCACCATTTCTTTGTACTCCATGCCATTTGTATGGTAAGTGTCCATAGGCCTGCATGTGTTCTTTGTTTTCCAGGGCTTCCTGCTTGTTGTTGTTTGACCATGTGACCGGCAACCATTTTGGGTAGCCAGCCAGTTGCCTGCATGTGTTCTTTGTTGTGGCCATGCCTCCTTGATTGTCTTTGGTTGACCATGTAGGGCTTGTCTTCCAGGTGAAGAAATTGGGGTTACTGTGGCATCCACCCTTCGAGCGTGTTTGATGAAAATGGAGAGTCCCCCGGCTGGTCGCCCAAAAATGTTATGCCTGCTGGCCGGGGTGTGTATTTCAAAGTACCCTGATAGTATTGTAGCATCCATTGTCCAGGTCTCCTGCAGGCAAACAATGTCGCTATTATGAAAATACCCAAGTACTGAATTTGCCTTAATAATTTTCTGAATGCCTGCTACATTCCAGGAAATGATGGTTAGATATGTGTTTGGGCCATTCTGGGAGCTACCAAAATTGTATCTAGGCAATTTGAGGATGCTGTTGAGAGAAATGGTTGCCTGCCAAGGTCAAGTGTCCAAGGTGATTGTGAGTACTGGGTTTGCCGGAGAGGACTGTCCTTTGGTATGAAGAGCATGTAATTCTCAAGGCATTGTGTTGATGGAGCTTATCGGAGAGGTAGTTGCCTGTGCAGATGCCGTCGGTGCCTTTTAGGATGGAATAGGTCGCCGGCTTTTAGGCTTCTGTAGTTAGGACGTGTGGGTATCTGTCTTGAGGCCGGAGCATGATCTCAGTCCCCTAGTCTGCCAGTTGATTGACTTCACGTTGCAATGCAGTCTGATGTGACTCTGGAAACAACCCAACCAGGGTAGACTCGCCATGGGTGTCCCCTGGTAGACACTGAAATTTGACCCAGGCGAGATGCACCAATCTTATATCGGCCAGGGAGGGTATGGGTGTCATTAGACGTAGTATGTTGCCTCTATTCAAAATATTGTGGTGACCTTTAATGTAGTATCCTGGTGTGAGAGTCACCTCAACGTTGCCATGCTCTGACTTCGGGGGGGCTGCTGCTCAGTGGGCTGGTAATGTGGGTGTATCCCTCAGAGGCCGCTGGTCCTCAGAGATTTAGAGGTGGTCCATGTGCTAAAGTACCAGAGGGAGCATCTGGTGACAGGCTGTTTGAATGTTTGTGACCCCACTTGGGTCTCTCTCCGTTGTTTGTACTGTGTTCTGTATTCAGAAAGGCTTGCATGCAGGCATCCATCTTTCCCTTTCTATTTGGTAAAATAGTTGTAGTCCCAGTGCCAGGTCTTATCCCTGCGTCCGCATCATCAGTGGGGGCGGTCTGGGTAGCTTGAAAGCAGGCGATCGCCTTCTCCGTACAGTAGAGTGGCGTGAGAGTGGGGTCAAAGCTTGTCCTTCCACCTGTTTCCTCAGTTGCTCTCTTGAGTAAATTTTGTTTGATGGACTGTGAATCTTTGGCTGCTGTATCCTTGGGCTTGTTGCCAACGGACTTTGTGGTAAAAATTGGATATAGATGGACCGGGCCGGAGGCTATTTCTGTTGTGTGTTTTCAGCTAAGGAGAGATGCTGCTCTGTTTTTTGCTTTTGCCCTTTTTTTAAGTTTTCTAAGTTTTTTTCTTTGCCTTCCTGGAGAGTGTCCCTTTTGGCCACTTGGGGCTCGATGTGTCTTAGGATCCGTCCTCTGTCAGTGGC
Source organism: Calotriton arnoldi (assembly GCA_963921515.1). Classification (NCBI taxonomy): domain Eukaryota; kingdom Metazoa; phylum Chordata; class Amphibia; order Caudata; family Salamandridae; genus Calotriton; species Calotriton arnoldi. Next base: position 203,735 of record CAWUFW010014402.1, read on the forward strand.
CGGGTGGAAGTTCTGTGCTTGGAATCTGGGGGCCGGGAAAAATAGTTCTTGGGTGATGTGGGTGGTTAAATGATTGATGCTGTTAGGGGACTTTCTAGTAAATTGATTCAGTGGTCAGAGGGTTCAGTGGTTGTATCTGGGCAGCTTAAGGTTTGATGAGGTCTTGCTGGAGAAGGTCCACTGGTGCCTCAGATTGAATCAGCCAGAGCTGACAGAACTGCCGATAGGGTTGCCACTGGTCAATGATGGGTGCACAAGAGCAGGAGCACTGGTTTTGCGAGGTGAGATACATATTCTCAATGTGGTCCATTTTTTTGTTCAGATCCGCCAGGTGCAGGGCTATTGAATGAAGTAAATCTATTTGGAGTTCCATTGTGGAAGATTGCCATAATAGGGCTTTGGCCGTTATGTATTGTGGGTTGTTGAGTTTTGGGTATTTAGAGGCTATCATCGTATAGGAGTTATCTGTATTTTGGGAGCCGGACTGGAGCTGGTTGGTGCCGCTAAGTGATCTAAACAGCTGCGGGATGAGCTCCAGTGTTAGTTCGATTTTGGTTTCCATATTTTGTAGAAGCAGTGTTAATAGGTTCCCCAATTCTTGTTTATAGAGGGCTTCTGGTGGATCTGGGACTGTGGCCTGTGCAAAGTTCTGAGAGGGAGATGATTGTGGATGGTGTATTTGAGCAGTGTTTGATATGGTATTTCCTGGTGCACTCATTGTGTACTTGGATCTATTTATGAAAGATCATTTTTTATCCTGTGAGGCGAGAGTCTTGAGGTTGTTTAGCTCATTGCCAAGCCAGGAAAGCGATGGGGTAAGTCTGGTGACGCCCCGTGCTTGAACAGCAATAGGATCGGCGCTTCGTGACCATGGGGCCCTGGTCATTAGGGCCGGGGGCGAGCTTGCTTGAAGGTTGCTCATAAGGAGGGCCTCCTCTTTGCTGCTTGAGTTGCTTACAGCGAGATCTGCTCCGACTGAATATGGAACGCCACTTGAAGACGTGGGGAGCAAGAATTAGTAATGAGACCTGCTGCGTGGATCTTATGGTTGTTCTTCGTTTGTGGGGATCTGTGAGGTAGGCCTGCACCCCTGGTGATCATGGCAGTTGTAGTTGGATCTTGACATAGTGGACCTGTGCCCTCATTTCTGTCGAAGGCTGACTTTGACCTGGTAACCGGTTTCCTTTTTGACATTTTATGCTTTGGTAGTAAGGTTACTTGTGTGCTGATGCAGGGGTTTCTGTCTGGGAAGGCGGAGGACTATGGCCAGTAACCTGCTAGCTCAGTTCAAGTGTGCTCAGGACCTGAGGTGAGAAGGGAGGTCCAAAATTGCATTTTATCACAGGGAAATTGCTCTTTTTGACTGCCCCTCCTAGGGCTTGTCCAGGCCGACCCACTGGGTTTGGGTTGGCCACTGCATATGAGTGTCTGCTGGTAATTCCCTTGGCACTGCTTGCAGGCCGGTTGTTAGTAGTCAGTAAGTTGCCCAGGTTTGGGCGAGCTCAGTGGTTGCAGTCTCTGGAGAGTACTGAGCTGGTGCTGGCCTAATTATGCGGACCGTTGTCTGCTTTAGTTGGGACCGGAGGGGTGCTGATCTTAGTTGTATGAAGGTTTGTCACTTTTGGGCACTATTGGGACTGAAGAAAAAGCATTCTCTGGAGACAGCTTTGATGTGGGCTGCTGGCCCACCAGCCTCTCTCAGTCAATTCAGGGCAAGCCTCTTCTGTTCGAACTATGTACTCTTTTTTATTTATTGGGTTTTACAAGAAATATTCAATAGCACAAAAACAAATAAAAACAAAACAGGCATATTATCATTTTGTCTGGATACATTCCATTCGACTTCAATTATATATAGATCATGGCACATGTTATTATCATGGTAATCATAAGTACATGATTCAGGTGATTGATAGTCCGAACATTCGAGGTTAATATTTCCAGAGGTAGGTTCGACTAGCACGTCTGTATGTCGCTCCCGACCATAGCAATATAGTCAGCACACTGGGTATTCCCAATCACGTCTGCAATTTATCTAATTATTCGTACCTTCTGGTTCCCCTGTCTCCTTTCCTACTAAGTATTGCTGGTATAACCCCCAAAAACCCTTGGGACGGTTCTGTGGAGGTAATAGCTCATTGTATGCATCTGATTGTGTGTTGCAATAGAGCATATCTGCCACCCAATCATCTATTAATGGTACTGGGCCTTTAGCCCAGCGCATAGCTACTCTGCATTTAGCTAGTAGTAAACCCATCGCTACTAGTTTCCTTATACTTTTATCTACCTCCACATCATAGCTCCGAACTATGCACTCTTTATACCGGCAACAGGAAGCTAGAGCGGGCATGCTCCTTTGGGACCTTAATTTTTAACAGAGCCTCTGTCTGCAGCCGGGTAAGTGCGGGGGTTGAGATGCCAGTTGGAAATAAGCGGGGGAGGACGGTTTGGGGTTTGATCCTGGCCTGCAGATAATTTAGTAATGAGACTCCCGGGAGGGCTGTTCAGCTGCCCCAGGTCCCGGTCACTCCTGATCTCTCCTCTCCTCCGCTGCACCCCCACCCTCCAGCTCAGTGTGGCGCTGCAGTTTCTGACTGTGTTACTTCTGTGCTGGGGCTCCTCGGTCCTATAGGTGTTTGTGCTGGTGGATTAGTAGACTTGCGCCGCACTCAGGGCATCTGGCTCCCGCCCCCCCCGAGGTTGGTCAGCGGGTATGCGCCTACTGTCTGCCTGGTATGCACCCGGAATGCACCCGTTGTAGAGATTGCTGGCACTTTGTGAGTGGGGGCACTCTGGGGGTCCGCAAGCCACCCTCGGATCTAACCGAGCCGCCTCTGTGGATTCCTGTGGCCCCCTGTCTGCGCCGGCCGACTAGGGCTACCGCACTCGCACACGCACTCGCTGTCGTTGGCTAGCCTCCGGTGGAGTGGACTCTGGGCTGGGAGATGGGCCCGACGTGCCCAACTCGGCTCGGCGGCTGAGTGTTGCATCAGGCGTGAGCAATCGAGCAAGAGTCAGTGGATCAGGTGCATGTACATCACTAGCCTAGTACAAGGAGGTGCACTGTAAGGGCATCAGACAGTAATACTGATCAGTGGCCATTTTGTGTAGTCAACCAGTGTGCTTTTGCCATAGGCCTGCATGTCTTCTTTGTTGTGGCCATGACTCCTTGCTTGCTGTTGTTTGACCATATTGCCGGTGCCCATTTTGGTTAGCCAGCCAGTGTGCTTTTGCCATAGGCCTGCATGTGTTCTTTGTTGTGGCCATGCCTCCTTGCTTGCTGCTTGACCATGTGGTCGGTGGTTATTTTGTGCAGCTAGCCAGGGTGTTTTTGCCATACCTGCATGTGTTCTTTGTTGTGGCCATGCCTCCTTGCTTGCTGCTTGACCATGTGGTCAGTGGCCATTTTATGGAGTCAGCCAGTATCATGAGTGCCCCGCTCACTGACAGATGTCAGCGGGCAGGGGGGTGCCTAGTGCCAATAAAGGGGGCGGTCTGTGAATGGAGCGCGCTTCGCGTTCCATCACAGATTCCCCCTGAGCCTTTACTCATTTCAGTTTCTGCCGCACTTACCTATTTTTCTCTTGTTGTACGCTGTCTGGTCGTGGAGACGTCTCCGGCGTGTTCTTGCTGTCTACTCTTCCGGGTCGCATTCTTCCATCCGGGGCGTCAGCTTGTCTTGGCGTTTCCCTCGCCGGCTGTTCCTTGCGCATTACAGATTCTTCTGAACAGTGCTCTCAGAACTCCTTTCACTTCTCCAAACCTGTAGGGAGAAAAAGAAGGAGAAGAATTTATTTAAAGAAACCTCACCTCCTAACTCACGGTAGGATTGAGGAATAGTATTTCGTTAATCTATTTTACTTATCTGATTACTTGCTTGCCACGCAGTGGGGTTCTTTGAGCCTCTTCTTTGGTTTTTTTCAGCATCTTCTCTTATGCTGGAAAATAAGAGAGTTGTCATAGGTTATTTTCCTGAATCCTAAGGATAGCCTATTCTAATTTTGACCCAGCACCTTTTTGTGTAGCGTTTCTCTTTATTTTATGCTGTCTAGGAAAATATGTTTTTTTGTTTTTTCCTAGTAGTATCAGGATAGATGTATGTTTGAGTCTTGTGGATTTTATGGTGGCCTTCGTTAAGGTTAGTACTGTTCATGCTTTGTATAAATTGAATACCAGGTTCTGCAGCCCTAACGTTAATGCTTAGTACCTTTTCTGCTTATAGACACAAAGATTCTAAGTTAATTCCTGCACATCTATACCTGAAAATGAATTGGAAGAGGGATGTTCATCAGGTATATCATTTCTAATATATGTCACATTGTTATTCATACGACTTATCTCTGTATGCATGAATATACTTACCATATGTTATTTTCACATAGGATGTGTCTGCAATCAACCCCGTAAGAATATCGTTCCATCGTGTTCGACTCCTTCTCCCTTACCTTGTTTTGTTTCCCATCTTCCCCACTTTCACCTCTTTGGCTTTGACTATGTTGGGCTGATTTGGTGGGTGAGGGAAGTTGGGATCCGGCATCTGTTCACCCCCCTCGCCTCTGCAGAAACACCAGGTGAGCTCCACAGCCAGTGTGCTTTTGCCACAGGTCTGCATGTGTTCTTTGTTGCGGCCATGCCTCCTTACTTGCTGCTTAACTATGTGGTCGATGGCCCTTTTGTGTAGCCAGCCAGTGTGCTTTTGCCACAGGTCTGCATGTGTTCTTTGTTGTGGCCATGCTTGCTGTTGTTGAATGACCATGTGGCCGGCGGCCATTTTGTGCAGCCACCCTTTTTCAAGTTTTCAAAGGGAGATTGATAGCAGAGGGCTATGCATTTTGTATTTGCTCATTTTTTTTTGTTACTTTTCCCTGATGTCAGTTTAATATTATGATTGAGGATCATTGTAGTATTTGTATAGTAACAGTTTTATATTATATGCTTTATGAATTTTTCACCGACACCCCCTTGCCTCCCAATGGGTTTCTCATAGTCCCCTAGTATCCCCTAGTACACCAGCAATTCTTTTTTTGTTGTTATTTTTATTTTATTTTATTTTTTAGTTTAATTTTTTTCTCTTAATTTTTTCTTATATTTTTTCTTTACGTTTTTATTTATTTTTTATTGTAATTTTTTTACAACATTTTTGGGTTGTTTACATTTTCTCACCATCTACCACCTGTCTGCCATAGGCAGCAGCCACACAACAACATTGTATTATTATTCCATTTTCACCTGGGCCTCCTGCCTGTCATAGGTGCACCACACACACCAGCATTATTTTTTTAAGGATTATTACATTTTCCCCTAGATCCCCTGCCTGCCATAGGTACTTAACACACACCAGCATTTATTTGTGAAGGGTTATTCCATTTCCCCCTGGACCTCCTCCCTGACTGCTATAGGTGTCTCCCTTAGATGCACACAAAGCAAACAGTTACATCTCTATGTTGTTATCCTGATTGGAAATTAAATATTAGGGTCTGGTGGGGTGGTTTGACTTTGAAATGCACTGTTGTTGTTAATTATTTAGGATAATAATGAAAACTTAAGTAAACACACTAAATGATATTATCTGTACTAATTCAAAGTGCAACAATGCCATGTTTCACTAAATATTTTTCTTGCTTGTTTGCTTTTAGGTGCACGAGAGACATTACACAGTACTGCCAGACAGTAATGTTAGTCCTCCAATCTCTTCCACTTGTGCTGCTAAGTGTCACTGCCAACTGACAGCTTCAAGATGGTTCCCAACACGACCTACTTTGCCAGAGTGGATGCTCCATTGCTCCATCATGATGTGCTGGAATTAGCTGGAAAAGCTGTGCAGCAGAGTGCTGTTCAGAATATCCACCTGAAGACAGACATGTGGACCAGTTGTCAAGCCACTGATTACATGTGTATCACTGCACACTTGCTCTCTTTTGTGGGGGTTAAGAAACAGATAGCTTCTGATCTCAGCATTAAAGATACTTTTAAGTGCGTTCGGCGGCATGCAAAAGTAGCCATGTTCGCTATGGAGAAATCCCATACAGCTGCAAACATCTTGGAAGACTTTAACAACAAGGTGTTTGAATGGCTGTGACCAAGAGGTCTCAGAATTGGGTTTGTTGCCACAAACAATGGCAGTAATATAGTTAAGGCCATGGCAGATGGTGGCTATTTCAGGGTCCTGTGTTTGGTGCATTGCATCAACATCATTGTGTAGCAGGGCTTTAAGTGGGATGAAAAAACTAGGGGGGTCTCTTAAAGAGATGTGGCTGATATAATTAAGGGCATAGCTTAAAACATTTATGCTAAAAATCTCTTGGCTGCCAACCTGGGCGCTTGACTCGCCCGACATCGATTGCATGGCAGCGGTAGTTGTCCCGCTTGCCTCCTGAACCTTTGGAAAAACCCCCAAGGATAGCCATCTATGACATATCCAGGGCCTGCTTGCCTCTTGAACCTTTGGATCCCCAGAGATCACCACAAATCAAGCATCCAGTGGTCCTTCTTTGACCCCCTTCTTCGCCTGCGCTACTCGGCCACCGGCAACTATCGTCTGGATTGATACCCCACTACCAATTCAGCACTATATTAAAAATCAGTAGCCATTGTCCTGATGATGACCTGGAATTGAACAGGTCGAAACGCCGTCGACTATTCAGCGCAAACTTGTGGCGCTAATGTGGTCAACCAACTCAGCCCAAACCAAAACACCTACCTAGTATATATCTGCTTTGTATCATTGACCACTCAATCATTTGTATTAGTTGTTTTTCACCTTTCATGCTGTTTTTTCACCCTTGTGTCACTGTGCCGTTCACCATCATTAGCACGTTCAGTGCACACTTGTGTGTCATGGTTACCTTTGTAAAATTGTACTGTAGTGCTGATACAACTACTTGTAAATAAAAAAACTACATTCTATGAAACTTTCTCGTGGTCTCCCTTCCTTCTTCCCCTCCTTTTAGTGATTTATATAATCCTTGTAATTGTCCTCGCTAATGATTACCGGTTGAGACATTGTTGTTTTGTTGCAAAAATCTGTGCTCAGCATAATGTGCCGTCCGACTGGTATTTTGCTGCTTCTGTTATTGCCTCCTCATATATAATACAACAAGTAACATTACACCTACAATAAGCCAGGACTATTGACTTTTCTCAAAGGTTTTTAGTTGCATAAGATAAATATACCATGGAAACATACAACTATGGCTTCCTTATATATAATATCGAAAATGCTTTAGTTCTTGCTTGAGAGGTTGTGAGTAATGGCTAGAGCTGCCAGCTTTGGAGCTGAGGAAGCAAGTTTGAGTCTCAGCGTCGGCTCAGCATTCTGTGTTTCTGGACAAATCACTCAATTGCACGTGCCTACCAAAAAATAAATGAATATGTCCTTGTTGGTGCTCATGTAAAGCACTTTGAGTTTTGCAATATAGAACTGCAAAAAAATAAAAGTTACATCAAAAACAGTGAACTGTTGCAGAGTTAAGATTTTTTTTTACATTCTGAGAGTGAGGGCGAAAATGGAGAGCCCGGTAGGGACCTGTCTCAGCACCTGCTTTTAAGAACTGCCTATGCTGAGCACAGGCAGGACCCGGCCCACTTAAAGCCCTGTTGTGCAGGACTTTATCAGGAAAGAAGACCTAGTCAGCAACTTACTTACCATCTGCAGAAGAACCTACACTCATTTCAGCCATTCTTTTAAAGCCCGGATGCAGTTGATGATCATTCAGCGTGCTCATAGAGTACCAGTTAAAGCCCTCACACAAGAGGTGCCAACACGTTGGAACTCAACCTACTACATGTTACAACATCTGTTTGAGCAGTTCAAATCGATCAATGAGTAAGTCATGCAAAGAGAAGGGGATGTAACTAAAATCATGACCATTGGGATGGACAAATCGAAACTAGTCAAATGCCTGACAGAGATGCTGCTTCTTTATGAGGTTTTCACACGAGAAGTCAGCAAGGAGGACAGTACGATGGGCCAAGCTATCCCGTTGTATCTGCGAAACAACCAGTTAAAAGCGTGTGTGGCAGGTTTGGAGCTGTGGGTGAAGAAAACAAAGATGCGTATACCTTGGTTCAGAGCTTAATCCTTCACTTGACTGGCAATACAAGGCTGCAAAGAGACATTATGTCTTCCAAAGAGTACATCTGTACCACAATACTGAATCCACGTTACAAAACAAATACTGGCCACTTTCATTCCTTTTTCAGAAGGGGATGTTTCAGAATACAAGATGTGGATTGTTGAGCGAGCCAGAGTCCTGGAAGAAGAATGGCTGGAACATAGAGTCCCACTCACAGAAAGAAGTTCTGGGGTGCTGCCTTCAACTTCCAGAGAGGGCACTCCTGTTGTCTCACAGCAGCCAACACCAGCAACAAGAACACCAGCAGCAACAACAGGAGCACAAGAATCATCCACAAGCTCTGCATTGACGTGGTATCAAAGGGCAGGGCTTAAGTACAGTGCAGAGGCGAAGGCAAAAGAGGTCGAGCAAGTGGCAGCACTAATGACCATTGAGAGGATATTCCATGAATATCTGGCTGACCCAGAAGAGGTCTCTGTAGATCAAAACCCATTAGTGTCCTGGTATGCGAAGATGCACCAATGGCCACAGCCCAGCGGGCTTGCAAAAAAGTATCTGGCCTGTCCGGTACAAGCGTGTCTGCTGAGTGTGTGTTCAGTGCAGCTGGTGCAGTTGTCACTGTCAGAAGGACCAGTCTCTGGCCTCAAGACGTGGAGAGATTGACCATGATCAAAATGAACCAACACTTTATTCCACTGAATTACATAGTTCCTGATATACCACAGGAGGAGGATGAGGGTGATTAGTCAGACTCAAATCAGAGTGTGTTAGCTGACCAACTTCTGGGCGAACCACCTGAGCTTGAGGACAAGCTCTACTTCCCTGACTGAGTAATCCACCATAGAACTTTTTATCGTTGAACTGCTTTGCCAAAAAATAAATGGATATAGCTAGGGAAACATTATATATTTTGTTTGTTTCTGTCTGACTGACTTTTGCAGCCCACCGTTTTAGGCACATGTATGGCTGGATTGGAGTTGGACCAGTGTGCAGTGAAGAAGCCCCTCCTCCCCCATTTTACCTTCCAGGACATTGGAAAGACTATGCCTGTCTCCTTCCAGTGCCTATTCCTTTTTTCATCCCTTAGCAGGACTGCCCCAGAACATTTGATTTACAAGACTGCCCAATGTGTATTGTGTACATCAAAGAAGATCGACAATTGTAAACCACCATGCTTGGATTGTAACAGGTAAATAATGTATATTATACCAATTAGTGGTATATTATTGAGTGATTGTGAGTAATGATTCATGTGGTGGCAGATAGTGAGGGAGGGTGTTCAACTATAATTTGTAAGCTTGATTGTGATTATTTCCATTATTTTTAGCCTGACAGGTGATCATTTTTCCTGAAGGTGATTGGCCCTTCCACTTTGACACTTAGCGAGATTTGCTTCCTGGGCAACTTCTTTTTCTGGTTCACAATCTTCAAAGACCAGAGCACTCCATTTAGATAACAAACACAAATCTAAACAAAAAAATGACTCAGTGTTTCTCTTCTTGCTCATCATCAACAGCAGTGTACTACAGGTCCATCGCTCTCATTTGGGTCGGGAGTCGGGACGGAGTTGGACAAATTCATTATTCAGAGTTAGGAGGATGATAGAAGGACTCAGGGCGGGATTACCTCAACAAGAGCCAGAAGAAGAAAGTTATCAACTTCAGGTAAACCAACATGATGATGATTCTAAGAGGCCTACTCATCTCTGTGGACTGCTGCGAGGTGGTTTCGGGAATGCAATGCTGCTTAGTGTGTGTGTGTGTGCTAACTGGCTCAAATTTGAATCTCCTCTGTTATGTGGTTTTGTGGTCAAGTGGGGGACCCGTTGCTGTAAGTAACTGAGGACAGACACCTTATGTCACATCATCACATTACGTACGCACTTGGCTAAATCTTATGATGCCAGTTCTGAGATGGATCAGACTAGTAGTACATGCAGCCACTTGTCCGTGATTGGTTGTAGTTTCCTCTCACTTCTCAGTGAATCGATCACACATGAGTCATAAAATGAATGATTGCAGCAGACTATGCTCTTGTTCTTCCTCTTAGTCTTCTTGGTACACTTGTCATGAAGCTTGCCTTCTTTCCTTCTCCTTGACTCAACAGTATTGTTTCTGTTTTATAATCTGCAGGCCTTCTCTTCTGTACAAAAGGTGAAAGCTCCATAACACTCCTGCTTACCTTATCAGACCGCTTCAGCCAGGCACCCAAGATTGACGGACAATCAGAGAAGAATGAAGATGCACCGCCCAACTTTGCAATACAATATCATTTTACTTTTAAGAATCCTATTTTAGAACTGTATGGGTTCACTTCACTCCTCCATAATTTGTAATTTTCAAACCTAGATGGCAGAACATTTAGATATATAATAATATAACTCTGGGGCTGAAGGACTGTTTGCAATGCATTTAAATGAATTGTGTCATATTCATTCCTTCATTTCCTTCCACAACAGATTGATGATGATGTGTTGCTCATCGCCCAGATGAATATTGTTGTTGTGTTTGTGTAGTGTTTCTATTTGTCACATCTTTCCCCAAATCCCCTTTCCCATCCATTCATCAAACCACTGACCCTCTTCCCCCAGGCTGTGTGATTTATCGAGGCGTGACTCAATTTACACCATAAATACATCACACACTTGGTGGGGCGGATGTGGTGAAAGCAACTCCAACTCGTTGCAGGATCTTCTATTACATGAGCAATAGCCCCACTTGCCCCATTTACCCACCCACGCATAAAAGTGATCCATATTTTATAGATAGAAGAACATAATTTGTGAACATAATCAATCAGGCCTTGTGTTGTATTGCGTAAACGCTTAACCTTCTCCACTCCTGACTCTGACTGCACTTCTCCTGACTCAAAGATTTTGTAAGTTTAGTTTTAAATACTAGTTCCCCATTGCTTAGAAAAAGTTGTTTATCATATTAGGTCTTCTTTGTTGTTTATCATATTAGGTCTTCTTTGTTGTGTCATGGTGGTAGTCTGGTCTCAATCTTCTTAAAGTTACAATATAAATCAGATAACCCACTAACTCTGTCTTTTCCTTCAATCTAGTTGCCTCTTGTGAATATTGCTTTGATTAATCCTACACTTGGAGTTTGCCTAGGTGGGAGTGGGACCTCGCTTATGATTCCTTCCCTGTTAGCGCACTAGCCTGCTACTACTACCACCACCATGGCACCTTGGGAAACCCTCCAGTAGAAGACTGAGAGAGGTAGCAGCATTTTGCTTCATCTATTCAGGTACAAGAGCTATGGACCGTTGTTGTAGACAGAATAGGCAATGGCAATCCCCCCTAGTGGTCAATATAGTTACAGAGGGTAGTACGACAAGAGTATCGAGTAACAAACTGTTATACACTTTTTAAGCAGATTTTAAAAACAGGTAGCACTAAAAGGCAGCAGTGCATAGTAAAACACAAAAAAAATTTGAGGCTTAAATAAAGTAAAATAATTGCTCATTACTCTTTTCGAAGAATCAAATGCACCCACAACAGGCACACCCCTCTCCCCAAACAATTCTCCCCGTCAATGTCCGAATGTTCAATAAAAAGTCCAAAGAAACAGTCCCATCCCAACTCCTATCCCAATTCCCATGTATGGCCAGACTGGATTTGGACCAGTGTGCAGTGAAGTAGCCTCCCCCCATTCCCTTCAAGGACAATGGAGAGACAGTGCCTGTTTCGGTCCTGTGCCTATCTTTTATTTCATTCACTAGCAAGACTGCCCCAGAAAATTTGATTTACAAGACTGCCCAATGTGTGTTGTGTGCATCAAAGAGGATTGACAGTTGTGGCCCCCCACGCTTGGATTGGAACAGGTAAATAATTTATATTGCACCAATGAGTGTTATATTAGTGAGTGATTGTGAGTGATGATTCATGAGGTGACAGACAGTGAGGAATCAATCAATCAGGGGTTTGTAAAGCACAACTACTCACCCGCGAGGGTCTCAAGGCGCTGGGGGGGCACGGCTCCGTCGAGTGCTGGGATCATCCAAAGAGCCAGGTCTTGAGGTCCTTCCTGAACTGGGGCAATGTGGGGGTTTACCGGAGGTAGAGGGGGAGGTCGTTCCAGGCCTTGGCTGTGAGGTAGGAGAAGGACTTTCCTCCCATTCTGGTCTTGTAGATACGTGGGATGGAGGCCAGAGAGAGGTCAGTTGATAGGAGGTGTCTCTTGGGTGGTGGAAGCAGAGGTGGTCATTTAGGTATGCTGGTCCGATGTTGTGGAGGGCCTTGTAAGCGTGAGTGAGGAAGGGTGTTCAACTATAATTTATAAGCCTGATTGTGATTATTTGTAATGTTTGTGGCCTGATGGTTGATCATTTTTCCTGAAGGTGTTTGGCCGTTTCCCTCTGACACTTAGCAAGATTTGCCTGCCGGTCCATTCCTTCATTTCTGGTTCACAATCTTCAAAGACAAGACCAGTCCACTTAGTTAACAAACACAAATCTACATTAAAAAAATACTCAATGTTTCTCTTCTAGCTCATCATCAACAGCAGTGCAATACAGGTCGATCTCTTTCATTTGGGTCAGGAGTCGGGACGGAGTTGGACAGATTCATTACTCGGAGTCATGAGGATGATGGAAGGACATAGGTTGGGACTACCTTAACAACAGGCATAAGAAGGACGTTATCAGCTTCAGGGAAAACAGCATCATGATGACTCTGAGAGGCCTACTCATCTCTGTGGACTGGTGAGAGGTGGTTTCAGAAATGCAATGCTGCTTAGTGTGTGTGTGCTGGCTGGCTCATATTTTAATCTCATCTGTTATGTGTTTGTGTGGTCGAGATGGCAACCCATTGTTGTAAGTAACTGGAGACAGACACATGGTGTCACATCATCACATTATGCACGCACTTAGCTAAATGTTATGATGACTGTTCTGAGATTGATCAGCCCGGTTGAACATGCAGCCACTTGTCTGTGATTGGTTGTAGTTTACTCTCACTTCTCACATAATCGATCGCACATGAGTTATAAAATGAATGATTGCAGCAGACTGCGCTCTTGTTCTGCCTCTAAGTCTTCTTGGTATACTCGTCATGAAGCTTGCCTTCTGTTCTTTTTCTTGACCCGACAATATTGTTTCTGTTTTACAATCCACAGGCCTTCTCTTCTCCTGTACAAAAGGTGAAAGCTCTGTAACACTCCTGCTTACCTAGTCGGACCGCTTCAGCCAGGCACCCAAGATTGACACATAATATGAGAAGAATGCAGATGTACCACCCAATTTGGCAATAACAGTATTATTATTTTTTAAGAATCATATTTTAGAATTGTGTAGGTTCACTACTCTCCTCCATAATTTGTATTTTTCAAACCTAGATGACAGAACATTTAGATATATAATAATAAAACTCTGGGGATGAAGGACTGTTTGCAATGCATTTAACTGAATTGTGTCATACTCATTCCTTCATTTCCTTCCACAACAGATTGATGATGATGTGCTGCTCATCGCCCAGATGAATATTGTCGTTGTGTTTGTGTAGTGTTTCTATATGTCACATCTTTCCCCAAATCCCCTTTCCCATCCATTCATCAAACCCCTAACCCTCTTCCCCCGGGCTATGTGATTTATTGAGGCATGACTCAATTTACACCATAAATACATCACACACTTAGTGGGGCGAATGTGGTGAAAGCAACTCCAACTTACTGCAGGATCTTCTGTTACCTAAGCAATAGCCCCCACTGGCCCCATTTACCCACCCACGCATAAAAGTGATCCATATTTTAGATATAGAAGAACATCATTCGTCAACATAATCATTCAGGCCTTGTGTTGTATTGGGTAACGCTTACCCTTCTCCACTCCTGACTCTGACTGCACTTCTCCTGACTCAAAGATTTCGTAAGTTTAGTTTTAAATACTAGCTCCCCATTGCTCCGAAAAAGTCACTATTGCTAGTTTTTATTATCATATTAGGTCTTCTTTGTTGTGTCATGGTGGTAGTCTGGTCTTAGTACTTCTAAAGTTACAATATAAATCATATAACCCACTAACTCTGTGTTTTCTTTCAATCTAGTTGCCTCTGATGGATAATGCTTTGATTAATCTTACACTTGGAGTTCACCAAGTGGGAGTGGGACCTCACTTGTGATTCCTTCCCTGTTAGCTCACTAGCCTGCTGCTACTACCACCACCATGGCATCTTGGGAAACCCTGCAGTAGAAGACTGAGAGAGGTAGCAGCCCTCACTTCATCTATTCAGGTAAGAGAACTATGGAACGTTGTAGATAATATAGGCAATGGTAATCCACCCATGGTGGTCAATATAGTTACAGAGGTTAGTAGGAGAAGTATACCATATAAAGTAACTGGTATACACTTTTTTAAGCAGATTTTAAAAACAGGCAGCGCTAAAAGACATCAGTGCAAAATAAAACACCCCAAAAAATATTTGAGGTATAACTTAAGTAAAATAAATATTTATTACCCATTTTGAAGAATAAAACCCACCCCTTCCACCCACAACAGGCCAACCCCTCTCTCCAAACAAATCTCCCCGTCCCCTACCAATGTCCAACACAAAGTCCAAAGAAACAGTCCCGGTCCCAACTCCCATCCCAATTCATACCCTCTCCACCCACAACAAGCCCCTCCCACAAAAACACATTTTAAAAAAGGAGCTAAAGAAAAGGGCACTACACGCGGGTCGGAAGCATCTTGAGGTGCCCCTCAATGCATGCCGTTCTACTTTTAAGATGGGTGAGCCTCAGCAGGACGCGGCACTGGAAAAACCAGTCAGAGCACAAGGAGGGGCGTCCAGCTGTCAGTGGTGCTGGTGTTGCCCACTGAAAAAGTACACTTGTCCAGTTTGGGACTTCTTTACTGTTAGCAAGCAGGAGGACAACATTGCAATATGCTCCATTTGCAGTGCTAGTGTTCTTTGAGGTAAGCTTAGTACACACTATGGTACTGGAGGCCAAGCGACCCATTTGAAAAAACATCACACTTTCCGATAGGAGGCGCACCTTAATCAACTTTCTGCATGTGGTGGTGGTCAAGGTGATGTGAGAGGGAAATCAGCTTCTGAGCCTCCAATCAGTGTCAGAGGTGTGGGTGATGAGGAAGAAGAGAATTATATCTTTATGCAAAACAGCCCTGTCCTCAGCAGTGCGCCAGAATCACCCTCCTCAGTAACCTCGCAATGCCATGAGAGTCAAATGAAGACACCACAGCAACAGCATACAGTGACTGCCCCAAAACGCACATTGAGTATACCACCTCCTGGTCCTCTCCCAATGTTGCCTACTTCAGTGGCACCACAAACAAAAAAAATCCAATCTACTATTATGCCCATGTTTAGGCTGGAGGGGCCCTATGAACGCAACCACACAACAGCACGTTTGTACAATGGGAAGCTGGCTAAAATGTTAGCGCCAGACCTCCTCCCTTTTTCTTTTGGCGCAAGGAGTGGATTTTTTCGAGGTTGTGGTGGCGATCTGCCCGAAATGGAAGGCTCCCAGCAGAAACATGTCTGGCTGGATTGGACTTGGATCAGTGTCCCTTCAAGGACATTGGAGAGACAATGCCTGTCGCCATCCCGTGCCTATCCTTTTTTTCATATGCCCAAGCAGGACTGCCCCTGAACACTGATTTACAAGACTGCCCAATATGGAGTTGCATGAATCAAAGAGGATCGACAAGTGTGTACCACTGTCCTTGGATTAGAACAGGTAAATAATATATATTGCACTAATGAGTGATATATTACTGAATGATTGTGAGTGATGAATCATGTGGTGGCAGACAGTGACGGAGGCTGTTCAACTATAATTTGTAAGCTTCATTATGATGATTTGCAATGTTTGTGGCATGATGGTTGATCATTTTTCCTGAACGTGATTGGCCCTCTCCCTTTGACACTTAGCGAGATTTGCTTGCCTGGTCCACTTCTTTTTTTCTGGTTCACAATCATCAAAGACCAGACCAGTCCGTTTAGTTAACAAACTCAAATCTACACAAAAAAATTACTCAGTGTTTCTCTTCTTGTTCATCATCAACAGCAGTGCACTACAGGTCGATCTCTCTCGTTTGGGCCGGGATGGAGTTGGACAGATTTATTACTCGGAGTCAGGAGGATGATGGAAGAAGACTTAGGGCAAGGCTACCTCAAAAGCAGCCAGATCAACTTTTGGGAAACCAGCATGATGATGACTCTAAGAGGCCTACTCAGCTCTGTGGACTGGTGAGAGGTGGTTTGGGAAATGCAATGCTGCTTAGTGTGTGTGTGCTGGCTGGCTCAAATTCGAATCTCCTCTATAATGTGGTTGTATGGTCGGGTGGGGGGCCTGTTGTTGTAAGTAACTGGAGACAGACATGTGATGTCACATCATCACATTATACACGCTCTTGGCTAAATGTTATAATTACAGTTGTGAGATTGATCAGCCCGGTAGAACATGCAGCCACTTGTCCGTAATTGGTTGTAATTTGTTCTTACTTCTCAGTTAATAGATTGCACATGAGCCATAAAATGAATGACTGCAGCAGACTATGCTCTTGGTCTGCCTTTGAGTCTTCTTGGTACACTCCCCAAGAAGCATACCTTCTGTCCTTCTCCTGGACTCTACAATATCTGTTCTGTTTTACAATCCGCAGGCCTTCTCTTTTCCTGTCAAAAGGCAAAAGCTTCATAACACTCCTGCTTACCTTTTCAGACCGCTTCAGACAGGCACCCAAGATTGACGGACAGTCCGAGAATAATGCAGCTGCACCGCCCACTTTCACAATGCAGTATCATTTTTCTTCTAAGAATCATTTTTGAGAACTGTGTAGGTTCACTTCACTCCTCCATAATTTGTATTTTTCAAATCTAGTTGACAGAACATTTAGATATATAATAATATAACTCTGGGGCTGGAGGACTGTTTACAATGCATTTAACTGAATTGTGACATACTCATTCCTTCATTTCCTTCTACAACAGATTGATGATGAAGTGTTGCTCATCGCCCTGATGAATATTGTCGTTGTGATTGAGTAGTGTTTGTCTTTGTCGCACCTTTCCCCAAATCCCCTTTCCCATCCATTCATCAAACCCCTAACCCTCTTCCCCCGGGCTGTGTGATTTATTGATGTGTGACTTAATTTACTCCATAAATAGATCACACACTTGGTGGGGCGGATGTGGTGAAAGCGACACCAGTTCACTGCGGGATCTTTTATTACCTGAGCAATAGCCCACATTGGCCCCATTTACCCACCCACTCATGAAAGTGATCTATATTTTAGATATAGAGGAACATCATTCATCAACATCATCATTTGGGCCTTGTGTTATGTTGCGTAAACACGTAACCTTGTCCACTCCTGACTCTGACTCCACTCCTCCTGACTCGAAGATTACGTAAGTTTAGTTTTAAGTACTAGTTCCCCATTCCTCTGAAGAAGTTATTATTGCTATTTTTGTTATCATATCAGGTCTTCTTTGTTGCGTCATGGTGGTAGTCTGGTCTCAGTCTTTCTAAAGTTGTGATATAAGTAATATAACCCACTAACTCTGTGTTCTCTTTCAAACTAGTTTCCTATGATGCATAATACTTTGATTATTCCTACAGTTGGAGTTCAGCTAGGTGGGAGTAGAACCTCGCTTGTGATTCCTTCCCTATTAGCGCACTAGCCTGCTACTACTACCACAATGGCACCTTGGGAAACCCTACAGTAGAAGATTTGGAGAAGTAGCAGCCCACGCTTGTGAGAAAGTGCCATCTTTCTTGCATGGTATGCCCCCACTTTTTGCTGAATTGCTGATGTACTTTGACTGAGTGTACCCTGGGCTCCTGCCAATCAGGTGCCCAGGGCCTGTGTTCCTTCCCTAAAACTGCATTGAAGCCTAAACCCAATTGGCATCTCTGGCCACATGTCAGCCCCTGGCAAATGGTACCCTAGGTACCCAGGGCACTGTGACCAGAGAAGGCCTCTAAGGGCTGCAGCACTTATTGTGCCACCCTTAGAGGCCCTGTACCCTGACACCCACACACTGCCCTTGCAGGCTGAGTGTCTTGGTGCAGAACAAAACAGAGAGTCGACATGGCACACATCCCTGTGTGCCATGCCCACAAACACACTGCCCTGGCATATCTCAGTCACCCCTTAGAGGCCCTGGGCCCTTATCTGGGTGCACTATGCCAGTGGTGAGGGTACAGGTGCACGAGCCCTGTACCCCTACAGTACCCAGGTCCATTCCTGGGCACTGTAAGTGCAGTGCTGCCATTCTGAGTATATGGTGCTGGGAGGTCGTCATCACGAACTCCACAGCACCATGATGGCTACACTGAAGACTGAGAAGTTTGGTATCAAACTTCTCAGCACATTAAACCCACACGGATGCCAGTGTGGGATTTAATGTAAGATGCACGACAGAGGGCAACTTAGAGTTGCCCCCTGAACCTAACCCACAATTCACGTCCTGCATGAGAGGCTGCCTAGGCTGCCACCCAGCAGACATGTTGCTGGACCCCTGGGTAGAGAGCCATCCGCTCTCCCGGGCCTGCAACAATGCACGTCCTGGGCGAGGTGCTAGGTCTCCTCCCCCAGGATGGGCAGGGGGAAGCCTTTGTGAGCTTCCCCAGACCACTTGCTGTACTCAGCAACTGGTCCCCACTGGTTCTAGCCCCCACTCTGGCTGGAAGACTGGCGGGAAACACCAAGGGAGGAAAGGGGGTGTGCCAGCCTCTGCCAACCCCACCCCTCAGGTGGGGGAAGCGAGGTGAAGCACATCTCCGGGCTCTCGCCATCTTGAAGATGGGGAGCCCTGCCCAATCAGGACTAGGCTCCTGCCCCCCTCCCACTGGAGAGTGGCAGGATAGGGGGTGTACCCACCCCAGGGAAGGGACCCATTGGTCCCTGCCCTTTACCTACCTGTAACGCCCCTAAATTTAGTATTTAGGGGCACCCTGAACCTTCCTTCCTTAGATCCCGAAACTGAAACAAGCAAGAAGAACAAGAAGAAAGAAGACCTGCCGTGCAGCTGCTAACAAGAGGGAGACACCAACTGTCTTGGCCCCAGCCCTACAGGCCTGTCGACCCTCGAACCTGCTCCTGCTAAAACCCCGGTGTCTCCAGTGGTTAGCAACCTCGAAAACCCCGGAGGACCTGACTGCCTTGTGACTCTAACAAACTGGGACTCCCACGAGCAGTGGTTCTGCTCAAAGCAAGTAACAAACCCCTGGTGCCAGCCAGGAACCGCAACTCCAGCACACTCTGAACCCGCCGAGCCCGGCCTGTGCCTGAGTGGACAAAGACCACGAGGATGTCCCCCTGGCGACTGTGACCCAGAATCCAGCACCCAAGGACCCTCTTCGACGATCCTGACGACACCTTCAGCCTCAGAACCTGGGCCCCCTCCAACCACGACCAGCAGAGGGTAAGATTTCCCGATGCAAACAGACACCCCTGCACCCGGCGCCCTGCGGCCTCCTGTGCCCAACTCCGGGGTGCCTACCTATCCTCCAACTACCCAACTTACCTCTCGAAGTGGTGGTCGCACCTGAAGAATCTCCGTGCCCGAGCTTGCAGTCTTTGTTCAACTTCCAGCTTCTCCATTGAAACCCATTGAGCGACCGACGGCTCAAAAACACCCTGCACCCAGCTGCCCGAGTGCCCCTGGAAGTTCAACACCTATCCTACTCTACTTCCCCACTTGCCCTGGGTAAGTGACCAGGAGCCCAGCTCCCACAGCCGCGTGGCCTGCTTGCCAGCAGCCACCAACCAAAGGCCCCCTGTCCGCTATAGGCTAACATTGGGCCTAACTCACTCTGCACCCGGCCGCCCCTGGGCCGCTGAGGGTGTACCAACTGTACCTACCTGACCCTGGCGGACCCCTGAGTCTATGCCCAGAACCTTAACTCTGCCAGTCGAGTACTTACCTGAAAGCCGTTAACCTTCATTTTCTCCATAGGGTAACATTGACTGGTTTACACTGAAATTTCTTCTAAGTGTCGAGTTTTGAAACTTTAAAATATTCACTAAAAATCGTCCGATCAACGAAAACGAAATTACTCACCTGTTATCAGGAGAGATTTCTTTGCTGGATCTTGGTGCCCAGCACTGACCCTGAAAAGCAATTACAACTGTACTTACCGATAACTTGATTTTCCTCCATAGGATAACATTACCTGGTTTTCTCCAGAAATTCTTCTAAGTGTCGATTTTTGAAACAAACAAATATTCCTTAAAAATCGCCTGTGTAACAAAAACGATTTCTTTCAACTCTTTACAGGAAATGCACCAGGGCTGAATCCAGGATCCAGCCCTGAGTGAGAAAATCATACGCAAAGTAATTGATATTGCATTTACTTAAAATTCCCCATTGAGCTCAATGTTATAATTGTGTTGGAATTGTGTTGCCTATTGCAACAACTGTAACTATTGCATTTAAAAGTCTATTGCTTATTGAAAGTATACAACTACAGCATTTGATTCTGAGAAAGTATTTTGATACCTATTGTTGGTTCTAAAATAAAACAACTATATATTTTTATATAATGAAATGAAATGAAATTCGTACTTGTAAAGCGCACTTATACCCCCAAAGAGGTGTCCTGGCGCTGTACGCATACCGCTGTGGAACCCTTCCTGGCTTTTCCCTGTGAAATGTCCACTCCTGGGCACCCCCAAGGTGAAGCCAGGCATCCCAGCGCTGTTGGGGCCGTTGTGGAGATTAAGCAGGCTATTGCCCAGAGTTGCAGAGTGGGACCCATGATTAGAATAGGCACCGAGGCGAGAATTATCAGGTCCGAGGAAATTGAGCCCAAGACCCGCCGAGGCGGGAATTGAACCCTGGTCCCGGGCCAGATCTCTGCATCAGGGTCTGCCGCTCTAACCATTGAGCCACACTTCTCCACAAAACAAAACTTCTCCATATACAAAACAATTGGCCTAGAGTTCAGTTCTTGAGTGTGTGAGACCATTTGCTGACTGAGTGTGTACAACAAATGCTTTACACTGTCCTCTGATACTGCCTTACTGCTCGACCAAGCTACCACTTTAGAGAGTAAGGTTATATCTAACTTTAGCCTCTGCCAAAACTCTGGGGACTGTGGACTCTGTGCACACTGAACCTTACTTTGGTTCAGTATATACAGAGCCACTTTCTTACAACGCTTCATCTATTCAGGGAAGAGAACTATGGAGCATTGCTGTAGGCAATATAGGAAAACGCAATCCTCCAGTGGTCAATATAGTTACCGAGGCTAGAAGGACAAGAGTACTGTATAACTAACTGGTATATACTTTTTTAAGCAGATTTAAAAACAGGCAGCAGTGCAAAGTAAAACACCCAAAAATAGATTTGAGCCATCAATAAAATAAAATAATTATTTACTAACCTTTTAAAAGAATAAAATATACCACTTTGACCCACAACAGACCCACCTCTCTCCCCAAACAAATCTCCCGTCCCCAACCATTGTCTAAATGTCCAACACAAAGTCCAAAGAAACAGTCCCGGTCCCAGCTCCCATCCCAATACCCATCCTCTCCACCCACAACAAGTCCCCCCCACCAAAACGAATATTAAAAAAGTGGCTAAGGAAGAGGGCACTACACACAGGTCAAAAGCTTCTTGAGGTGCCCCTCAATGCGTGCCATTCTACTTCAAGACGAGTGAGCCTCAGCAGGACACAGTGCTGGAAAAGGCAGTCTGAGCATGGGGGCAGCAGTGGTAGTGTGACAGGGGCTTCCAGCTGCTGGCGGCACTGGTGTTGTTCTTGCTGGGAGGTTGGAGCCACGGGTAGTTGGCTGGGGCCCTGGGCAGCGGCAGCTGCCTCCTCTTCCTCTTCCTCCTCCTCGACCACCAGCTGCTGAAATTTGGCTCATATGGCCTCCAGCCTCTGCTGCCGCAGCCGTGCTGCAATCTCCTGCCAAGTAGGTGGTTGAGGAGCAGGAGTAGCTATATTAAGAAAGAAAAAAAGAAACTTTAAGCAATGGTCTGTGCAAAGCACTTGTTGAAAATGATATAGCAGCACAGTAGCAGTACCATCACAATTTATAATTATTTCCAAGAAATACATTTGCTTGGCAGTAAGGAAATGAAATAAACTTACCCTACTGCATGTTAAGTTAAGTTAGAGGAATTAGGCTGGGTAAGTTGACATTATACTACAGAAAAGTGGGGTGTCCCTGATCATCATCATGTGCCTAAGCTTTGTCTTAGTCAGGCACTGTAGGTGACAAATGTTGAAAGGAAAAAATTTGAACAGGCATAAATCTGTTATGGAAGCCATGAAATATATACATCACTTGGCCAGAAAAATGTGGCACATGCCAATAATTGATTTTTCAATTTTTTTGGTAGGCTGGGACATAACTTAGTAAAGAATAAAGGAGTGAAGTACTAGGAGGTGAGTGAGTGGGCACTGGGAGGGAAGGGAAATATACCTTGTTTTCACATTGCCATGCATTGAAAACTTTGTAAATGCCACATTAACTGAAGCAGACTCACATTCCACAGCCAACTCAACAGTGCCAAATTGAACCATGGAGCAGTTAGGTCATGGGTGGCACTGGTGAAATGCCATGGGTAGGGAGGTGATGATTGATAATGGGTGGGATACATATCTGCCTCGCTTAACAAATACAGTGACTCAAGGGAGTAGACATAAATACCACCCCACTTTGAACCAAAGCTTTAATAAAACCTTTCCAAGCAAGCAAAGTAGGTGAGCACGCCCCTCTACAGAAGAGCTCCCTTGTTTCTTCATCCAAGCAATTATGCATTCATCATTTCATTGTTCTAGTATTCTTCACACTTTCATACCTACCATTTAAGCTTTACATTCTCTCATCCAGTCTTTCACCATTGAAAACCATCCATCCATATATATCCATCCATCCATTCATTTACCTATCCACGGCTCTCAGCCATCCATTTACCCAGTGGCTGCCGCCACATATAAAAAGTGGTGGGGCGGATGGAGGGGAGCAGGGGGGAGCGCAGGGGGAGAGCGCGAGGGGGAAATAATAATTAAAATGATTTTAAAAAACTTACCTGAAGCTGCCGACCACCTCCTGTGTCGCGCCTCATTTGTCTTCTTCCTATTTCCTTGCCACAGCAGGCACTGTGGTAGCATCAGACTCTCTGGGCAATCTTCAGCAGGGATTAGCTTTGAGCTTTGAAGCTCCATTCAGGACAGGGAGTCTGTTTCTCCAGCCCAGCTGTTCAATACAGCCAGGTTGGAGAAACCTAAGAGCGCATGTGTGTTTGGCCGGCCTGAGACAGCCAGCCAAACATACATGCACATTTACAGTACAGGAACCAGTCCTCCTCCCCTCTCCCATGGCCCTGGCCTGCCCCTCCCTACTGCACTAGCTCAGAGCCAGCATCTATTAAGTAAAACAATATTAAAATATCGTTTTATTTTTCAGCTGATGGCTCTGAGCCAGTGGGGTGACACTCCTCCACCTTTGAGGAGGAGCAGCCCTGCTTTTACCAATACATCCATTTACCCACTCATGCATCCTCACCCATTCACCCATCCTGCTTTAACCCACCTAAGCATTCCTTTCACCCATCAACCCTATCACCCATCCATGCATTCTTCTACCCACCCAAGCATCCTTTCACTCACACACGCATCGTTTCACTCATATAACATTTCATCCATTCTTTCTCTTTCCATCCTTTTTTCCCTTAAGTTGTAGATAAAAGAGGCCATTAACTCAAGCCCCGCTGTAGTTGCTAAAGCAGGGGGTTCACGACACCCTTGTAGTGAGTATACTAGTAACTGTCAATAAGCAAGCAATGTGACTTACTACCGCCCGTCCCTGCAGCTGCTGGGACTCCCCCTTCAACCGACGCTGCATCTGCTCCTCTGGTGCTGTCGCTGGCTCCGGCACTGGTGGTCTGTGCGGCTAGAAAAAACATTACACATTTTAGATGCCAGATACCCCTCCCGTTATTATTTCTTTTAACAAAATACAACCACAATACATCACTGCAGTTTGGTTGCAGTATTATCAGTCAGGTAGCCAAGCCAAAAATGTTTCGTAATGGAGGGGCAGAGCTATGATGACTCTGAGTCATTAAAGCGCAATAAAGGGGTGGAATAATTGGTCAACGAAGGACATATGGTCTTGGTTGGCAAATGCAATGGGACCATCCTCATACTAGTTTCCAGCCATGCTGCACTGTCATCGAAACTGCTGGTACACTTACTACTGTATAAATTAATGATAATACATACACAACATTAGGGGGCTACCCATGACCATGGCCACTCTCTAGTTTTACTGTTTGAGTATGAGCAAAAAAAAAGAAAGCTTTCTCAGCAAACATGCGTAGAATAAGAATAGCTAACTTGGGCATGCAATCTGCACAGGAGAGTACCAATCCTAAAATTGGTTCTCTTAGTTTTACAGTACCAGTCCACAAGATATATAAGGGGAGAGGGAAAGATTACTGACAAAGCAGAAGAAAGGTTGCTAGAGACAGACTAGTAAAGACAGGAGGTCATCAACTAAAGAAACATGAAATATAGAAAATGTCTAGTATAATAAGAATTTAACATACATTAGATAGAATGAAGAGGAGTTGGAAAAAATTAGGAGACAGGCACAGTAAAAAAAGGAAAAATTATTCAAAATGTGGAGCAGTAAAAGTTAGGGAAATAGTAATATTAACAGGAGTAAATACTGGGGCCAGCAGATCCTTCAGCGCCAGCTGCAGCACTGGTGGTAGTGGTGGTGGTGGAACTTCCACCAGTCGTGGCACTGGTGGTGGCACCTCTGGCTCCTTGACCCGCCTCCATGCTGCTAGCCCTCTTCTTGCCCCTGGATGCCGATGTAAGAAATAAAGAAGATAAAATAAAAAAGATTAGTGGTACAATTAATAATCTAACAGGCAAAGGCAAACATAGTGACATTGTACTTTTTTAAACCAGATCACCTACAGTACTAGAATCAAGTTGATCTATTCTTAATTTCTTAAACCTAAGCCCTGTTCCAAATTCCCTAACCTACATTTTGAAATTACTAATGAATTGCAACGAATGATCTCTGCTTCTCATTCTCACTCTAAGCTCCCTTTGACAGGCCACTTCAGTCTTCCTTTTAGATGCATACTACACATCACTGGGAGATTGCTTGAGACTGTATGAGCTACATGAAGAAATGCACAGAGAACACTAACTCACTGATATTGCTACTACTGCCACTATTTTAGTGAAAGGACAGAGGACTCTGCATGACTTCTTAAATAATCAGCCCTAGCGAGCGCCAATGAGAATGATTAGGTAGCGCTGAGCACCTGGCTCAATCACATAATATTTATAACGTAAACTTAATTTACCTCTGAGTGTGAGCAGCACACTATTTAGAAAAAAAACATTATTAGCATAGAAAGAACACAACAAATAAATAATTACTCACCGAGCTCCGCAACATCGGTGCCCATCAGGTTGAGCAGGTCCTGCTCCCTGTCTAGGATATCAGCCCAGTGGTGCGTCAACTGCTGTTCGGTTCGCTGGATCCCAGAGCTCTGGCGCACACACTGGCGCACCCTCCCCCACAGCAGCCAACACTCCCATACCCGTATCCGCTGCTAGGCCTGCCGCCTGCTTCCAGCATGGAGGGGAGGTGGCGCCGCATTTAAAAAACAAGTGTAGCCGCCTCCACCTCTGAGAAAATGGCACGGGCTGCACCTCTTGGCGGCCTCGATGACCGCAAAGTTTACGGCTAGCAGCCGCACTGGCGCCACCGCTCCCTCTCTCACCCTGCTCTGCTGTGGCACTAGGTCAAAAAAAAGAAGAACTAGGAGAAGGAAGAAAGCAAAAGCTAAAGACTTAAAGGAAAAACACAAAAAAATGACAAAAACGTAAAATACACAAACCCAAAAACACATACTGATACAATAAAGGAAAATGAGGGGTGTATGAGTCACATAGGGGAAGGATTGAAAAGATTAAGGGTGGATTGAAAAAAAGGCCACAGCACCATGCACAGAACAGAACACAAAATGACTGCTCCCTTGCAAACCATGTGGTGCCGTTCGGGCAGTTTCCAGCGCGAGAAGACGTGTTGCGCTACTGAACGTGAAAAACGTAGCTCGAACACGCCCGTCAAGCAGCTCTGCCCGTCCGTGGAATTCTGCTGAATCTCACAGAGATTTTGGGGCACTCTGGAGAATTTCGCATAGCAGAACTCCGCAAGCTCCGCCAAGGCCTAATGAATACATGTTGCAGACAATGTAGCAGGCATCTTCCTCTTTGGACCAATCGAATGGCTGCACTCGTCTGTGAGCAGGTTCAGCTCTTCCTTTCCCACGAAAATACATGTGGCTTGCAAAGCTTTATCACAAGATAGTTACAGACATTCTTGCATAGTTAAGTTCTGGAAACATAAGCCTCAGTTCCCATAGGCATCGAATTCAGGTTGGCCTTCTAAATATTGAATGTTTCACTGCGTACACAATGAACTACGGTAAAGAAAAGAAACATCAACTTGCAAATACTGTTTAGTATTGTATGTCATTACTACGAACAAGAGATATTGTTCAAAATGTGCAACAATTCTATTCAAGCATTATTTTAAATGTGGTGAGAATCGGATGTTAATCATTACAAACAATGTGTCACTTAGTAAAATAATACATTGATTAAAACCGGAACATTCTGCAGTTCTGACGAACATTTCTAAGCATGTCACATTAAGGTCAGACTTCTAAAATACGTTTGTGCAGATTACACCAATATTAGCTTTACTGCTAGTCAAAGGAAGCTTGCTTCTTAGCATTTCTATGGGCCACACACATAACTATGACTGCCTATTGCAGTTTGCACATTTTAAATGCCTTTCATTTCAGCTTTGAATTTTACATGAATCATTGCACATTTCAATTGCTAATCTAAATAATTGTCATTTTAATTAGTGGATTTTATCACATGTACTGAATCAAACTATGCCACAAGTATCTTCACAGTTGTTTGGAGAGAGGGAAGCTGGATAGGAGCATGTAGAAACTGCTTCAACTGACGTGCTTTTTGTCACAGCACATCAGCGTAGAAAATAGAATCTACCTGAGCACTGCCAGGATTTCCTTAGGAACATCGCACAGGAAGATACACAGTAGTTCTATCTGCCGTGAGGGGATTAACACGGAAGTCAGGAAGAAGGAACTACATTTCCAATGAGCACGCGGGTGCCGGCGAGCACCACACATGCGTATATGGGGGAGAGCACTTACTTAGGCGTTTCTGCATTCCATAACGCTGCCAATTATTCTTTGTCCTGCAGTGTTCCTTGAACGGATCGTGGTTTGTGGTCTGGTAAGGGTGCGGCTCGCGCCACCAAGTCATTCATAATTGGGCCAGTTGTACGGTCGTTAGTATCTCGAGTCAGGATTGGATTTGGGCTTGTATGAATATTCCGTTGTTGAGAGCAAGTTCTGATACATTTCTTCTGTTGCAGAGTCTCGCTTCAATGCCAACTCATGCAGAAGGAATGAAAGTGACTCGCTCAATAGTCTCGCTATGACAGGCTGTCATTTGAGATTATCATGGGTGTAATTTGTTTAAAAATTGCACAGTTCTGGTGATGAAGAATGCATGTGAGCTTGTCGGGCTCCCGATGTGGAAGCAAATGATGTCTAAAGTCCTAATCTGAAATATGAAAGACTGTCTTATCATTTATCAACATTGAGGGCGATATCGTTGATCCTTCGTGACGTTTTGATTCCATTTCATAGAACTATGCTATGGCAGTAAATACACATGGAGTAGTTAATTGTTGTTTTATTTTCTTGCCGCTTTAACAGGGGGTTCACCTAGAGTTCCAAGACTTACTCTTCTCTCCCCTGTGATGCTAGGCGGGTGGAATGCATGGGTAGATGTTACAACAGAAACATATAATACACAAAAGATGGACGGACTGCGGAACAAATCAAACATTCACCCCCCCCAATCAAGAGATTTGGGTTAAATCCATCGTTCTTTTGCTCACCATGCCAGTTTGGACCCAGCCATATGCAAATCAGTCTTGACCCTGCTCTTTATGGGAACAGTCCAGCGTGAACTGCCAAGCCAGGTCCTCCCTGGACCAGAAACAAGCATCCTGGGACCGGTTTTGAGGTATCGCCCCTCATCAGCCAGGCTAGCTTGAATCCAATGGCACAGTGAGTCTGGGACCCATGTCTGGGCATACCCGGCGCCCTTAGGGCGAGAAAGCAAAAGACACATGGGTAGATGTTACAACAGAGACATAAGACACACAAAAGATGGACGGAATGCAGAGCAAATCAAACATTCACCCCCAGTCAAGAGATTGGGTTAAATCCATAGTTCTTTTGCTCACCACGCCACCCCAGTTTAGACCCAGCCATATGCAAAACAGAAACATTTGACATGGAGTATATTTCTTGGTTATACAATTATGAGAATGCTGACATTCCTGTTCTTTCTTTTATAGCATAACATAGTATGGATCTTGGTTACAACCCTCATATGTTCTAGTGGAATTTCCAAGACCAGGAATATTGGATTATGGTGTACTTTTATTTCTTTACAGGTATAGAGGTCCTCTATTGGGTTATTACATATTCATATAGTTCAGTAATATGGATTTGTGATCATATATTGTTTTTCTTCTGGGTCTCCCTCCCTGCTTGTTCCCTTCCTATCCTTGCCTCGCTTGATCACTTCAATAGTCTGCGCTATTATAGTTTTCAGACTTGAAGCTATCAAGAGGTGGACCATTCTGAGCCTTGTTCCGATCCTGAGGAGTCATCGAGTTGACACTTTTAGTGCTCAAGCTCCCCATCCTTCTATTCCTGTACCACCAAGTCCTTTAAAGTATAAATGTGTAGTTACTAAAATGATTCATGTCTGGGGCTCATGTGAGACAAAGCCAAATTTGAATTTTCGTTACCCGTGAATAGGTTGTTCTCTAACCAAAAGTTATGAATGTAAACAACGCAAAGTTTAGAAGTTGTCTCAGAAAGATTAATGTTTACAATGTGGTGGAATTCATGTCATACTGACCATTACCTGTATAGTTCTGAACTTGCACCAAATATATCTGAAATCTTTTCCAGTCCTATGTAGTGACAGTAAGGAGATTCACAATATTTGAATATCTGGTCAAGTTCAAAATTGAACATTTAAAAACATTACCATTGAATTGAGATAAGTCAACATTTTGCCTGTGTTCTTCAAAGTACACACAATGAAGCTAAGTCAAGAATCTGCAAACCTGAAGTTGATACTATTTTATGTAACTATCTTTATTCCTGTGAAATGCATTATAATTGAAAGATGGGGGATGTTATTTCAAGCTGTCTAACTGGACATGTTGCCCTAGGGGCCAAACTACTCTAACATTGATTTTACTTTGTGTGAAAAGGAAAAGCTCTCATTTGGGAGAATTGTGTACATTGATGCATGTCATCACTTGGTATTTTAAATCAGCATAGTTATGTCTGCTGTTTATATTTTGTAATTCTGAGTTGCTTAATTGCTCCAAATGAGCTAGGAATCGGAGTCCGTAAAATGTACCCACTATGAACTGGCACTTGGAGCCAATCACCTTACTGCTACTTTTAACTAGCCACATTAGTGTCAAATTAAAATTTAGCTTTTTATTGTGTAAATGATGAATCTAGCAGAGACCAACCTCTCCAAACGATTCTATACTGCCTTAGGGATTAGCTTCTTAACATGGAGAACAAGGACAGTGTTAAACCATATTTACAATATGCTGTTGTGTAAACTGGTAACATTTTGTTGCTGATGGGATGGCTGGTTTCATGGGAGAGTGCCTTAGCATGTTCCTGCTGCATACCTTTGTGATCTGTTAATTCCTTAATAGGTGGAAATTCTGAAATACAAATCACTGTATCTATATGGAAATAGGGACAATTGCAGGAAAGGTGAAGATCCTCTTGACCAAATTTTAATTTTTGTATTTCAATACATTATTGTGGTGGATTGGGAGGACTGTGGGGGGAGGGTACAGAGGCAGTCTTAACCATGGATTATAAAGTTTACAATCTTCAGATAGTAATGTGGGAAACAATAACAGGTATTTCAGATATGTAGACATTGACCTTAATATCCAATCTTGTTTAATGTGATGCTCAAAATTTCTTAATATATTCTGAATTTCCAAAATTCAAATTAACAGATTAATGTGGAGGCCGAAGAAGAATAAAGTTAGATATAGAAGTCAACTGCAAAAGTATATTTTTGTAGTGAATGCATAATGTGAAGAAACAGAATGTTACCAGGATTCATTTATTCATAGAAACAGAATAACATATTCCAAAATGTAAAGGGAAAGTAAGTTGTATGATTTATTTAAATTGTTTTAGGTAGACCTGCTATTTGTAAACTTATATACTTTGTTCCCAAGCAACAAATATAGGAGCCAGTATCGACAGCATTCACTCCTCGAACCATAGACTTGCATGGAACAAACAGCCAAGAAATTGTGCTGACTTTCCAGCCTGTTGTATCCTACATCAAATGCCATTAAATTCTTTTCATCACCTTTTAAAATTGTCATATGGTATTCTTATAATAATATGCTTCTTATTTGGTTGCAGAGTTAAGAGCTACAAATGCACTGTTATTAAAACAAAAAGAAATAATAAACATGCATGAACACCTACATTTACATTCCCCCTTGTTTTTTTTATATTTTGTTTATGTATAACTGTTCATGAAATTAATGTCCATTGAAAAACACTTGGCACATGTTATTTTCATTTATCTGATCACTATTCAGAGGGTGTTCAGACTTTCTAAGTTTTATCATAATGCAATACATAGAACAGGGGCTATAAAAGGGAAATGTAGGGAGCAACTTGCATTCTACAAACACATTTCCAAATCATATTAATGTGGTAGTTTGGGGGTTAATGAGATGTAGTTCTTAAGTTTAATAATAACTTATTATTAAAATATGTTAATTCTGCATTTTTTGTCTTTTTTAAATGCCGTATATATCAAGTGCAGAGGTGATAAGCAAACCATACATTTACAATGTCTATACATCACATATATTATAAATATGAGTGTGAGGGATAGGGAAGGCTACATCGCTAGTATGGACACCATATATTTAAATATTCCATGCAACATAATTCTCTAATATATAACAAATCCAAGTATGTGGTGTAGGGGATGGTTATAAGAGGTGATTTTCTGTAAACCTTTTCACAAAATGTACAGTCATAATATACTTGTAGTCTGGGACATTCAATTACAAAGGTATATAGTGTGGACTGCCTGTCCAACTAATAAGACTGCATTTATAGGCTAAATTATTAGGACCATATGAATCCTGTTCATAGTAAATGACTTACGTTACAAATCAAATCAAAAACTAGATGATTGGTGTTAAATGTGTCTACACTTGGGTACATGTGCAATGGAATGTCCATCACTCTGCATTAAGCTCACTAAAAAACATTCAATACGATGAAACACGTTGAAAAACCTTTGCTTTAAATCTGGAGGGTCCAGTGTAGGTCTTGGAGGGCTGGATCCATGCCAGATATTTTTGGTTTCCAAGTAATATAAATTACCTACAATTACTCTAAAGGGGAAGAATTAATATATGCATTGACTAATCTCCATGTCCACTCCGACTTCCAACAAGGGCTGGTTTGTTGGTGGGTGCCTGAAGAACCTTACTGCAAAGGTTAGCTTAAGCAGGAACTCCAAAAACACCAACTTTAAATATGGGCCTTGAGGTTCCTTCATTTGTACAGCCTTATATCCATGTCATGATGGGCTACACACCAGTATCAATCTCAGCCCTGCGTGCCGTGGAGATGTTGGTAAGGAGACTGATGTTATTTTTCCAGGTGAGAAACAGCTGTTCTGCTTGGGCACCCTTAGTTAGGGGAATCCCATGGCCATCCATGCATCAGTAGAAGGTGGGCCGTATTCAAGGGCTTAGAATTAGTCATGTTTGCTTGTGATGCGTTGAAAGAGCGGTGTGCCATCAAGGTAGAAGAGGTTGTGACTGCCTATGATCCTGGGTAGGAAACAGAGGTCAAAGTTGAAATGTGAAGGTGATGAGAAACCATTGTTGACTCTATCTACACACTTCTCCTTGATAAAAATTGATCTGTAATCATAGATTTCACTGTCAATCAATTTATCCCAAAATAGACTGGCCCTAACGTCAACTATGTTGGGTAAGGAGACGATACAGCTCTCTTTCAGGAAGAGCAGCACCCACACCCAGGCCTCTCAGTGTTCACCAGCAAGAGCAGGTGCTATGAATCAGAGCCCTGGATGGCCTTGTGTGCCTCCCGTCAACTACTCAAAATAAGATTAAAAATAAAAAAATGTTTGCATGCTTGACGTTTGCGAATCAGTAGTTGGAGAATGTCCCTAGAAAAGATGGCACCACGTTGTTACAGCTGGAGAAGCAAAGAACAATTTTCACATTGCAGGAAAACTAGGGACAACTACTGAGTGTTAAGACTCTACAAGTTATGTGGCAGGTGTTAGATACTAAGGTTCTCAATTTCAAGTTCTATGTGATGTATAGTGGACAAAGGCCATCCGTGGTCATTGCGCTGAGATTATCTTTCTCCACCTTTATTTAGTGGAGAAGTGTTGAGGACCAACTTGTAATATGGTGGTTATGCACAAGATTTTCACTGCAGCAGATACATTAACATAGTAGCCTGCCTTAAGATGTCAACCTGTAAAGTACAAGCTGGTTGGAGCAGAGTCAGACATATTCAATGCACATTTCACATGGTTCTTTGGAAGAATTTGGAGCCTGAGGCCAAGATTGTGAATCATGCCGGGGAATGGTTGGAGACCAGATAGAACACTTGATCCTTGAGACGCCTGTTTAGGCGGCAAGAGGTCATTCTGTGTGATCCTGTTAGGCCTGATGCAAGGTGCCTAGTGGTTCTTTTTTGGAGTTACTGATCTGTCAGTGAGTTTTCATGAGTACTTTCAGAAGCATGTTGGACGATGTCTGACTAAGGAAATATGGCCTTTTCTGTAGATTGTTCTTGTCTGATAATCGAGAACCCTCCGAGGGACCCTACAATGCTAAGCTTGCAGAGGGTCTTCTTTGAGGTCCTGGAATGATGAGAAGGGCTTCTTGTCCCAATGAGGAGAGGTTTTTCATAAGGGGAGATGGTATAGTCTTGTCCAGGTGGCATGGCACAATCAGGAACTTCACAGACTGATTAAGAAAAGACAAGGAAACCATGGGACATCACCAGACAACTTTCATCTACCCTTTCCTCATGTCAAAGAGTAAGGTAATGCACTGTATTTACTTATACGATATGTAACCTTGTGTTACCTTGAATTCCTAGAAACTACACATCAAACCAATTATATGCTGAATAGTCTTTATATCACCATTACACATTGGACATCCCCCGGCACAATCTTGTGCACAATAAACCAACAAAGCCTATTGTTAAAAAGAGCTGCCACTGTAATGGTGCTGCCATATCATGCATTATTCACACATTGTGCTGTACCAACAACACGTGGCAGACACACAACCTGACATAATCACGCATACAGCAAGTTTTAAAGAATAGAGTCTGTGGGTGTTGTAACTTACATCTTTAATGAAATGTACATGTCACAGGGTAAATACATCACAGTTCACTATAATAACTCACTACAATGGCCTTTCCTCCTCCTAGTACACATAACTAACCACTTTTTGAACTAAATTACCACATAAGGTGCTCTAGGTGTCTCTAACTGGTCGATCCCTAGATACCAGTAGCTCACCTGCACCCTTGGAGTAGCTCGGGGCTTGTGTTTACTAAAATCATTAAAAGTTTGTTTGCAAATATAAACCTGCAGAGTTCTAATTTTAATATTGATTAAGCCTTATTTAATTTTGAAGGCAGGCCTCTGCAACTGAATGCTTAAGGCTCTGGCTCGTCGCTTGTCGAAGGCCGGAGTGATACTAGCAGCAGCCAAGCACTGGAGTCTTGTGAGAGGCCTGGAGCTGTGGCTGTTGGGGTTGGGGTTGAAGCTGGGGCTGTGGGGCTGGGGCTGTTGGCAGCACCCAGTCCTGCCAGAGCCCTGCCATCAGGCTGCAGAGAGCAGGGCCTTACATTATGAGGTGCCTTCTTCACCTCCACACTGTGTTATGGTATTAAAATAAAACTCAAGGGGCCAGATGTACGACCATTAAGTTTAGTGAGTCCCAAATTGCAAAAAATTGTGACTCGCAATTAGCGACTCGCTAAACTTAATGTACAACAGTGTCTCAGACACTGTTTGCGATTCCCAACGGGGTCACAAATTGCATGCCTCATGAATATTAATGAGGCTGTCGCAATTTGCGACCCCATTGAGAATGGCTAGCACTCCCGGGGATGGTGGCCTGCTGGGGTCAGCAGACCACCATGTCTGGGACTGCTTTTAAATAAAGCAGTTTTCTTTTTTTAAATGCAACCTGTTTTCCTTAAAGGAAAACGGGATGCATTTAAAAAAGAAAAATGAAACTTTTAAGAGTCATTTTTTAAGGGCAGGCAGTGGTCCCTGGGACCACTGCCTGCTCTTAAAAAATATTTACGCACCCATTCACAAAGGGGAAGGGGTCCCCTTCCTAATAGCAAGAGTCACAAATGCTATTTTGTGAGTCAGTGCCTCGCAAAATAGCATTTGTTCATGCCTGGAACCTTTTTTGCGGTCACAAACGGGCCGATCTCCCGTTTGCAGCCGCAAAAAAGGGTTTTACATCTGGCCCAAGGTTAACTAAATTATGGGAGCGTGTGAGCAAGATGCTTTGTTGGAATGCTTTTAACTGGGAGAAAAATAAAATGAAGAGTTAACTTAAACATTAAGTTGGGGGCGTGGCCAACTGCCGAGCATGGCGGATGCACGGTGAGCGAGCTCTGCGCCCGGACCCACGAAATCCTGCCATAATCCTGACGACTCGGCCAACATCAGCCTAAAAATCCCCTTCTGAGATCGAGGGGCATTTTGTGGTGAATTCTGTGCCGGGAACCTGCTGTTCTGCCTGACCGGCGCTGTGACCCGGGAGCTGCGTATAGGCCGCATGAGCCGCGGCCTGCCTTGGAGGTGGGGCGAGGGAGACGCTGGTATCATCGAGAGCGCCGAGGCCGAGGGCCGAACACTATAACGCGGCCCATCCCCGCCCACCCCCTGCGGCCATACGAGGGCGCCCAGATGGCGTGGACAATGTGGCGTGCGGACACGTGACCGGCTGCTGCCGGGGGCTTTCGCGGTGCGCTGCCCTGACGACCAGCCCGGCTGCCTTGGAGCCGGCGGAGCGCCGCGGAGGCCCACCCTGCACACCGGGTGAGTTCTGCCTCCTACCCTGTGGGGAGCTGCTGCCAGCACCGGGGGAGTTGGCCTGCGCCAGGAACGGACGAGTGACCATGGATCCGCCGAGCTTGTGGGGTCGCGGCGCCATATGCCGAAACTGTTGTGACCCGCGCTTCCTGTGATCGCTCCCACCCGGGAGGCAGGCTGTTGGCGGCCGCGGGGGGCCGACTCTACCGACGGCGCGGGCTGCACCCGTGTCCTGCAAGGTGCGGCTGGGGATCGATCCTGCAGCCCCCCCTCATCGCCGCGCTGCTGGGGCGCTCCTGGAGACATCGCCGGCGGCTCGCCCTCTGCAGACCTGGACCTGAGTCGGACTGAGGTGGTTGCAATCAGCGGTGGAGCTCGAGTTGGGCGGCGGCTGTAACTACCACTGCTCGCCCTGTGCGGTGCCCCCCTGTGCCTGCTACGCGATTGTGCTGGGAGATCTGCCTATCGTTGGTACCCCCGGGGCTGGGCTGGCGGCGAGACACCATGGGCCGTGTCACAGCTGGATGCGACGGAGGTGAGGCCTGTTAGTTTGTCACCCTGTAGTGGTGACGCCCCCGAGACTGCATGGACCGGAGGGGCCGAACGGCGGCGCTGATGGCGGAGCACGGGCCTGTGCAGCGTGATTGAAAACTGCTGCCGCTTGCCGGGCGCTGGCCCGGGGTAGCTGCACTGCCGCTGAAAAGGCCAGCGATCCTGCGTGGGCCCATTGCTGTGCCTCCACTTGTTGGTTACTGGGCACAACGAAGTCCTTCTGGCAGGGCACCCACGACTGCCCTCCCTGCCCTGGGGTCCTGACCTCGCCGCAGCGGACCTCGCTACAGGACTGGACGGTATATGTGGGGGGTGACGCCTCGGTGACTCGGCCTTGGGGCACCACTGTGGGGGTGCACTACCCTTCCTGGGGTGCATGCGAACAGACTGTACAACCCCCTGCCTAATTCTCCCCCCCTGGGGCGCTTGGGACGAGACGCTGGTTGGGCGCGGACCTTGCTGCTCGGCGCGGGCCTGGGGAGGACCCGCTGCGGGGGGCGCGGAGGACACTCCCATATCACCCGTAAGTACGCGGCGGCTGGACCCTCGCCGGCCCAAAACTCCACTCTGACGGTGCGGGAGGGACCTCGCTGATAACTACTCACAACACTACCACCCCCACGGCTGGGGTTTGAAGATCACTCTTGAGCCCACTGCTGGAACCCTCCGATATTACTGTAATGGGGCGTCCCAGGGGCAAGGTGCCGGATGCCGGCACTACCGACACCCAGTGGACTGAGGACAGAGAACCCACTCCACAAATGACAAACAGTATCCCGCCTACTAACTTGGAGGCCCCCCCAGACAAACTGGACCTTATTTTGCGGGAAGTGCGGGACTCGAGGAAGGCCATTGAACAGCAAATCGGCTCCCTGACAACTGGGTTCACTCTTCTTAAGGCCGACCATGACAAACTTACCACTGTTGTCAAGGACAATAAACTTGCACTGACGGAGCTGCTGCCACAACACAAGGAACACAGAACGCAGCTTGCGCAACTCCAAAAACAAGTCACTGGGCTGCAGGAGAGGGTGGACGACGCACAAGGGAGGGCCCGACACAATAACATCTGCGTCATAGGCCTACCGGAACGCTGTGAGGGATCGGACGCTACCAGATTCATGGAACGATGGTTCAGAGACCACGTGGCTCCAGAGGGCCTCTCTGACTTTTTCTGCGTAGAAAGGGCGCATAGAATCCCGTCTGGCAGGCCGACGGCAGGGGCCCAACCCCGTCCCCTGATTGTCAAAATCTTGAACTTCAGAGATAGAGACACTCTGCTGCAGAAGGCGAGGGAGCTGTCTCAAATACAATACGAGAACCAGCGGGTGTCCCTATACCCGGATTACACCGCCCTGGTACAATGCAAGCGCTCCCTCTATCAAGACGCAAAGAAAAAACTCAGGGCACTGAACATTAAATATGCTTTGGTGTTCCTGGCCAGGTTAAAGGTAATCCACGACCAAAAGACACCGTTTTTTGATGCACCAGACGAGGTGGAAGAATGGGTTGAAATTATGTTTCCCCCGGGGGGGTCCGGACCCTCTTCGCAGACTGTCGCTGCATCTCCAAGGCCAAAACGGGTCCGAAAATCGAGACGCCTCAAGCTAGGCCACACATCTCAGACTGGGAATCCCACGCCGGAACAGGCCCTGCGGGATCGGACGGAGGCGCTGGTGGCGGCCAACAGGTTCCAGGAAGAAACCCATCCAATACCTTCGGACTCCTCGGAGGACATCTCGGCCCACTCTGACTCAGAGACTAGTATAACACTATTCAGCACTATCACGCCTCAAACCGCTGATGGCTTTATGGGATAGTTCTTTGTCAGTAGCGGGGCATAACGCATGTTAGTTACAATGTCGTAAATGTTAGATTTCTATATTTGCAGTGCATAGGTATCCCCGATGCTCCGATCTCGTGATGATTGCTGCTAAGTACGGTCCGGGCTGCGTTGAGCTCGCAGCGCTCTCACCTCAGTAGGCAGCCTACTGGAATGCACCCCCTAAAGCGAAAGCAACACCTACACTGTTACTTGTTAGCACCGTTGTGCCCATGGTTTGGGCCAGCGTAGTTCTCACTGCTGGCCCGAGTATTGCAGGTTGTAGTTTAGGAGTTTTTGTGGTTTGGCCCACCCCCTATGTTGCTCCACGTACCGCTGCTCCCCCCACGCTGAACACGCGTCCACCACTAGT
This sequence comes from Calotriton arnoldi, assembly GCA_963921515.1. NCBI lineage: Eukaryota > Metazoa > Chordata > Amphibia > Caudata > Salamandridae > Calotriton > Calotriton arnoldi. Next base: position 241,838 of record CAWUFW010014402.1, read on the forward strand.
TCAACTCACGTATACATGCAGGATAGCTACAAAGTGATCACCTGGAACGTACGGGGGCTGGGGTCTATCCACAAGAGACACAGAATTTATGCGCAATTAAACAGGCGACACGCGCACATAGTTTGCCTACAGAAGTCCCACCTGACTGCAGCTGAGGCGGTTAAACTACGTAAGAAATGGAGGGGTCAGGTATTCTCCACATCATATTCCGCCTTTGCCAGAGGCGCATCAATATGGGTTAGAAGTGGGGTCCCTTTCAAGGCCCTAGAACAACGAGCGGACCCTCTGGGTAGATACATTCTGGTGAGAGGCACATTAGACGGCACACAAATAATATTGGGCAGCATATACGCCCCTAACTTCGAGCAGGATAAATTCCTCCTGAGCCTTAACCCTGTCTTGGCGTCCTGGGCTGCATGCCCATGGATACCGGGCGGGATTACAATGCTGTGATGGATCTTACCATTGACGGATCACACCCCCCTCTCAGTGGAGCCGGCTCTGTGAGACAGGCCGATGCACTATGTAGATGGGCGGAGGGCTGGGGGTTAGGGGATGTCTGGCGTCTGAAGTATCCAACCAGCAGAGAATATTCATTTTACTCTCATCCACATCAACTTCACACTAGAATAGATAGGATTTTTTGCTCAAATCTCATCACCACCCAGATCACGCACGCTACAAATCTGGGTAAGACGCTTACAGACCACAATCCATTGGAGATTACCCTAGCTTGGGGCAGAATCCCCACTCCAGTCCCCACTTGGAAGCTGTGGCCCCAAATGCTTGAGGACTCCGTCTTCCGGGAGGCCTTGTCCACAGGTATCCAACATTACTTTGCAGAAAATACAGGCACTGCCTCCACACCGCAAGTGGAGTGGGACGCATTCAAGACGGTGGTCAGGGGGTTAGCACTACAGCAGGGGCGCGACAGGAAACACACAACAACCTCAGGGATGTCGAAAACTCCCTGAATAAACTTGAGCAGGAAGCAGTGAGTGACCCCACTAAGGGAGCACTCTTACAGGAAACCAGAATAAAGCATGCGGAACTACTAGAAACGCTAAGGCACATTGACTACACTGCCTACACGTACGCGAAACACGCTGAAGCTGACAGAGCCGGCCTGCTCCTGGCGCGCATACTTAGGGATGACCCCCGCACACCCCAGTACACGAGATAATTACGATGGGTGGGGACATAGTAGGTACGCAGCATGGAATAAACAAGGCCTTCTGCGAGTATTATCAGACACTATACCAGTCGCCCCCCCACTGGCGGAAGATACCCTTGATGCTCTCCTCACTGATGTACCATTCCCTCAACTAACCAAAACGGCACAAGACGACCTCTCCGGCCCCATCACCAGGGCGGAAATCAAGGAGGCCATCCGAGACCTCCCCCGGAACAAGGCCCCCGGCCTTGATGGTCTTCCGGCTGAATTATTTGCTATATTCTCAGACTCCCTGGTACCGCAGCTAGAGCGCCTGTATAACTCTGCGATAGACACAGGAACACTGCCTCCCACCACCAGTCAGGCATTGGTGGTAACCCTTCCCAAACCAGGCCGCTCGGCTACGGACCTACCAGGCTACAGACCCTTGTCCCTGCTCACGACTGAAAATAAAATATTGAGTAAAGTCCTCTCAAGTCGCTTACTCCCCTATCTGCATAAGTTAATCCACCCAGAGCAATGCGGTTTTGTACCGGCGCGTAGCACTTCACTCAACATTAGGAGGTTATACCACGTCATGACATCAACCCCTCCAGAAAGCTGTAATGCGGGATGTATCACTCTGGATTTGAGGCAGGCATTCAACACGCTTAGATGGGACTATATGTTTCAGATAATAAACAAATAATGGTAGTAGTGTTTTCCTCTCCAGGAAACGGAACCGCACATCAATAGTCCACTCAATAACAAAACACAAAATGATTCTGTGTGATTAAATAACAGTGTTTCACAATAGGATGACGGGATGCTACTATTGCTCACCACATCTACTACCAAAAGATGCGATTAACACAGGAAGTAATTCCTGTGTGTATAAATCATAAGAAAGAAAGCATCATTCGGCACACCCTTAAACAGTTGGAATATCTTATAGGTATTAAACAAGTAAAAATGGTCCTAATTCAAATGTATCATGTAGAGTTCACTTGGTTGGTGATTGGCTATTAACCAATGTCCAAACAATTCAAATTCTTGAAAAGATGTTTCTTTATTCTTGTTGATGTAACATCCAGCATAAAAGACTGTGACAATGCCTTTTTTTTTTTTTTTCTTGAAAAGATGTTTCTTTATTCTTGTTGATGTAACATCCAGCATAAAAGACTGGATGTTACATCAACAAGAATAAAGAAACATCTTTTCAAGGAAGAAAAAAAAAAGGCATTGTCACAGTCTTTTATGCTGGATGTTACATCAACAAGAATAAAGAAACATCTTTTCAAGAATTTGAATTGTTTGGACATTGGTTAATAGCCAATCATCAACCAAGTGAACTCTACATGATACATTTGAATTAGGACCATTTTTACTTGTTTAATACCTATAATATATTCCAACTGTTTAAGGGTGTGCCGAATGATCCTTTCTTTCTTATGATATGTTTCAGATACTCTGGAGATTTGGAATACCTCCAGACTATCTAAAGTGGGTAAAATTGCTGTACTCAGCCCCCACCGCGAGGGCTCGCACTGGGAACCATATCTCACGGGAATATCCGATTGGCAAAGGCACCCGCCAGGGCTGCCCCTTGTCTCCGATACTGTTCGTGCTAGCCCTGGAACCTCTGGCTCTTAAGTTACGGCTATCGGCAGCACAGACAGGTATACGCTTGGGACAGGCTACACACGTGATATCTGCATATGCAGACGATATAATACTATACGCCAACGATCTGACCACAGATCTCACACCAATGCCAGACATTTTCACTACCTTTGCACAACTCTCAGGGCCTTAGCATAAACGAGAATAAGTCATATGCTTTCTGCTTTCACCCTGGGGAACGCCCAGAGGCGATTCAGCTTGGTCCACACTCCCTAGTGGTCGCTACACACACGTTCAAATATCTGGGCATACAAGTGTACAGAACCGCGCCAGATCTTATAGAGGGTAACCTAGTTAAGGCTATCAGAGCACTCCAGTCGCAGGTCACTTTCTGGTCTTCTCTACCGCTATCTGTGATGGGCCGAGTAGCAATCTCAAAAATGGTGGTCCTACCTCGTCTCTTATATTTCTTTACTAATTTGCCGGTAGTGATCCCGACTCTGCTTCTCAACTCGCTGAACACGATATTATCTGACCTGATTTGGGGCAATGGCCGCCGCAGGGTGGGACTGGCTAAACTGCAACTGGATACAGATAAGGGAGGTCTGGGCGCCCCAGACTTCCGCGCCTACTGCTACGCGAGTCAGCTACAGTGGCTCTCGTATTGGCTGGCAGGGCGTAATCTGCATGAAATAGATTACACTTCTGCTGATGTAGACCGAGGGGGTTACACACACTACTTCTGCCGACGGCTAGGATACCGACTGGTGCCCCGACACTCCTTCGCACTGCGCTTGCATACTGGAAAAAATCCACCCATTACACGCGTAGCTGCCCTCCATACTCTGACAACCCGCCACTCTTAGGCATCCCTACCCCCACTGGCTTACTCACTAAACAACGACTCCTTGCCTGGACTGAGGGCGGTGTCACCACAGTGGGCGCTTTGTTCGATGAGGGCACTCTCATGGACCACGGTAATTTCATCAGACACCATGGGGTCTCAGACACACTATATCTCACACACGCTGCAGTCCTACAATATGTGAAGAAACACTGGGCCCCGCACAGGGAGGCACCCGCGCGGCACGAACTGGTCCATATGACCTACCTGATGGGAGAAGGCCGCCACCTCACTAAATGGCTGTACAAAGGCATTACAACACACACTAGAATACCCTTGATGGATTTGTGCAATAGATGGTCCACGGATCTTGGCACAGAACTGACAGACAAGGAATGGTGTATGATCTTAGAATACCCCAAAAAAATCCCACGTAACGCCAAATTTAAGTTTATTCAATATATGGTCCTACACAGGGCATATCTCACCCCGCACCGTCTACAGCGCATATTCCCAGCCACACAACATCATTGCCCCAGAGGAAGCTGACCTACTACACATGCTCTGGCTGTGCCCTGTGCTCGCCTCTTACTGGTCGGAAGTGATCACAATGGTCATTTCTGCGACTGGGATTCCTGTTCCCAGCATGCCTGCTGTCTGCCTGTTGGGGTTGTCTCGACGTCCCAAGGCGCTTTGTAGACCCAGCACTACTCATGGCCAAACGCTCTATTACGATGCGGTGGAAGTCAGTTACTCCCCCAACACTCCATAGCTGGCACGGGGAAGTGGTGAGATGGGGCAGCGCGGAAAGTGCTGCAATCCGGCGAGAGGAAGCCCGCGAACTGCGCAAAAAGGTAATCTCTCTGGACTGGGATACAATACTAGAAGCTTTCAAGTCCCTTGCGCCACCACCAGTCCCTGTAGTGCAGGATTAATAGTAGCTTATACTACCCAGGCCCTTCCCAGCCTACAATGTTAATAGTCCATATGTCCTGCTGATTTAACACTGTACAGTATGCATATTGGAATGTGTGCGGAAAGAGTGGGTGTGACTAGCGGAGCACTCCGACACAAAGTTGATGCAGGGTTGGGTCAGACGAAGTTGGGGAAGGGAGGGAGGGACGGGCTAGTTTAATTAACTCATTACCTGTATCTTTTCACTAAACTGCAGCAGTTCTTCAGTGCAGCAAGAATTGGACCACTTAGAGCTACATCCGAACAATACAGTATATTAAGCACGGACTGAAAGGAAAATGTAATGCTGCTGTCTACACACAGTGCTACCATTGTAACCATAGCAGCCTTTTCTAAACCAGACTGTACTGCAGAATCTGATTTACCTAATATATCTGTCTATTTCGTAATGGATGTTAACTGCTGAAGAAAAACAAAAACCTAATAAAATGTGTTATAAAAATTTATTTATTTTTAAACTTAAACATTAAGTTAACTCTTCAGTTTAATTTTCTCCCTTTTACAAACAGCAGACATCTCGCTCCCAGTGGATGGTAGATACGGTGCCATATTTATAAGAGAAAAATAGAGCCATTATTTTAAAAGGGAGAAATTGGAAGTGGAGCAAAATGTTTCATAAAACATTAAGTTTAAATGTTTTATGAAACATTTTCTTCACACCCAATTAAGTCAATTATGAAACATTTTTTTTATTCAATTCCTCCCATTTAAAAAAATGACTGTATTTTTCTGTTTTAAATATGGCACCGTGGCTACCTGCCACTAAGAACAAGAAAGCTGCTGATTGTAAATGCAACACTTGCAAATAAGAGGAGATGAATATGAATATGTTTTATAGGAGTCCCTATAAACAAAGTTAACTATTTATTTTAATTGTTGCATTTACAAACTGCAGTCACCTTGTTGCTAATGGCCGGTAGGCACGGTGCCGTAGTAAAAACAGAAAAATGCAGTTATTTTTTTAAATGGGAGAAATTTGGAGTGAGAAAGCATGTTCCATATTATGGAACATGTTTCATCACTTTAAATTTCTCCCATTTAAAACAAGCATTGGCAAAGCCAATAGGTCTTACCTATGTGAGATCTATTGACTTTGCCAGTGTTTTTTTTAGCCATTTGCAAATGGCTGATAGTAAAGAAAAAAGCTTTATTACACAGCCAGCGTTGACTGCGTTATAGCGTTTTTGTTTTTAACTTGCAGCTATGCTGCACTGAAGCCAGCGCTGCTGTATAATCTATACCATAACGGCCCTGTCGATATATAGTCTGGGGGCCGCAAGTGCACTCCTGACCTTTCAATGCGGCCCTCTGTTCAGAACAGGCAAGCATTTATTTACAAGTTAATCAACATGAATGAAAGCAAGTAACTAGGGTGTCCTGCACAGTTAACTTTTGGGCCAGCTTCATTTTTAAAGACATTCTGCAACAAACGTGTAAACTCTGAAAACGTCTCTTCAAAAATTATAAACATGTAGTACATCAGACTATATCAGTGCAAGTATTTTTTTTAAGGAACTGTTTTCAAACATGAATTTTGAAACATTCATGCTTCCACCCACCCTGACAACGCCAATAATGAACTAAGAGGCAAGTCAGTTATGTGCACCCTTTGGATGACCTGGGTTGCTATTCTACATGGAAAATATTTTAGTAAAATCAAAGATTGGAGAAGTTTTCATACAGCGCACTTCCTGAAGGTATGTATTTTTAAGATCATATTATATGTAATAATAAAGAACGAGCATTGGCAAAGCCAGTAGGTTTCGCCTATGCGACATCTGTTGTCTTAGTCAATGTTTTTTGTACATGTTGCAGATGACTATAATCAAGATGTGAAGTAACGGAAAGAGCTGCTAACTTGGGGAACTGGGTTTGAGTCTCGGCATCGGGTCAACATCCTGTGATCCTGGCCAAATCTTGTAATCCCCCCCAGTGCCATAAAAAAGTGTCTTTGTGCAATATAACTGGTGCTCTTATAAAGCGCTGGAATACTTTATAGAACTTTTAAGTGCTTTCTATAAAAGCTGCCGTACTGTTAAAAAAGTAGATCCGTACACTTTTAAGGTGTGCCAATGTCCCAGCTGAGAGAAGAGGAAGCTTGTGAGGGAGGAAGCCCGTAAGGGAATAAAGGAAGGGTCAGGAAGTGCAGCGGCGGTGGTGGATGAAGCGGCGCTCGCACTGTGCCACAGGGAGCACTGGGACAGCAGACGGCTGCTAGGGAGGAGGCAGATACCGGCCAGAGCTGGTTCAGAGTTGGGGATACTAGTAAAATATAGCAATAATCGGTGTTCACTCGGTTTCCTAGACCTTTTGTCCCCTGTGCCACTGCACCTGCTGCACCATTCAAATCATGATCCTAGTGCCTGCAAGGTAACTGCACTTGTGACTGCCTGTTTAGTAGTGAAATATAGCAATAATTGGTGTTCAGTGGGTTTCCTAAACCTTCTGGCCCCTGTTCCACTGGCTGGTGGTCACTTCCTCTATCTCTAAGCGAGCAGCTGCCTGTCTGCCCCTCTGTCTATCTGGTGATCACTTCCTCTATCTCTAAGCGAGCAGCTGCCTGTCTGCCCCTCTGTCTATCTGGTGATCACCTCCTCAGTCTCTAAGCGAGCAGCTGCCGGTCTGCCCCTCTGTCTATCTGGTGGTCACCTCCTCTAGCTCTAAGCGAGCAGCTGCCTGTCTGCCCCTCTGTCTATCTGGTGGTCACCTCCTCTGTCTCTAAGCGAGCAGCTGCCTGTCTGCCCCTCTGTATATCTGGTGCTCACCTTTCTTTTTTTCTTTTTTTTTAAAAAACAAAACGGGAAGGGGGCCGCGTGGCCCCCCTTCCCTGGGCCTCTATTGGCCCCGAGGACCCCATCCCCCGGGGCATGCCCTCTTTTTTTTTTTATTTACATATTTGGAGGGGGGCTGCGTGGCCCCCCTCCTCAGGCCATTTAAGGCCCCGGGGACCACATCCCCCGGGGCCGGCCTTTACGTTATTTATTTATTTTATTTTTTATTCCTTTTTTGGGGAGGGGGGCTGCGTGGCCCCCGTCCCGGGCCACTAATGGCCCCGGGGACCCCATCCCCCGGGGCCTGGCCACTCGTTAGGGACCGTGGGGGTCCCCAATCCTCGCACGGTCCCGCCGGCTCCCCGCGTCCTGCGGGAGCCGGCATTGCTTTCCATAAGGGAGCTGCTGACATGCAGCTCCCTTATGGAAAAGCAATTCTGCTGCTTCATTGAAGCGAGAGCAGGTTTCCTGCTCTCGCTTCAATGAAGCAAGCAAGTTTGCAATGACAGGACGGGGCCCCGAGGCTCCCGTCCTGCCATTGCAAACAGCAGTGTCCCGGGGGTAGGCACCACGGGACACTGCAGGAGCCGACCCTGGGGGTGGCGGTCCCCAGGGCCACCACAGGCTCCAGGAGGGGGCCGCGCGGCCCCCTCCCATCCTGTGCACAGCCCCGGGAGGTGGTGGTCCCCGGGGCTTCGAGGGTCTGAAACGGACCCCCACATTTATTTTGTTAGTGCCCCAGGGAGGTGGCGGTCCCGGGCGTGTGGGGGCTTGAGGCCCCCACACAGGTACTATTAATTTAAAAAAGAAGCCCCGGGGGTGGCGGTCCCCGGGGCTGCGGGAGGGCCGAGAGCCCTCCCGCACCATTTTTTAAAGCCCCGGGGTGGCGGTCACCGGGGCTTGGGGCCTTAGAGGCCCCCACATATTATAAATAAACCCCCACATGCCCCCGGGACTTGGCCCACCCGGGGCCAATTAACAAGAAGCGCGGAGACCGCGCTTCGTTTTTTCGGCGGGATCCGCGCATCCTAAGCGCATCCCGCCAATTTTTTTATTTTTTTTAAATGCTTTTTTCTGCCCAGGGGGTCCTTGTGGGACTTCCTGAGCAGACCTAGGGGGTCAGGGTGTTTCTACCCTGCCCCCTTTGTGCGTTTTGCGCACTTGTTTCTTTTTTTTTTCTCGGCGGGATCCGCACACCGTAAGCGCATCCCGCCAATTTAAAAAAATGCTTTTTCTGCCATGGGGGTCCTTGTGGGACCCCCTGAGCAGACCTAGGGGGTCAGGGTGTTTCTACCCTGCCCCCTTTTTGCGCTTTGCGCACTTGTTTCTGTGCCTTGGTTCTACCGAGGGACAAAATGGCTGCCAACACTTCCTGATTTGGAGTGTTGACAGCCACTTGACAGCCAATTAGCATGCAGCTCGTGATCGGGAGGGTACGCGGACCCTACTCGGCCATAGATATATATGTGACTTTACTTTTGATTTTCTCAGGAACTACTGAACGGATTTACACCATTTAAGCAAAAGGCATGACACTGAACCAAGGGCTACCTCTTTGCCAAATTTGGTGTAATTCCGTTCAGCAGTTCGGGCTGTAGCTGCGATGAAAGGTTCCTATGGAAAATTGCATGGGGAAAACACGTTTTGGGACCCCCCTTTTTTCTCGGCCCCCGCTTGACGAATCACCCCGAGACTTTCAGGATAGGAGCGGACCGGAGCGCCCCAACAAGCTGGAAACTTTCGCGAAGATTTGTCAACCGGCGCCGAAGTTATTTCAAATAGAATGTTGCGGATTTCCTATGGAAAATAGGTCCTAACTATAACTATCTACTGGCGACCGCCAGTAGATAATATATATATATATATATATATCAATTCCAATGCTGGCCTCTCTATCCAAAAAGCAGCATACCGTGGACCCAAGTTGTTGCAAAGTGGTAATTTATTTCAAAATAGGCTTAGACAAACTCAACGCGTTTCGGGAGAACCCCTTGTTCACCACTTTGCAACAACTTGGGTCCACGGTATGCTGCTTTTTGGATAGAGAGACCAGCATTGGAATTGTTATATTGGGACTCGCCGTCCCGCCGTGTAACGACGCCGTGAGAGGCAGGGGTGAGGCGTCTGCGTTGCTTCGCACGCTCAGCTGTGGGATATATATATATATATATATATATATATATATATATATATATATATCCAGGTCAGCCTGAATCTGTAGGTAAATGTATACATTGGTGAATGGGAACAGCAAGGTCTGCGTGAGCTTGTAGGTAAATGTATTCATTAGTGAAAGGGAACAGCGAGGCCTGCCTATAGTTAAATGTATCATTTAATGAAAGGGAACAGTGAGGTCTGCCTGAGCCTGTAGGTATATGTATTCATTAGTAAATGGGAACAGCAAGTCCTGCCTGAGACTGTAGGTAAATTTATCCATTAGTGAAAGGGAACAGCGAGGCCTGCCTGTAGTTAAATGTATCATTTAATGAAAGGGAACAGTGAGGCCTGCCTGAGCCTGTAGGTATATGTATTGATTAGTGAAAGGGAACAGCAAGGTCTGCGTGAGCCTGTAGGTAAATGTATCCATTAGTGAAAGGAAACAGTGAGGTCTGCCTGAGCCTGTAAGTAAATATATCCATTAGTGAAATGGAACAGTGAGGTCTGCCTGAGCCTGTAGGTAAATGTATCTGTTAGTGAAAGGATGCAAAGTGGCCTGCCTGTAGTTAAATGTATCGATTAGTGAAAGGGAACAGCAAGGTCTGTGTGAGCCTATATGTCAATGTATTGATTAGTGAAAGGGAACAGCGAGGTCTGCGTGAGCCTGTAGGTAAATGTATCCATTAGTGAAAGGAAACAGTGAGGCCTGCCTGAGCCTGTAATTAAAGGTATCCATTAGTGAAAGGGAACAGCGAGGCCTGCCTTAGCCTGTAGGTAAAGGTATACATTAGTGAAAGGGAACAGCGGCGCCTGCCTGAGCCTGTACTTAAATGTATCCATTAGTGAACGGAAACATCGAGCCCTGCCTGAATCTGTAGGTAAACGTATTCATTAGTGAAAGGGAACAGCGAGGCCTGCCTGAGCCTGTAGGTAAATGTATACATTAGTGAATGGGAACAGCGAGGCCTGCCTGAGCCTGTAGGTAAATGTATCTGTTACTGGAAAGATGCAGCAAAGTCTGCATGAGCCTGTAAGTATATATATATATCTGTTAGTGAAAGGGAACAGTGAGGTCAGCCTGAATCTGTAGGTAAATGTATACATTAGTGAATGGGAACAGCAAGGTCTGTGTGAGCTTGTAATTAAATGTATCCATTAGTGGGAAGGGAACAGCGAGGTCTCCCTGAACCTGTTGGTAAACGTGCCGATTAGTGAAAGGGAAAAACGAGCCCTGTCTGATCCTGTAGGTAAATGAAATGCTTAGTGAAAGGGAACAGTAGGGCCGTCTGACTCTGCAGTCCTCTTAGGTTGAGTTCTGATAACACACCGCCAGTGAGACAGGGCACAGACTGTCACTCGTGCAGTAGGACGTGCGTCCACCTATCATGAACAGCAGAGACGTGCCTTGGTCAGTGGACTTACTCCTGGCTCGGTGCAAGCAGAAGAACTACCTTCCACAGACAGTAGTTAGCCTTCCCAGGGAGAGGTGAAGGCCTATCTGATTATCTGTCTGTCTGTCTCTGTCTACATCCATCCACCCACCCATTCACCCACCCCAAGGATCTTGAAACATGGAGCCCCAAGAGTGAAGAATGTCATGGGACAGGAGAGTTGGGGGGGAAGAGAACCCAGAGATGACTCTGGTAGGGAAAGAGAACCGCAAAGACATTTCTGGTAGGACATGGGAAAACAAGGAGACACCGGTGCTGAGTCCGAGGGACTCTCACCGTCCAAGTGACATTGGGCCAGGAAACATCAGGCACTTTAACACAGGGGTGTTGTCGCCCAAAACAGCAGGCAGGGTGCAACATAGGGACATATCTTTCCATCTACAAGGAGGGAGTATTCGTCTCTACAGGAAGTGGCGTCACTGCAGTTCCTAGCATCCATCTGTACGCATCATAGAATTTCCCGCCATCTGTTTCTAGAAGAACTCATGTCATTGGTTTTACACCGAAACCATCTTTAAAAGAAGAAGCGAGGCAGGCGGACTTCTTTTCAGAGCATTCAACTTCACAGGAAGTGACATCACTGCACTCCCACCTGAAAGGTTTTTCCTCCTGCCCTACTTCAGTCAACTTCTCAGGGAGGTCCACCACCCGAGTGAAACCAGCTGAAGGCAGACACAGACCAGGGAATTCATGTGGGAGGAAGGTCCAGACTTAAAACTTTGCCAGTAAATTTGCCATACAAAATTAGGAAAATTTGATTGTGGTGTTATGGCCTAATGAGACAGAAACAGGCAAGATAATTGCCTGCTCGGGCTAGGCAAGGCCTAAAGACCAAACCCCTACTCCACAGAACCCCTACTCCACAGAACCTCAGTAAGCTCTTAATAGGTACACTTATGATGTTCCTTTCCTAGCGTCCCTCACTATCCATTTCCACAATCACATCCATACCTAGACCACACACAACACATCCTCACAACACAGAGACCGAACCTCACATACATTCCATTAACCTTCACACACCCTTGAACCTTCAAACCCACACTCCATCTCATGCTCGTGGACGCATGCTCTGCAGTACTTCACGCTCCAGGCATTGCAAACCTCATCGCTTACTACAGTATTGACACGCTCTTTCTCACTGAAACATGGCTCACCCCTTCGTCACTGCTCAGCCTAGATGTCCTTCCCATAGGCTACATCATCCAGCATGTGGACCACACACATAAGAAGGGAGGTGGACTCACCATAACCCATAAGTCCTCCAGGTCCTGTCTCCTCCCAAAGAGACACTCGCCTCCATGGAGCTCCTCGCATGCCACTGTCCACATTCCGCAGTTCAGTCCACCACCCTGTACCTCATCTACAGGCCTCCAGCATAAGGTGGATGTAATAAACGAATTCTCAGACCTCCTCATCACCTCATTCATGCATATCCCAACACCAACATCCTCAGCAACGTGAACCAACAAACAAGTCAAGCTTGAAAAAACAAAAAAACAACAAACAAGTCAAGTTTGAAAAAGCAGAAGACGCAGTCCTCAACCTCATCCACACACTCATAGTGGTAAAGCACGTCACCCTACCGACGCAATCCAAGACCACTTCCTCAGCTTCATCTTTTTGACATCACCGACCAACTAATGCAAACCTCCCGTCCCCCTAGACTGGACCGACCAAACCCCATCTACATCCCCATGCTTAGCGTTCAACCAATATAACAAGATCAACCCAGAAGGAAACAACAGGTTATTCAAAGACTTCTTCATAAAAATCCAAATATCAAACTCACCTCTCGCCCCACCACCTCCACGTTTGATGTCAACACCCTTCCAAGTGACTTCAGTGCATTTCTGTAAAAACACGTGAACACCAAGACTCCAAATAAAATACGCAAGTACAAATTAATTGATATTGCAAACACCTTGCTGAAAACACACACTCCTTCTGCAGGCAGGAAAAGAAATTAAAGAAAAACAGAAAACCCGAAGACTGCTAGACACTTATGTCCCTTAGCGCAATACGCAGACCACTCATCAGTCAATCAATCATGTGTTTGTTAAGCGCGACTACTCACCCGTAAGGGTCTCAAGGCGCTGGGGAGGAGGGGAGGTGCAGGTTCCAGTCCATCAAGGAGGAGGTCTATCGAAGAGCCATGTTTTGAGGTTTCTCGTGGAGATGGGGAGTGATGTCATCTGTCTGAGGTGGAGCGGTAGGGCGTTCCAGGCTCTGGCCGCGAGGAAGGAGAAGGAGCGGCCTCCTGATCTGGTCTTTCTGGCGTGTGAGACCACAGCGTAGGAGAGCTGGGCTGATCGTAGGGTCCTTTGGGGTGCGTGGAATCCGAGTCGGCTGTTTAGGTATGCTGGTCTGGTGTTGTGGAGGGCTTTGTGTGCGTGGGTGAGAATCTTGAAGGTGATTCTAGCCTCGATGGGGAGCCAGTGGAGTGTGTGCAGGTGCTGGGAGATGTGGCAGTATCTTGGCAGGTTGAGGACCAGTCTTGCGGCGGCGTACTGGATGTTTTGTACCTTGCGGGTGAGGTTTTTGTTTATTCCGGCATAGAGTGCGTTGCCGTAGTCAAGTCTGGTTGTGATGAGGGCGTGAGTGACGGTCTTTCTGTGCTCAAGTGGGATCCGTTTGAAGGTCTTACGTAGGAGGCGGAGGGTGTGGAAGCAGGAGGATGCAACGGAGTTGATCTGGCGGTCCATTTTGAGTTCGGAGTCCAGGATGATTCCGAGGTTGCGTGCGTGGTCCGTGGGAGTGGGCGGGCTTCCGAGGGCGGGGGGCCACCAGGTGTCGTTCCAGGCGTCGGGGTTTGGGCCCATGATGAGTACTTCTGTTTTGTCAGTGTTGAGTTGTAGGCAGCTGCTTTTCATCCATTTGGCGACAGCTTTCATGCCTTCTTGAAAGTTGTTTGGCTGCGTTCGGTTCGTTGGATAGGGAGAGGATGAGTTGGGTGTCGTCTGCGTATGAAACAATGTTGAGTTCGTGGGTTCTGACGATGGGGGCGAGCAGAGCCATGTAGACGTTGAAGAGCGTGGGGCTGAGGGAGGATCCCTGGGGGACTCTGCAGGTGGTTGGTGTAGGGTCCAAGAGGAAAGGAGGGAGTCTGACCCGCTGCGTTCTGCCGGAGAGGAAAGAGTGGATCCAGTCGAGGGCCTTGTCCCGGATCCCTGCGTCGTGAAGTCTGCGTGTTAGGGTGCGGTGAGAGACTGTGTCGAAGGCTGCTGAGAGGTCGAGGAGGATGAGGGCTACTGTTTCTCCTCTGTCCAGGAGGGAGCGGATGTCATCTGTTGCGGCGAGGAGGGCGGTTTCTGTACTGTGGTTTTTTCTGAAACCGGATTGGGAGTAGTCGAGGATGTTGTGCTCTTTGATGAAGGTGGCGAGTTGGCTGTTGATGGCTTTCTCGATGACTTTCGCTGGGAACGGGAGCAGGGAGATGGGTCTGTAGTTTTTTGAGGTCGGTAGGGGCCGCCGAGGGCTTCTTCAGGAGGGGGTTGATCTCGGCATGCTTCCAGTCGTTGGGGAAGGAGGCGTTCGCCAGGGAGCGGTTGATGGTGTGGCAAAGCATGGGTGCGATGGTGTCGGCAGCTCTGTTGAAGATGTGGTGGGGGCAGGGGTCCGTGGGGGCCCCGGAGTGGATTGACTTCATTGTCTTCAGTGTGTCTTCGGTGGTGAGGGTTGTCCTGCTGTCAATTATTGGCTTCAGGGTGTCGGGGTGGCTGGTGAGGGTTCAGTGTGTTGGCTGTCTTCGTCGAAGTTGTTGTAGATGTTCTTGATTTTGTGGTGGAAGAAGGTGCTGAGTTTGTCGCAGAGGTCTTGTGAGGGAGGAATGTCTGTAGACTCGCTGGTGGGTTGGGCGAACTCCTTGATGATGCTGAAGAGCTCTTTGCTGTTGTGCGCGTGTGTGGAGATTCTGTCTTTGATCGCTGTTTTTCTCGTATTTCTAATGAGTTGGTGGTGGGCGTTGGTGGCGGCTCTGAAGTTGTTGTGGGCTTCTGTGGATCTGATGTTCCTCCAGGCTTTTTCGAGGCGGCGGCATGTACGTCTGGACTCTCGAAGATGGTGGTAAACCATCTGGCTTTCTTGGCACGTGTGTTGTTGTTCTTCTTGAGGGGGGCTATGGTGTTGGTGCTGTCGGAGATCCATCTGTGCAGAGTTCGGGCTGTGGTGTTGGGGTCGTCGTCTTCTGCGATGGTTGGGGTGGAGTTGCTGAGTGAGGAGGTGAGCTGGTCGTCGGTGATTTTGGTCCAGTTTCTTCGTGGGAGCAGGTGCTGGGGTCTGTGGTTGGTGGGTGTTCTGAAGGTGAAGTGGATGCATCAATGGTCTGTCCACGGGAGTTCGGTGGTGTGGCTGAAAGTGATGGGGTTTCCTGTTGTGAAAAGGGGGTCGAGGGTGGGTCCTGCTGAGTGCATGGGTTCGGACACGATCTGGCGGAGTCCAATGCTGTGGAGGTTGTCCAGGAGGGATGTGGTGTTGGGGTCTAGTTGGTTGTCAAGGTGGAAGTTGAGGTCTCCCAGCAAGGTGTAGTTGGTGGATGCGATGGCTTGCGGGGAGATGATGTCCGTGATGGAGTTGGAGAATGGTCCGCGGGTTCCGGGGGGTCGGTAAATGTGGGTTCCTCGGAGGGTGGTGGTAGGGTTGGCCTGTATCTTGAAGTGTAGGTGTTCCATCAGGTCTGTGGGCTCGTCGGGGAGTGTGCTCAGCCGGAGGGTGGATTTGTGGACGATGGCGATTCCTCCTCCAGGGCGGGTGGGACGTTCCTCCGGGAGAATTTGTATCCTTGGGGAATGGCGATGGCGATGTCCGGTCCCGAGGTGGTGTTGGTCCAGGTTTCGGTGAAGAATGCGACGTCCGGGGTGGTGCTGTCGAGGAGGTCCCAGATTTCTGTGGCGTGTTTGTGGAGGGATCGAACGTTGAGGATGATGCATTGCAGGGTCTTGGGTGCGGTTGTGTTCTTGCGGGCGGGTTGTGCTGGATCCGTGGTCCTGGCGGTGCTGCAGGTGTGCCGGCAGCCGTGACAGCTGAAGGGTCCGTGGGTGTCGGCTGGTGAAGCTAGCTTGCAGTTGTTGTTGCGACCTGGGTTGAGTGCATGGAGTACCGCTGGGTTGTAGCGTTGGCGGTGTGGAGGTCCAGGGTTCCTGGCGCTGGTCACGTTCGGGTCCCGGACGGGCGCAGACGGGCTTGCATTCGGCGCGCCAGCGGCCGCCATTAAGTAGGGGTCGGGGAGAGCTGGGCAGCTGGGAGACGGGAGCGGGGAGGGGAACTGGCTCTGGCTGGTCGTGCTGGGGGGGAGGGGCCGCGGGGGCAGCAGCGGCGGGAAAAACGGGGAAAAGGAAGCAAAAATGAAAAAGTGAAGAAAAGTGATAGGAAGAGTGAAAGGGTGAAAAAGATAAAGGGTGAAAAAGGAGGAAACGGAGCAGAAAGGAGAGGATGAAGGGGGCAGAAAGCGGAGCGAGAGAAGGAGTCGGAGGTCCACTGGACCACCAGGGATGAGGCGCAGATATAACCTGCGGGTGGAGGAGGGCCTCGAATACCAACACTACGAGAGTGCAGGGGCTCAAGAGGGCCTCACTTAATGGTGGAGCTACGGGGGTGGGAGAGCAGTTTCACTGACAATGAGTCAGTGGTCTTGCTCACCTGTCCCCGCAGCGGCCACCATTAAGTAGGGGTCGGGGAGGGCTGGACAGCTGGGAGGCGGGAGGGGAACTGGCTCGGGCTGGTAGCACGGGGGAGGGGCCGCGGGGGCAGCGGGAAAAACGGGGAAAAGGAAGCAGAAATGAAAAAGTGAAGAAAAGTGATAGAAAGAGTGAAAGGGTGAAAAAGATAAAGGGTGAAAAATGAGGAAACGGAGCAGAAAGGAGAGGATGAAGGGGGCAGAAAGCGGAGCGAGAGAAGGAGTCAGAGGTCCACTGGACCACCAGGGATGAGGCGCAGGTATAACCTGCGGGTGGAGGAGAGCCTCGAACACCAACACTACGGGAGTGTAGGGGCTCAAGAGGGCCTCACTTAATGGTGGAGCTACGGGGGTGGGAGAGCAGTTTCACTGACAATGAGTCAGTGGTCTTGCTCGCCTGTCCCTGCTGCGGCCGCCATTAAGTAGGGGTCGGGGAGGGCTGGACAGCTGGGAGATGGGAGGGGAACTGGCTCGGGCTGGTAGCACGGGGGAAGGGCCGCAGGGGCAGCAGCGGCGGGAAAAACGGGGAAAAGGAAGCAAAAATGAAAAAGTGAAGAAATGAAAAAGTGAAGAAAAGTGATAGAAAGAGTGAAAGGGTGAAAAAGATAAAGGGTGAAAAACGAGGAAACGGAGCAGAAAGGAGAGGGTGAAGGGGGCAGAAAGCGGAGCGAGAGAAGGAGTCAGAGGTCCACTGGACCACCAGGGATGAGGCGCAGGTATAACCTGCGGGTGGAGGAGAGCCTCGAACACCAACACTACGGGAGTGCAGGGGCTCAAGAGGGCCTCACTTAATGGTGGAGCTGCGAGGGTGGGAGTCAGTGGTCTTGCATCACATCAGCCACAACA
The DNA here is from genome assembly GCA_963921515.1 of Calotriton arnoldi. NCBI lineage: Eukaryota > Metazoa > Chordata > Amphibia > Caudata > Salamandridae > Calotriton > Calotriton arnoldi. Next base: position 259,332 of record CAWUFW010014402.1, read on the forward strand.
AAGTAGTACAACAACACTGATAGTGCAGCCGGCAAAGGAAGAGGAAGACTATAGACGATGGTCGCAGGGGCACTATGACTGGTACCACGGGACATTCAGAGAAAATGGTGGATAGACCACTCTAGGTCCCTCAACTGTCCGACCCCCAACGTGCAACATTTTTTGATTCTGTGCATACAACGCTCTGTTGAACCCTTTGCCTGGGACCACTTAAGGTGATAATCTGTGGATAACGTTCAAGTTGTCAAAATCATCAGTGAACGGAGCTCCTCGAAAAGGCGAACCTGTGTCCTTCTTCGCCTTGTGTGGTAAGCCATGCATGACCCTGACTTTCCAGCTTGAGTGCGGCATTGTCCAAAGCAGCTGAGTTAGCTATTTCCACTACTGGACAGTGGAGGTGGTGGTCACTTACTGCCAGCAGGAATCGTCCTGCAGGCGTAGTGAAAAGATCCATGGTTGCTGTGCTCTACATTATACGGCAGCCTTCTTGTTATGAGACCAGGGCATCCATGTGGCCTGTTGCCTGACAGACAGCAATGCTATTCATCAGTTCTTCAACCAGATTATCCTGGTCAGGAAACTATAGCTTTTCTCTTTGGTGGTCCTCTGGTCTTCTCAACACTCTAGTGTTCTTGATGCACCAACCATGTGGTCCTGATGATGGGTGCTCTGAAGACCACAATTTTACTTCCCCTCAGGATGATTCCATCATCGATAGTGTGCGGTGTAGGAAGGTGGAATCTGACTGCATGGTTACCCCCACTTTTTTCCTGGTGTTTTGCTGGTTTTTGACTAGTCTGACTGGGATCCTGCTAATCAGGACCCCAGGTTATCTGCATTCTCCCTAAATTGGTTGTGCATGTACTTTAAGTACACTACAGATTGGATTCTGGGGTACCCTTATCAGTCCCTAGTATATGGTACACCATGTACCCAGGGCATAGGTACCCCAGAGGCCTCCCAGGGGCTGAAGCATGTATTGTGCCACCCCTGAGAGGCCATTCAAAGTGACACCACAGGTCTGCTACTGCAGCCTGTGGAAGGAGGTGCATGCACCCCTTACTTAGATATAGGTTACCTATATCTATTCTAAATCACTGCACATATAAACCTATCAGTCACCCCTATGGCAGGCCTTATCAATCCTGAAGGCAGGGTGCTGGGTTTTGTGAGAGAGGGTGCCCCTGCATGAGCAGGGCCCCTCTGCAGCCTTCGGAACCTATTCTCCGGGGTTGTCTGTGATGCAGCCGACCATATATACTTAAGTGCATTATAACCTCGAGGTTAATGATAACTTTAAAACGGCTGCTTACAAACATGTCGTGTTTGGTGTCAAACACCTTGGAATCATACCTCCACATCAGTAACTTCTGTGGGAGGTATGATTCCACCCTTGTAGAACCACTACTATGGGTCACCGGTCTACCCGGTACCAGCTTTCTCAACCTGGGCAGCACAAAATGGATGCTGCCAGCCATAGACACGAGTCTGCCCTCCTGCTGCTGAGCCAAACTCAAGCAGAGGAAGGCCTGACAATAGGTTTCCTGTCACAGGGAGGTGTGACCACCTCCCAGACAGGGTTTAGTGTATTGGGGCTGGGTGGGTGCACTCTTAGAGTGCCAAAAAGTCTGCACTGGGGGCACATTTGGTGTCCCCATGCATAGTCCAGCTCAAACCAGTTCTGGGCACCATTGGCTCCTACTCTGGTGCAAAACTGGACAAAGGACATGGGTGTAGCCACCCCTCTGTCCTGCCCCTCCCCTAGGAGGGTCCCCAGAGTCAGTCCAACCCCTTCCCTGGGTATAAAGTGGGAAACCTGATTACAGGACTTTGGATTTTACCTGGACTAAACTCTGCTACAGAAACCAAGTACTTCGACGGTCCACACTTCGCTGGACGACAGAAGAATCTCCCTTGGAGTAAAGGAGTTACTCCCCTGCAGCAGCAGGCACCTAAAATGCATCTGACCGGTTTGCATCTCCCAAGCTCCTGAGGACTACGAAGATTTCTGCAACACAGGAGGTGGGTTCCCGAGTGTCCCTCAGGTCGATCTACTCTCTCAGCAATCCTGAGACCAGTATCCCTTGTGGGGACCGTGCAACCCGAACCCCTGTGCACTGTGTACTTTTGCAGCAGCATATGCTTTTTGGCGATCCCTGAGGCTGTGCTTTGGACTACGTGTAGTGCCGACCCCGAGCAGCATTTCCACTGAAAATCTCTGGCCTCCACTCCACGAGTGCTCTGTGGGCTGGTGCTTCGTGATTCAGCTCAAGGTCCCCTCGTGATCCCTGGTCCGTTGGCCTGTGGGTCCTGGCGAGGGTCACTTTGATTTTCCTTGGGCTTCCCTGGTTTCTCCAGACGTGCCCTGACTCCCCATAGCTTGGAGAGTCTCCTGGACCTTGCTGGTCCACAGCGTAACCTGTTTCCTCTGCCCGCGTGGGTTGCATTTGCCAAGGCTTGTTGGTGTTAAATCCAGACACTGACCCCTCAGCACTCGACATCCTTCGTGGGACAGCTCACCTCCAGACTTTGGTTGTTGTTGACGTCTTCTGGTCTCCGTGGCTGCATAGTCAAGCATCCTATCTTCACACCTGAAGCACCCGACATCGGTGGGCATTCGTCTATCGAGCCCCTGGTCACCCTGAAGTGACCCAGACTCTGTCCCCTCTGCTTTCAGGTTCTTCTCACCTCGGATCCAGGCTTGAATTCCACCGGACACTTTTCATCTTCCCGGCAGCAGCACTTCTTCTCATCACGCCATTGAAAACGACGAGGGTTTCCGACACCACTTGACCCCTATGCACCCGGCTCCTCTGGGATAGGTAGCACGGGTACCTCGGTACTCACAAGGGTGCTGGCCTTAGAACCTTCTATGTTCCAAAGAGTTTGCTTGAAGTCCTCTCCGAAGTGTCCTTAAACTGTAATTTTCCAACCGCGACTTTCCCATAGAGTTGTACGGAGCTCACGTCTGTGTTCCCACACTGCACCCGTCCTCCGTGGGCTCCCTGTGTCACTCCTGTGGGTGGTTCCTTGGGTTCCCAGCAATTCTACGTGCTCTACGCACTGTGTCTAGTGAAGTCGTTGTTGTTATACCATTTTTTTAGTATATGGCTCGGTCTCCCCCTGGAGCCCGCTGTGTATTGTGCTATTTACTGTCGTTCTATTGATTAAGTATTGTGTGCTTTGTGTTCTAATCTCACATAGAGGTTAGTAGAGAGTGTTTAGTAATAAATACATATTTTTTATATAACACTTGTGTGGTTCTCCTTTCATTTGGTCACTTAGGAGGTTCTGTTCTGGTAAAACAAGCCGCTTTACATTCCTTCAAGACTTAGCCTGAAGGCTGCTCTCCATAGCTACCACTAGGATAGCTTTCAATAAAGGTTATCTTTGACCTAATCATCAATAAGGGTCGTTTGGACTGGTGCAAGGTGCCCACTTTAATTAGTGGACAGCATACACCAGGCCAACTTCTCACATGCGGTTCATGCCTTATCCTCCACAATGACCTTACAGTAGTCTGAACCCGGGGAGTGTTATGTTGATGACCTTCAAGAAAGGCTTTCCACAAACTGTCCTGTGCTACTAGGGTCACAAGCTGTAGATGTTGATCTACGGGAGTAGATTCAGCTGTGAAAATGTAAGTGCCGGATAGTGGATAAAGGGGGGGGTGGCATCTAGGGTGCTGTGAACTTGCATATGTCCCCTGTTGCTCTCCTTTTCCTCCTTCCCCATCCCCCATCCTCCCCCAGTCCCCCTTCCTCCAACCCTTTACCCCCTCACTCGCTTCGCTTCCCCTAACCTCCCCCTTTTTCTCTATATAACTCTACTTCCTTCTACTATTCCACTACTTCCGCTCTCTTCCCTCCTACGTCACAAAACTACCCCAGGGTATCCCACAACTCAAAATGCTAACCACAAGCCGTATGGCTCCCCAATTATTTCTAACACCCAGACCAATACAACTCAACACTCAGGTGACACCAGATTCCGATACAACCCTATGCCTCTCAGACACCAACCCTACTGTGATAACTCATTATGTAGTCATTATTATTCACAATGCCCCATTATGTGATGTCTTTATTTCTTCCCTCTGTACTGTACTACTACTGTTCGTTTTACAAAACTTCAATAAAGATAGCTTGGAATAAAAAAAGAAAGAGTAAGTGCCTTTGGTCATGCTCATAGCTTCACCAGGTGGATGTGTTCCTCACTCTGCTCAGCCTGGTTCCATTAGGTAGTGTGGGGTGCCAAGGCAAACATTATCCCGGATTATCCTCCCCTGGTTAGTCCTGCCCTTGAAGCTGCACAGCCCATGTTTCGATTCTGGACAGTGGGTGTCGTGTGAGGCCTTGAAACAGTAGAACTACTAACATGTGCCCTTTCCCGCTTGGAAAAGGGGACTGTATGGGTACAAATGCAAATGTTGACATCCCCATTAAATGGTCAAGGCTTCACGCTTGTCTTGGGGATACCTAGAGTCCGTAACTGTGAGGGCCTTTGTGGTGAAAGCATTGAGGTCCAGATCACTTCGCCTTTTCTCCTGATGCACTATTGCCTGCCGGCAGGAGCTAGCATCCGCAAGGAGTTTACACTCCTTTCTGGGGTTGAAGGATTGCATGCATGGTGGTGTCATGCAGCAGCACAATCTCTGTTGCCTGAAACTCCTTGCTGTGTATATCTGTCCATGCCCACAGGATCTTTTGCGTGGTCATTGAAGGTCTCTGCAAGGGTGGTTAGGTTGGAAATGAAATGTCCACAATATGTTGCCATTTCCAGACACATGGGGAGACTAGATATCTTGCACTTTCTTGTGATCAGTCTTTAATCCTTGACCAAAAAACTTGTGCCCACAAAATTCTATATTGTCTTTAATAAGTCACACTGCTTTATGTGTAATATGAGACGGCAGTGTGAACTTGGTGATAGGGCTACCCTCAGCTGGGAGCTATGCCCTTGTATGCCTGTGGTGAATATCAGGATATGATCACTTAGGTTCATCATGCTATGTAGAAATAGTAATCCTTGGCAAATAACTTTCTGAAGCACTGCCTCCGCCGATGGGATGCCAGAGTTCCAACGTGTGTAGCATCTTAGCTCTAGATGAATGGGATTGTTGTCCAGTACCAGCTGATGCTCCCCAGCATTGAGGTCCAGGTAGGAGAATCATTATGTGTTGTTTAAATTAGTCTTGATGATAACAATGGCTCATGTTTGGTATCTCCTTCGATTTGAGAAGTCTCATGTCGATACATTTACTAAGAGCCTCTGGTTGCTTGGGTTTGGGGGTTATGACTGTAAGAGCCACGGGTGGGATTTTCCACACTCAGTTACTCCATCACTCCCCAGGTTTTTGGGTTATACAGCACATATGAATGGTTTTCTCTGGTGGTAGAGGGCTGCATCAGCTTCCCAATCAGGCTATTAAGTAGACTTGATGGCTTCAATCTGAGTCACCCAAGGCCATAGAACAAAATACTCACATTCTCTTAGCAGGTCATCAGTTTTGCAAATTATCACATTTAGCACAAAGTGATCAACGGACGTTCTTCACTTGTGATGTAGCTGATGATTGTGCTGATGACACACTTGGTTGTGTAAAAGTTTGCATTTATCTTCTCTGTGCCATGTTTCAATGATGTCTCAAACCTGCCAAACAGAAGGAGCGACTCAAGACTCCCACATAGATATATCCTTGTGTTTGTCTTTTACAGCTTTGAGTGTGGTCTCAGTTTCAAAAAGTGTTCACGGTCCATGAAGTTGAAAGATGCTCCTGTGTTGATCAAACCTACCATACCTACTCCATTCACTGCTGCTTTACCTTTGGGCTGTGATCTGTCTGTTGTTGAGTTCCTGACAATGGAAGAGATTGCATAAATCTCCTCTCATTCCTCATTACTGTGGCTGGATTGTGGGATATCAGGGGACAGCCATGGACACTGGTCATTATTGACTTTAATGGTCTGAATCGTGCATTGTGCTCCTGCTTCCACCTATGTCACTACCATGCATGTGCCGCATTCTGGGGATGCTGAGCAGCACGGCTAAAAACCATTGGCAAAGCCGATACCACACAAAGGCGAGATCTATCGGCATCATCAATTCTTGCTAAGTCTATTCACCTGCCTGACAAACAAAATGCCTCCATACACAGGGTCACCGCCTTTCAAGCCTATGTCACTCTCCAAAAAAGTGATCGTTCACCTTAATGGACTGACCCTCCTAAACGCCTGATTTCACACACATGTTTAAGTCAAGAGGTTGACCAATATAACCCATAACTCAGAATAAGTATTGCTGCCCTGAGCCACACGCATTAACCAGACCCATGAGCTGGAAATACTTTTATACACCCAGCTCTCCAGTGCCCCCTGCCTGCTTTAACAAAGTGGTGTCGGCTAGAAATCCAGGACTGGATGAAAACGTCTTGCATGAGTGGGGTCTTTGGACAGCTCCAGTGCAGCCCTGCCCGAAGCTCTGATGTGTGCAGAGTATCTCCTGGCAGCCAGACACCCTCCATGACGCCCTCCTACCACATGGGGGTGTCCATCTGCACCTTCTTTACTTAAAGCAGATTAGCTCAAGCAAGATGGCATAGAAAAAGCCCTCTCAACACGAGTGGGCATCCGTCTGTAGTACCCCCACTGAGGGCAGAGCTGAGCCTGCCAGAGGACATGCAAGAAGCCTTCCAACCATGAGGGGGCATCGTCTGTAGTTTCACCACTGAGGGCAGAACAGAACCAGCCGGAGAGTTTGCAAGAAGTTCCTCCACCATGAGTGATGCTAGCCAGCAGCACCCCTAGTTGAAGAGAGCACTGAAGCACTCTGCCCACCCCCCTAAACCCCTTTCCCCCACATGCCATGCAATGCCTCAGCTGGGTAGGATATTTACCACTTATTCAGGATATAGTTTGATCAGATTTTGCTTTGCAGCATTAATACGGGTAATGGCAGCATCTGCTATTTACAGTGTTTACAAAAGGCAGAAAGGTGGTTTGAAGCACTGTCGCCAACACCATCACGGACTTCGTTGCACCCGTCATCCTCGAAGTCAGCATCTTCATCCTCTTCGTAGACCTTAACTTCCACCTTGAAGACCATGCCAACCTGAACATGCCTGCACTACTCAAAGACCTTCACAACTTTGGCCTCACTCAACACATGAAACAACCCACTCACCAAGCCGGACACCTCCTGGACCAGATTTTCACCTCATTCAAAATGTCTGCAGACAAGCCCATGTGGATCACCTGAACAGACCACACCCTCATCAGGTTCACCATTTGTACCCCGCACCAACACAGATCGACCATCATCATCCCAGCCTGCCGAGGCTGGAACAACAACCCAGAATAAGATTGGAAAGCGAAACTCGCAGAGCATCCGCCTGACCACAGCAGCAGCTTACCCGAATCCGTCAATAACTTCAACCGCTGTATCACAGCCTGGGCCAACATCCTGGCTCTCCTCAAGGACAAGAAAGCCACAAGAACCAGACCACAGACCATCTGGTACATAGAGCAACTCAAGATGTCGAAGCACCACTGCAAACAATTGGAGCACAGAAGGAGGATGATCCAAGACAACGTAGACAGGAACAATCTCAAGTCTGCCCTCAGATGCTACCGCCAGCAGATTCGGGCCACCAATCACACCACACTCGCAGACTGCATTGACACTTGCACTAAAAGCAGCAAAGAGATCTTCACCATTGTGAGAGATTTCACCTCATCAGTAGCCTCCTCCAACAGCATCACTCCCTCATAGGTCCTCTGTGACAAGCTCTCGCAGTTCTTCAGCAGCAAGATAACGTCCATAAACAGCAACTTCGACCTTCAGCTGGACCAGACAGACCTCTGAACACAGCGACCTGTCTTTTTCAAGGAAACAACTATGACCATATGTCCCGCCATCACTGCAGACTAAACCGCCGCCACCATGCAGTCCATCCACTCTGGTGCCCCCTCGGATCCTTGACCCCACTATGCCTTCACCAGAGGACTTAAACCCATCAGCTCAGTGCTCACCCCAATCCCAAATGCCTCCATTGACTTGGATACTTTCCCGGAAACATGGCAGCACACCGCTGTTCTAGCCCTGCTGACCCAATGTCACTTGCCAACTATAGGTCCATCTCCCTGCTATCGTACCTGGCCAAAGTCCTAGAGAAACTCATCAACAAATGCCTCACCAACCACCTAAACAGCCTCCAACTCCTCAACGTCACATAGTCTGGCGTCAGACCCAGCCACAGCACAGAAACAGTCCTCATCGTTGCTACCACTGACATCTGCTTGGTCTTGGACAGAGGAGACATGGCTGCCCTGAGCCTCCTGGCCCCTCCTCATCCTTCGACAAAGTATTCCACCATATCCTTATCCAACTCCTGCACGAGATTGGAATCCAAGGACCCACTCTCCACTGGAATGGCTCCTTCCTGACTGGAAGGAAACAGTCAGTCAGCCTTGCCCCCTACTCTTCTGACGCCTCCAACCTCATCTGTAGAGTACCGCAAGGATCCTCACTTATCCTGACCCTCTTCAAGGCATATATGATCCCAACTACTAGCATCATGTGCACCCACAACATCAATGTCCTCTCGTACGCCAACAACACTCAACTCATACTCTTCCTCTTGGACAAGACTCCCAACACCTGGAACAATTTCACCACTTGCATGGCCGAAGTCGCCCACTGGATGAAGACCGACTGTCGCAAACTTCTCACCACTAAGACAGAGGTTGTGGTCTTCGGAAAGAACACCTCACTGTGAGACTCCACCTGGTGGCCGGCTGAACTAGTCCCTGCCTCTACCACCCGTGCTAAGAAACTCCAGATTGTCATTAACAGCAATCTCTATGTGACCACCCAAGTCAAGGCTGTCACAGCCTCTTGCTTTCGCACCTTGAAGATGCTGAGGAAAAATCTTCAAGTGGCTCCTGGCCAACACCCACAAATCCGTTACACACACCCTCGTCACAAGCAAGCTGGATTACCAGAACACCCTCTGGGGGATCAGCAAGCAACTCGCCAGATAACCATAAACCATTCAGCAGTCTCAACCTCCCACGCTGCACACACATCACACCGCACCTCAAAGAGCTACTCTGACTCACAGTACACAAACGAACTGAGCTCAGACTCCGCACCCACACTTTCAAGGCACTACAAACACTGGCCCAGCATACCTCAACAGCCGTATCTCCTTTCACAAACCAGCCGGACAGGTCCACTCATACAGACTGCTACTCGCACACCTCCCACGCATATGCAGAACCAGAACTGGTGGTAGCCCTCTCCTACATTGCTCCCAAAGCCCGGAAGGACCTGCAGTTGCACATCCGAGCCCCCTCTACAATTCTCGAGTTTCACAAGAAGCTGAAGACATGGCTGTTTGATTGGACCCTCCGCATGCCCTGGGCTAGGCTAGACTCACACCTACGCAGGGCTAGGATACCTTCCCTGGTGATAGCGAGTGCTACATAACTTAACGTGACATGACATGACATATTTAAAGACAAGGCATGTCACTATCCCTACAGGAGGGATCTCAGTGGCCCTGTGACACCCTGAGAATATGGTAGAACAGCCACTCCTAAGAACTTGATATTGTGAGGTCTTGGAGGCCGGTAGGGTGGAAGGCATGGAAGAGGGGCGGTTATTTATATATGTTAGTTTCATAGGTGCATGGCAGAACATATAGAAGTAGGAAAGTGTGGACAACCTCTTTTTATTCTTATTCTTTCCTTTGTTCCTTCTAAGATACTTCATAGCCTCGGTCTTTCCAACAGCCCCAACCTACCAATGCTCTTTTTTTCTTTTCCCGTTTCCTCTTTTTCCTTCGTATCTCTTCTTTCCTCTCCTCCTTCCTTTTCCACACTTCTTTTTCCTCCCCCTGCTCTTCTGCCCATTCAGATTTCCTTCCTTTCTCCACGAGGCTCTACCCATCTTTTCTGCAGCTTTCTTTCCTCTGTTCCTTGCTGCCCTCCCTCGTCTCTTTTCTTTACACCTCCTCTCTCGTCTCTTTTCTTTACACCCCTCCCTTCCGCCTCTTTCTTCCTTCGCTTTTTTCCTTCCTTGCACATCATTCTTCCCCATCCTGTTCCCGCTTCTTATCAAGTCTTGCTCAGCTCTGCTTTCATTGTACGATCCCTCCCTTCTCTTCATTCCTCCCTCCCTTCTCTCTGGCATTCCTCTTCCCCCATCCATCCTTTCCTCCCCTACCTTTAACCCTACCTCCCATTCCTTTTATCCCCCCTTTCCTTACTTTTTGTGTCTTCACTGTGGTTGCCCCGGTCTTCCCTTTCTCTACTCCCCTTCTACACCCCCCCTTCCCTTCCCCTTTCCCTTCCTCCCTTTCCTTTCACACCCTCCTTATCCCCTTTCCTTAGTCTGGGGGTATAGCAGAGCTGGACTGGCCGTAGCGGGCACCGGGTGTAGCGGGCACCGGGTGTTTCCCCGGTGGGCCACCAGGGCGGGGGCCGGTTTTGGGCCCCTGGGGGGCCGTTTTTGCTACAGGGCCGTTTTGCAGCATAGCTGCAATATCGCCCCCTGTAACAAAATCAGCCGCACCCCGACCCCCCAGGGGGCCGGCCGAGCACTTTGCCAGGGCCGGTGTTCGTTCCCAGTCCTGCCCTGGGGTCTAGGGGTCTAGGGAGGGGACACGAGTCATAGGTCACAGTCTGGCTGGGGCCTCTTCGGAGGAATGTGTTACTTCTGACAGCAAAAAGACACCCCCAGCACCAGGCAGCAGTGTTAGGGGAGGGGCTCGAGGGCCGCTGGCAGGAGTGAGAGCTCTGCAGGTTGGGAGAGATACCTGAGGGTTAAGAGGTGAGAGGAGACAGCATAAAGGCAGGACACACAGGTGCCTGTTTCAGAGCTCCATTCACATGTGCTCAGGACCGCATCACACCAGCTCTCCTCCTTAAAATGGCTGCCAGTCGAGGCGGATTTACAAAACTGCCCGTTTAACTTATAAGGCGCTACACTCCACCATCCCCAAGTGTCTCTTGCCAGCTAATCATCCTTGGGGACTCTCGAATGATCAGAAGCAAAGGAAGCCTTTTCTTTTTCAGAGGAAACATTTCTGGTCTCAGCCTGACACAGTGCATGTGACTTGCAAGCTTACAGGGGGCTTAGAGCCTACCCCTTGCTTACCATTGGCTGGCTTAATCGTCACTCTTGTTTGTTTGCTTCTCATTTGACGGTGCATGTGGGCTTCACTTCTTCTTCTTATTATATTTAGCCCTCTCCTGGAGTAAAGCCCAAGTTCTTGTATCATTCCACTGCTTGCCTTTTGGTGGCTACTTTTTCGGTCTGGCCTATGACAGCGCATGCGCTGTCACTTGCAAGACATTTTGTATAGTTACAGGGACCTTATAGCCCGCCCATTGCTTACCATTAGTTGGTTTCCTCATCACTCTCATGCTCTTGCTTCTCTTTGATCAGTGTGTGTTGGCTTCACTTCCTCTTCAAGTGTTCGTCAGTCCCCTGGGGCATGGCCAAAATGCGGCTTCCTTGCCCAGTGTGTGTCCTTCCAGTGAGGGAAACAGCATTTAGATCGCATGCGATACATTGCAAGCCATTACAACGTAGTCGTTACAACGACTTGCTGTAGAGGTGCGCTAAACTAAGGAATAGTATAATTTACTATTCCAACACCTTCCCTACTGTTGCACACTCTGGAGTTGGAATAGTAAATCATACTATTCCTAAGTCCAGTGCGCCCCCTACAGCAAGTTGTTGTAACGACTTGCGTTGTAATCGTATGCGATGTAACAACGCGGTCGTTGTAACGACCGCTTTGTAATGGCATGCAATGTATCGCATGCAATGTAAAGGCCCATATTCTTCCACTGATCACACTTTTGGAGATACCTTTTTCTGTTACCTGCACCTGCCCTGTTGTTGCTTGTCCCGTTACTCCCGCTCACCCTCCAGCTGCCCTGTCCCTCCTGCTCCTTCTTGCTTAGTTGCTGGCCCCGTCACACCACCCTCTCTACCCCCTCCGGGATTGTTGCTTGTCCCCACCACTAACAGACCCCTCTCACTTTGTTATTTGCCTCTATCCCTCTAGCCCACCCTGCTTTGTTGCTTTCCCCATCCCATCTGCCCCTCCTGCTTTGTTGCTTGCACCCTCCCTTGTGCCCCATCTTGCTCTGTTGCTTGCCCTGTCCTTCCCACCCCTTCCTGCTTTGATGGTTTCCCCCGTTCCCTTCCATTCCCTACCAATTTGTTGCTTGCCCCATCGCTCCCGGCCCTACCTGCCTTGTTGCTTGCCCTTCCGCTCTCCTCCCGCTGTTGCTAGTTTCATCTTTGCTTGCCCCTTCCCCTAGCTCACCTTCCTTTATGTTGCTGGCCCTGCCCCCACCAGTCATCCCCCGTTGTTTCTTGCCACTTCCTCCTCCCGCATTGTTGCTTACCACCTCCCATCCCGCCAGAAAAAAAAGCCACTGATGTGGCCAGTTCTGTCCAAGTCATAGTGTCTTTTTCCTAATTTTCAGCCATGCTGCAGGACAGCCACTCTTCTGTACGATATGGCTAAAAGACGTTGACAAAGCCAATGGGTCTTGCATAAAGGATACTCATTGCCTTTGCCAATGCTTGTTTTGTTTTGTTGAAGCACTCCATGAGAGTGCATGTGTTCACAAGAAGTCTCCCTCATGTACTTCATGTCTTCCCCGCTCGGTTTCACCCTTCTTTACCCATGTGCTTTTGTCCCCCACCACAACTCTTGCCCGTGAGCGCCTGTGCCCGGTTGAGTCGCTTTCTCACCATGCACCTGGTAGGGCGGATATTCCTGTACCTGAAAATTCTCCTACGATCCTTATACAGGATCCTCCACTGGTCGTATGGAGCTTTGGTTGTCGACTGAAAGGGTATGAAAGGAGCTAACATCAGCAATACATTCCAATTACAATAAAACTAATTTCATTTCACAATAACGACAGATTGTCAGGTTATAAACAGCCATCAATTAGTAAAGTCAGTGTGTCCAAAAGCAGTATATATCCGTATAATTATGCAGTCTAAATGTGTATATTATAAATAAGATATTGCAAAATAAAACAAGATACGAAGCATAGAATGTCAGGTAGATTGGCTTCAGAAACCAACCTTTCTCATTTACATGAAGCTTAGAATGTGGCAAGGGGAATTTCAGCATCAGAGAAACCAAGTTAAGGTTCTCGCGGGTGAGATGGGCGTTCAAGCATGAACCTCAACACCCTGGGCAGGGGATCTGCAGAGTTGAGAAAGGACTTCTAGCAGCGAAGTCAGGACAGGATCTGCTGACTATTCCAAGAAGGCGCATACTTATCACACAGTAGAAAATTCTGGGAACTCTGTCCCACCGTCTCCCTCTGCAGACCTGTCAACTTGTGAGGAGGGGTGTGGCCATGAAGGGGGCGGGGCTTAGTGCCAAGCACAGCAGTGACACTTCGAAATCGACAGCCCCCTCTCACAACGCCTCCCCTTCCCCCTGCCAAAAACTAAATCAAAGCCTTTGAGGCTGCCACCCATGTGCTGGGGAGGTTTCGCACCTCGTAATGGACATTGGCTGAGTTTAATTTCCTGCCCTCTGCAGGGGTTTCCAGCGAGGAGCCGATATCACGCAGTGGGCACACGCCCACCGTGTGATATCGGCTCCTCGCCGGGTGACCCTGTGAAAGGAGCTGAAACACGGAGGGGCTCCAGTGCCTCTGGCAGGAGTGAGAGCTCTGCAGGTGGCACTGTGTGTGAGTTGGCAAGTCTACCTCTGGACGGTTCAAACAGAAGACGAAGCTCTCTGGGAGCAGATAAACTCCCCAGGTTCCCAGGGTGGAACAAAGCATGCACAGCTGTGCGGCCTTGGAGTGTAACGATCAGTCTTGCCTGGTACAGGAGGCTCTTTCTCATCCCTACTTGCTCCGTGTTAAGGGCCAAAATTTAATTAGGCAGGTTAAATCGCACAGTTATCTTCAATAAACAATGACTATGTTCATATTACCTAGCACTTCTAGATAAGGCACCTGCAGGGGAGAGAAAAACATGAAACTTGCAAAGCATTTATTAAGAAACAACTGGAGGGACGGAAGCCTGGGCCCAAGTCACATCTTCACAAGAGTACAGATGGTACAGGTCATCTCTAGTGCATTCCTTCTTAAGGCCCCACCTGCCCGCCCACCCCCCAGGATCTGGACTCCTTGACAGTGTTCATCAGACTGCCCAGATATTTAAATGCTCCCTGAAATTTCGCGTAATTGACACAATATTCGCTTGGTTCCTGCTTTCTTTATTCCCTCCAGTAGGTCAGCAGATAAACATCTGATATTCAGCGCCAAGACACCCTGGGTGAAGTGTGCTTTACTAATACACGTGTCGTGTTATGTTCTCTTCATTATGTGATGCAATATTATGTTATATTAGATTAATCTTAATCGAGGAGCAGCTTCAGAAAGCGGGAGGTTTCCAAACCGTTAAAAAAAACTTACAAATAAAAATAGAGTTTTATCCATGTGCTTAACCCATTACAGCGAAAGCAAGGCGCTGCTTTGCACAGGTGACCCTTGACCTGCCTCATGTCTTCTTGGCTCATTAACCTCTTGATGTACCCGAGTGCCTCATCTCACTCTCCGCCCCTCTTGAAAGCACAGGGTTCTGTTTCTTTTTACGTTTTCTCTGTATGGTTTGCAGTTTAATCCCTCTAAATTTGACGCACGCTGGAGCCAAGCTTCTAAATAAATAAAATGAAATAGGCAGGCATGTGGACAGGCCAGGTAGACCTATCCCAGGCTGGAAGCAGCTGGACAGGCCTGTAGGGCAGGCTGGTCAGGCCTGGAGGAAGGATGGACGGGCCGGAGGAAGGATGGACGGGCCGGAGGAAGGATGGACGGGCCTGGAGGCAGGATGGACGGGCCTGGAGGAAGGATGGACGGGCCTGGAGGAAGGATGGACGGGCCTGGAGGCAGGAGTGACGGGCCCGGAGGCAGGATGGACGGGCCCGGAGGCAGGATGGACGGGCCTGGAGGAAGGATAAATGGCCTGGAGGCAGGATGGACAGGCCTTGAGGAAGGATAAATGGCCCGGAGGAAGAATGGACGGGCCAGGAGGCACGATGGACGGGCCTGGAGGCAGAGCCTGGAGGAAGGATGGACGGGCTTGGAGGAAGGATGGACGGGCTTGGAGGAAGGATGGACGGGCTTGGAGGAAGGATGGACGGGCCCGGAGGCAGGATGGACGGGCCCGGAGGCAGGATGGACGGGCCCGGAGGCAGGATGGACGGGCCCGGAGGCAGGATGGACGGGCCCGGAGGAAGGATGGACGGGCCCCGAGGAAGGATGGATGGCGCCAGAGGAAAGATGCACAGGCCTGGATGGGACTAGAGGCAGGATGGACGGGCCTGGACGGGCAGGCTGGAAGGGCCTGGAGGCAGGATGGACGGGCGTGGAGGCAGGATGGACGGGCGTGGAGGCAGGATGGACGGGCGTGGAGGCAGGATGGACGGGCCTGGAGGCAGGATGGACGGGCTGGAGGCAGGCTGGACGGGCCTGAAGTCAGGCTGGACAGGCCTGGAGGCAGGCTGGACGGGCCCGGAGACAGGATGTATGGGCCCGGAGGAAAGCTGTATGGGCCCGGAGGAAAGCTGGATGGGCCCGGAGGAAAGCTGGACGGGCCCGGAGGAAAGCTGTACGGGCCCGGAGGAAAGCTGGTCGGGCCCGGAGGCAGGATGGACTGGCCCGGAGGCAGGATGGACAGGCCCGGAGGCAGGATGGACGGGCCCGGAGGCAGGATGGACGGGCCCGGAGGCAGGATGGACGGGCCCGGAGGCAGGGCCTAGAGGAAGGCTGGACGGGCCCCGAGGAAGGATGGACGGGCCGAGGAAGAATGGACGAGCCCAGAGAAAGGATGGACGGGCCCGGAGGAAAGATTGACGGGCCTGGATGGGCCTAGAGGCAGGATGGACGGGCCTGGACGGGCAGGCTGGAAGGGCCTGGAGGCAGGATGGACGGGCCTGGAGGCAGGATGGACGGGCCTGGAGGCAGGGCCTGGAGGAAGGATAGATGGGCCTGGAGGCAGGATGGATGGGCCTGGAGGCTGGATGGACGGGCCTGGAGGCAGGATGGACGGGCCTGGAGGCAGGATGGACAGGCCTGGAGGCAGGATGGACGGACTCGGAGGCAGGATGGACGGGCCTGGAGGAAGGAAGGACTGGCTTGGAGGCAGGATGGACGGGCCTGGAAGCAGGATGGACGGGCCCGGAGGAGGATGGACGGGCCCGGAGGCAGGATGGACGGGCCTAGAGGAAGGATGGACGGGCCTAGAGGAAGGATGGACGGGCCTAGAGGAAGGATGGACGGGCCTGAAGGAAGGATGGACGGGCCTGGAGGCACGATGGACGGGCCTGGAGGAAGGATGGACGGGCCCGGAGGCAGTATGGACGGGCCCGGAGGCAGTATGGACGGGCCCGGAGGCAGGATGGACAGGCCCCGAGGAAGGATGGACGGGCCCGGAGGAAGGATCGACGGGCCCGGAGGAAGGATGGACGGGCCCGGAGGCAGGATGGACGGGCCCGGAGGCAGGATGGACGGGCCCGGAGGCAGGATGGACGGGCCCGGAGGCAGGATGGACGGGCCCGGAGGCAGGATGGACGGGCCCGGAGGAAGGATGGACGGGCCCGGAGGAAGGATGGACGGGGCTGGAGGAAGGATGGACGGGGCTGGAGGCAGGATGGACGGGCCTGGAGGCAGGATAGATGGGCCTAGAGGAAGGATGGACGGGCCTAGAGGAAGGATGGACGGGCCTGAAGGAAGGATGGACGGGCCTGGAGGCACGATGGACGGGCCCGGAGGAAGGATGGACGGGCCCGGAGGCAGTATGGACGGGCCCGGAGGCAGGATGGACGGGCCCAGAGGAAGGATGGACGGGCCCGGAGGAAGGATGGACGGGCCCGGAGGCAGTATGGACGGGCCCGGAGGCAGGATGGACGGGCCCGGAGGCAGGATGGACGGGCCCAGAGGAAGGATGGACGGGCCCGGAGGAAGGATGGACGGGCCCGGAGGAAGGATGGACGGGCCCGGAGGCAGGATGGACAGGCCCGAAGGCAGGATGGACGGGCCCGGAGGCAGGAGGGACGGGCCCGAAGGCAGGATGGACGGGCCCGAAGGCAGGATGGACGGGCCCGGAGGCAGGATGGACGGGCCCGGAGGCAGGATGGACGGGCCCGGAGGCAGGATGGACGGGCCCGGAGGAAGGATGGACGGGCCCGGAGGAAGGATGGCCGGGGCTGGAGGAAGGATGGACGGGGCTGGAGGCAGGATGGACGGGCCTGGAGGCAGGATGGACGGGCCTGGAGGCAGGATGGACGGGCCTGGAGGCAGGATGAACGGGCCTGGAGGCAGGATGATCGGGCCTAGAGGCAGGATGGCCGGGCCTGGAGGCAGGATGGACGGGCCTGGATGCAGGATGTAAGGGCCTGGAGGCAGGATGGCCGCACCTAGAGGCAGGAAGGCCGGGCCTAGAGGCAGGAAGGCCGGGCCTAGAGGAAGGATGGACGGGCCTGGAGGCAGGATGGAAGGGCCTGGAGGCAGGATGGAAGGGCCTGGAGGTAGGATGGACGGGCCTGGAGGCAGGATGGAAGGGCCTGGAGGCAGGATGGCCTGGCCTGGAGGTAGGATGGCCGGGGCTGGAGGCCGGATGGCCGGACCTGGAGGCCGGATGGCCGGACCTGGAGGCAGGATGGCCGGGCGTAGAGGAAGGATGCCCGGGCCCGGAGGCAGGGTGGACGGGCCTGGAGGCAGGATGGACGGGCCTGGAGGCAGGATGGACGGGCCTGGAGGCAGGATTGAGGGGCCTGGAGGCAGGATGGACTGGCCTAGAGGAAGGATGGACGGGCCTGGAGGCAGGATGGACAGGCCTGGAGGAAGGATGGACGGGCTTGGAGGAAGGATGGACGGGCCTAGAGGAAGGATGGATGGGCCTAGATTAAGGATGGACGGGCCTGGAGGCAGGATGGATGGGCCTGGAGGTAGGATGGACGGGCCCGGAGGCAGGATGGACGGGCCCGGAGGCAGGATGGACGGGCCCGGAGGCAGGAGGGACGGGCCCGAAGGCAGGATGGACGGGCCCGGAGGCAGGATGGACGGGCCCGGAGGCAGGATGGACGGGCCCGGAGGAAGGATGGACGGGCCCGGAGGCAGGATGGACGGGCCCGGAGGCAGGAGGGACGGGCCCGAAGGCAGGATGGATGGGCCCGGAGGCAGGATGGACGGGCCCGGAGGCAGGATGGACGGGCCTTGAGGAAGGATGAATGGCCCAGAGGAAGAATGGACGGGCCAGGAGGCACGATGGACGGGCCTGGAGGCAGAGCCTGGAGGAAGGATAGACGGGCTTGGAGGAAAGATGGACGGGCTTGGAGGAAGGATGGACGGGCTTGGAGGCAGGATGGACGGGCCCGGAGGCAGGATGGACGGGCCCGGAGGCAGGATGGACGGAACCGGAGGCAGGATGGACGGACTCGAAAGGCAGGATGGACGGGCCTGGAGGAAGGAAGGACTGGCTTGGAGGCAGGATGGACGGGCCTGGAAGCAGGATGGACGGGCCCGGAGGAGGATGGACGGGCCCGGAGGCAGGATGGACGGGCCTAGAGGAAGGATTGGCGGGCCTAGGGGAAGGATGGACGGGCCTAGAGGAAGGATGGACGGGCCTGGAGGCAGGATGAACGGGCCCGGAGGAGGATGGACGGGCCTGGAGGAAGGATGGACCGGCCCGGAGGCAGTATGGACGGGCCCGGAGGCAGGATGGACGGGCCCGGAGGCAGGATGGACGGGCCCGGAGGCAGGATGGACAGGCCCGGAGGAAGGATGGACGGGCCCGGAGGAAGGATCGACGGGCCTGGAGGAAGGATCGACGGGCCTGGAGGCAGGATGGACAGGCCCGGAGGCAGGATGGACGGGCCCGGAGGCAGGAGGGACGGGCCCGGAGGCAGGATGGACGGACCTGGAGGCAGGATGGACGGGCCTGGAGGCAGGATGGATGGGCTTGGAGGAAGGATGAATGGCCTGGAGGCAGGATGGACGGGCCTTGAGGAAGGATGAATGGCCCAGAGGAAGAATGGACGGGCCAGGAGGCACGATGGACGGGCCTGGAGGCAGAGCCTGGAGGAAGGATAGACGGCTTGGAGGAAAGATGGATAGGCTTGGAGGAAGGATGGACGGGCTTGGAGGCAGGATGGACGGGCCCGGAGGCAGGATGGACGGGCCCGGAGGCAGGATGGACGGACCCGGAGGCAGGATGGACGGACTCGGAGGCAGGATGGACGGGCCTGGAGGAAGGAAGGACTGGCTTGGAGGCCGGATGGACGGGCCTGGAAGCAGGATGGACGGGCCCGGAGGAGGATGGACGGGCCCGGAGGCAGGATGGACGGGCCTAGAGGAAGGATGGACGGGCCTAGAGGAAGGATGGACGGGCCTGAAGGAAGGATGGACGGGCCTGGAGGCACGATGGACGGGCCTGGAGGAAGGATGGACGGGCCCGGAGGCAGTATGGACGGGCCCGGAGGCAGTATGGACGGGCCCGGAGGCAGGATGGACAGGCCCCGAGGAAGGATGGACGGGCCCGGAGGAAGGATCGACGGGCCTGGAGGAAGGATGGACGGGCCCGGAGGCAGGATGGACGGGCCCGGAGGCAGGATGGACGGGCCCGGAGGCAGGAGGGACGGGCCCGGAGGCAGGATGGACAGGCCCGGAGGAAGGATGGACGGGCCCGGAGGAAGGATCGACGGGCCTGGAGGAAGGATGGACGGGCCTGGAGGCAGGATGGACAGGCCCGGAGGCAGGAGGGACGGGCCCGGAGGCAGAAGGGACGGGCCCGGAGGCAGGATGGACGGACCTGGAGGCAGGATGGACGGGCCTGGAGGCAGGATGGATGGGCTTGGAGGAAGGATGAATGGCCTGGAGGCAGGATGGACGGGCCTTGAGGAAGGATGAATGGCCCAGAGGAAGAATGGACGGGCCAGGAGGCACGATGGACGGGCCTGGAGGCAGAGCCTGGAGGAAGGATAGACGGGCTTGGAGGAAAGATGGATGGGCTTGGAGGAAGGATGGACGGGCTTGGAGGCAGGATGGACGGGCCCGGAGGCAGGATGGACGGGCCCGGAGGCAGGATGGACGGACCCGGAGGCAGGATGGACGGACTCGGAGGCAGGATGGACGGGCCTGGAGGAAGGAAGGACTGGCTTGGAGGCAGGATGGACGGGCCTGGAAGCAGGATGGACGGGCCCGGAGGAGGATGGACGGGCCCGGAGGCAGGATGGACGGGCCTAGAGGAAGGATGGACGGGCCTAGAGGAAGGATGGACGGGCCTGAAGGAAGGATGGACGGGCCTGGAGGCACGATGGACGGGCCTGGAGGAAGGATGGACGGGCCCGGAGGCAGTATGGACGGGCCCGGAGGCAGTATGGACGGGCCCGGAGGCAGGATGGACAGGCCCCGAGGAAGGATGGACGGGCCCGGAGGAAGGATCGACGGGCCCGGAGGAAGGATGGACGGGCCCGGAGGCAGGATGGACGGGCCCGGAGGCAGGATGGACGGGCCCGGGAGGCAGGAGGGACGGGCCCGAAGGCAGGATGGACGGGCCCGGAGGCAGGATGGACGGGCCCGGAGGCAGGATGGACGGGCCCGGAGGCAGGATGGACGGGCCCGAAGGCAGGATGGACGGGCCTGGAGGCAGGATGGACGGGCCTGGAGGCAGGATGAACGGGCCTGGAGGCAGGATGATCGGGCCTAGAGGCAGGATGGACGGGCCTGGAGACAGGATGGACGGGCCTGGATGCAGGATGTAAGGGCCTGGAGGCAGGATGGCCGCACCTAGAGGCAGGAAGGCCGGGCCTAGAGGCAGGAAGGCCGGGCCTAGAGGAAGGATGGACGGGCCTGGAGGCAGGATGGAAGGGCCTGGAGGCAGGATGGAAGGGCCTGGAGGTAGGATGGACGGGCCTGGAGGCAGGATGGAAGGGCCTGGAGGCAGGATGGCCTGGCCTGGAGGTAGGATGGCCGGGGCTGGAGGCCGGATGGCCGGACCTGGAGGCCGGATGGCCGGACCTGGAGGCAGGATGGCCGGGCGTAGAGGAAGGATGCCCGGGCCCGGAGGCAGGGTGGACGGGCCTGGAGGCAGGATGGACGGGCCTGGAGGCAGGATTGAGGGGCCTGGAGGCAGGATGGACTGGCCTAGAGGAAGGATGGACGGGCCTGGAGGCAGGATGGACAGGCCTGGAGGAAGGATGGACGGGCTTGGAGGAAGGATGGACGGGCCTAGAGGAAGGATGGACGGGCCTAGATTAAGGATGGACGGGCCTGGAGGCAGGATGGATGGGCCTGGAGGAAGGATGGACGGGCTTGGAGGAAGGATGGACGGGCCTGGAGGCAGGATGGACGGGCCCGGAGGAAGGATGTACGGGCCCGGAGGAAGGATGGAAGGGCCCGGAGGAAGGATGGACGGGCCTGGAGGCAGGATAGACGGGCCTGGAGGCAGGATAGACGGGCCCGGAAGCAGGAGGGACGGGCCCGGAGGCAGAAGGGACGGGCCCGGAGGCAGGATGGACGGACCTGGAGGCAGGATGGACGGGCCTGGAGGCAGGATGGATGGGCTTGGAGGAAGGATGAATGGCCTGGAGGCAGGATGGACGGGCCTTGAGGAAGGATGAATGGCCCAGAGGAAGAATGGACGGGCCAGGAGGCACGATGGACGGGCCTGGAGGCAGAGCCTGGCGGAAGGATAGACGGGCTTGGAGGAAAGATGGATGGGCTTGGAGGAAGGATGGACGGGCTTGGAGGCAGGATGGACGGGCCCGGAGGCAGGATGGACGGACCCGGAGGCAGGATGGACGGACTCGGAGGCAGGATGGACGGGCCTGGAGGAAGGAAGGACTGGCTTGGAGGCAGGATGGACGGGCCTGGAAGCAGGATGGACGGGCCCGGAGGAGGATGGACGGGCCCGGAGGCAGGATGGACGGGCCTAGAGGAAGGATGGACGGGCCTAGAGGAAGGATGGACGGGCCTAGAGGCAGGATGGCCGGGCCTGGAGGAAGGATGGACAGGACCGGAGGAAGGATGGACGGGCCCGGAGGCAGGATGGACGGGGTCGGAGGCAGGATGGACGGGCCCGGAGGCAGGGCTTAGAGGAAGGCTGGACGGGCCCCGAGGAAGGATGGACGGGCCGAGGAAGAATGGACGAGCCCAGAGAAAGGATGGACGGGCCCGGAGGAAAGATGGACGGGCCTGGATGGGCCTAGAGGCAGGATGGACGGGCCTGGACGGGCAGGCTGGAAGGGCCTGGAGGCAGGATGGACGGGCCTGAAGGCAGGATGGATGGGCCTGGAGGCAGGATGGCCGGGCCTGGAGGCAGGATGGACAGGCCTGGAGGCAGGGCCTGGAGGAAGGATGGACGGGCCTGGAGGCAGGATGGACGGGCCTGGAGGCAGGATGGATGGGCCTGGAGGCAGGGCCTTGAGGAAGGATGGACGGGCTTGGAGGAAGGATGGACAGGCTTGGAGGAAGGATGGATGGGCCTGGAGCAGGATGGAAGGGCCTGGAGGCAGGATGGAAGGGCCTGGAGGCAGGATGGAAGGGCCTAGCGGAAGGATGGACGGGCCTGGAGGAAGGATGGACGGGCCTGGAGGCAGGATGGACGGGCCTGGAGGCAGGGTGGCCGGGCCTAGAGTAAGGATGGACGGGCCTGGAGGCAGGATGTAAGGGCCTGGAGGCAGGATGGACGGGCCTGGATGCAGGATGTAAGGGCCTGGAGGCAGGATGGCCGCACCTAGAGGCAGGAAGGCCGGGCCTAGAGGCAGGAAGGCCGGGCCTAGAGGAAGGATGGACGGGCCTGGAGGCAGGATGGAAGGGCCTGGAGGCAGGATGGAAGGGCCTGGAGGTAGGATGGACGGGCCTGGAGGCAGGATGGAAGGGCCTGGAGGCAGGATGGCCTGGCCTGGAGGTAGGATGGCCGGGGCTGGAGGCCGGATGGCCGGACCTGGAGGCCGGATGGCCGGACCTGGAGGCAGGATGGCCGGGCGTAGAGGAAGGATGCCCGGGCCCGGAGGCAGGGTGGACGGGCCTGGAGGCAGGATGGACGGGCCTGGAGGCAGGATTGAGGGGCCTGGAGGCAGGATGGACTGGCCTAGAGGAAGGATGGACGGGCCTGGAGGCAGGATGGACAGGCCTGGAGGAAGGATGGACGGGCTTGGAGGAAGGATGGACGGGCCTAGAGGAAGGATGGACGGGCCTAGATTAAGGATGGACGGGCCTGGAGGCAGGATGGATGGGCCTGGAGGAAGGATGGACGGGCTTGGAGGAAGGATGGACGGGCCTGGAGGCAGGAAGGACGGGCCCGGAGGAAGGATGTACGGGCCCGGAGGAAGGATGGAAGGGCCCGGAGGAAGGATGGACGGGCCTGGAGGCAGGATAGACGGGCCTGGAGGCAGGATAGACGGGCCCGGAAGCAGGAGGGACGGGCCCGGAGGCAGAAGGGACGGGCCCGGAGGCAGGATGGACGGACCTGGAGGCAGGATGGACGGGCCTGGAGGCAGGATGGATGGGCTTGGAGGAAGGATGAATGGCCTGGAGGCAGGATGGACGGGCCTTGAGGAAGGATGAATGGCCCAGAGGAAGAATGGACGGGCCAGGAGGCACGATGGACGGGCCTGGAGGCAGAGCCTGGCGGAAGGATAGACGGGCTTGGAGGAAAGATGGATGGGCTTGGAGGAAGGATGGACGGGCTTGGAGGCAGGATGGACGGGCCCGGAGGCAGGATGGACGGACCCGGAGGCAGGATGGACGGACTCGGAGGCAGGATGGACGGGCCTGGAGGAAGGAAGGACTGGCTTGGAGGCAGGATGGACGGGCCTGGAAGCAGGATGGACGGGCCCGGAGGAGGATGGACGGGCCCGGAGGCAGGATGGACGGGCCTAGAGGAAGGATGGACGGGCCTAGAGGAAGGATGGACGGGCCTAGAGGAAGGATGGACGGGCCTGAAGGAAGGATGGACGGGCCTGGAGGCACGATGGACGGGCCCGGAGGAAGGATGGACGGGCCCGGAGGCAGTATGGACGGGCCCGGAGGCAGGATGGACGGGCCCGGAGGAAGGATGGACGGGCCCGGAGCGGAGGAAGGATGGACGGGCCCGGAGGCAGTATGGACGGGCCCGGAGGCAGGATGGACGGGCCCGGAGGAAGGATGGACGGGCCCGGAGGCAGTATGGACGGGCCCGGAGGAAGGATGGACGGGCCCGGAGGAAGGATGGACGGGCCCGGAGGAAGGATGGAAGGGCCCGGAGGCAGGATGGACAGGCCCGGAGGCAGGATGGACGGGCCCGGAGGCAGGAGGGACGGGCCCGAAGGCAGGATGGACGGGCCCGAAGGCAGGATGGACGGGCCCGGAGGCAGGATGGACGGGCCCGGAGGCAGGATGGACGGGCCCGGAGGCAGGATGGACGGGCCCGGAGGAAGGATGGACGGGCCCGGAGGAAGGATGGACGGGGCCGGAGGAAGGATGGACGGGGCTGGAGGAAGGATGGACGGGGCTGGAGGCAGGGGACGGGCCTGGAGGCAGGATGGACGGGCCTGGAGGCAGGATGAACGGGCCTGGAGGCAGGATGATCGGGCCTAGAGGCAGGATGGCCGGGCCTGGAGGCAGGATGGACGGGCCTGGATGCAGGATGTGACGGGCCTGGAGGCAGGATGGCCGCACCTAGAGGCAGGAAGGCCGGGCCTAGAGGCAGGAAGGCCGGGCCTAGAGGAAGGATGGACGGGCCTGGAGGCAGGATGGAAGGGCCTGGAGGCAGGATGGAAGGGCCTGGAGGTAGGATGGACGGGCCTGGAGGCAGGATGGAAGGGCCTGGAGGCAGGATGGCCTGGCCTGGAGGTAGGATGGCCGGGGCTGGAGGCCGGATGGCCGGACCTGGAGGCCGGATGGCCGGACCTGGAGGCAGGATGGCCGGGCGTAGAGGAAGGATGCCCGGGCCCGGAGGCAGGGTGGACGGGCCTGGAGGCAGGATGGACGGGCCTGGAGGCAGGATTGAGGGGCCTGGAGGCAGGATGGACTGGCCTAGAGGAAGGATGGACGGGCCTGGAGGCAGGATGGACAGGCCTGGAGGAAGGATGGACGGGCTTGGAGGAAGGATGGACGGGCCTAGAGGAAGGATGGACGGGCCTAGATTAAGGATGGACGGGCCTGGAGGCAGGATGGATGGGCCTGGAGGAAGGATGGACGGGCTTGGAGGAAGGATGGACGGGCCTGGAGGCAGGATGGACGGGCCCGGAGGAAGGATGTACGGGCCCGGAGGAAGGATGGAAGGGCCCGGAGGAAGGATGGACGGGCCTGGAGGCAGGATAGACGGGCCTGGAGGCAGGATAGACGGGCCCGGAAGCAGGAGGGACGGGCCCGGAGGCAGAAGGGACGGGCCCGGAGGCAGGATGGACGGACCTGGAGGCAGGATGGACGGGCCTGGAGGCAGGATGGATGGGCTTGGAGGAAGGATGAATGGCCTGGAGGCAGGATGGACGGGCCTTGAGGAAGGATGAATGGCCCAGAGGAAGAATGGACGGGCCAGGAGGCACGATGGACGGGCCTGGAGGCAGAGCCTGGCGGAAGGATAGACGGGCTTGGAGGAAAGATGGATGGGCTTGGAGGAAGGATGGACGGGCTTGGAGGCAGGATGGACGGGCCCGGAGGCAGGATGGACGGACCCGGAGGCAGGATGGACGGACTCGGAGGCAGGATGGACGGGCCTGGAGGAAGGAAGGACTGGCTTGGAGGCAGGATGGACGGGCCTGGAAGCAGGATGGACGGGCCTAGAGGAAGGATGGACGGGCCTAGAGGCAGGATGGCCGGGCCTGGAGGAAGGATGGACAGGACCGGAGGAAGGATGGACGGGCCCGGAGGCAGGATGGACGGGGTCGGAGGCAGGATGGACGGGCCCGGAGGCAGGGCTTAGAGGAAGGCTGGACGGGCCCCGAGGAAGGATGGACGGGCCGAGGAAGAATGGACGAGCCCAGAGAAAGGATGGACGGGCCCGGAGGAAAGATGGACGGGCCTGGATGGGCCTAGAGGCAGGATGGACGGGCCTGGACGGGCAGGCTGGAAGGGCCTGGAGGCAGGATGGACGGGCCTGAAGGCAGGATGGATGGGCCTGGAGGCAGGATGGCCGGGCCTGGAGGCAGGATGGACAGGCCTGGAGGCAGGGCCTGGAGGAAGGATGGACGGGCCTGGAGGCAGGATGGACGGGCCTGGAGGCAGGATGGATGGGCCTGGAGGCAGGGCCTTGAGGAAGGATGGACGGGCTTGGAGGAAGGATGGACAGGCTTGGAGGAAGGATGGATGGGCCTGGAGCAGGATGGAAGGGCCTGGAGGCAGGATTGAGGGGCTTGGAGGCAGGATGGACGGGCCTGGAAGCAGGATGGACGGGCCCGGAGGAGGATGGACGGGCCCGGAGGCAGGATGGACGGGCCTAGAGGAAGGATGGACGGGCCTAGAGGAAGGATGGACGGGCCTAGAGGAAGGATGGACGGGCCTGAAGGAAGGATGGACGGGCCTGGAGGCACGATGGACGGGCCTGGAGGAAGGATGTACGGGCCCGGAGGCAGTATGGACGGGCCCGGAGGCAGGTATGGACGGGCCCGGAGGCAGGATGGACAGGCCCCGAGGAAGGATGGACGGGCCCGGAGGAAGGATCGACGGGCCCGGAGGAAGGATGGACGGGCCCGGAGGCAGGATGGACGGGCCCGGAGGCAGGATGGACGGGCCCGGAGGCAGGAGGGACGGGCCCGAAGGCAGGATGGACGGGCCCGGAGGCAGGATGGACGGGCCCGGAGGCAGGATGGACGGGCCCGGAGGCAGGATGGACGGGCCCGGAGGCAGGAGGGACGGGCCCGAAGGCAGGATGGACGGGCCTGGAGGCAGGATGGACGGGCCTGGAGGCAGGATGGACGGGCCTGGAGGCAGGATGGACGGGCCTAGAGGAAGGATGGACGGGCCTAGAGGAAGGATGGACGGGCCTGAAGGAAGGATGGACGGGCCTGGAGGCACGATGGACGGGCCCGGAGGAAGGATGGACGGGCCCGGAGGCAGTATGGACGGGCCCGGAGGCAGGATGGACGGGCCCGGAGGAAGGATGGACGGGCCCGGAGGCAGTATGGACGGGCCCGGAGGCAGTATGGACGGGCCCGGAGGCAGGATGGACGGGCCCGGAGGAAGGATGGACGGGCCCGGAGGAAGGATCGACGGGCCCGGAGGAAGGATGGAAGGGCCCGGAGGCAGGATGGACAGGCCCGGAGGCAGGATGGACGGCCCGGAGGCAGGAGGGACGGGCCCGAAGGCAGGAGGGACGGGCCCGAAGGCAGGATGGACGGGCCCGGAGGCAGGATGGACGGGCCCGGAGGCAGGATGGACGGGCCCGGAGGAAGGATGGACGGGCCCGGAGGAAGGATGGACGGGCCCGGAGGAAGGATGGACGGGGCCGGAGGAAGGATGGACGGGGCTGGAGGAAGGATGGACGGGGCTGGAGGCAGGGGACGGGCCTGGAGGCAGGATGGACGGGCCCGGAGGAAGGATGATCGGGCCTAGAGGCAGGATGGCCGGGCCTGGAGGCAGGATGGACGGGCCTGGATGCAGGATGTAAGGGCCTGGAGGCAGGATGGCCGCACCTAGAGGCAGGAGGCCGGGCCTAGAGGCAGGAAGGCCGGGCCTAGAGGAAGGATGGACGGGCCTGGAGGCAGGATGGAAGGGCCTGGAGGCAGGATGGAAGGGCCTGGAGGTAGGATGGACGGGCCTGGAGGCAGGATGGAAGGGCCTGGAGGCAGGATGGCCTGGCCTGGAGGTAGGATGGCCGGGGCTGGAGGCCGGATGGCCGGACCTGGAGGCCGGATGGCCGGACCTGGAGGCAGGATGGCCGGGCGTAGAGGAAGGATGCCCGGGCCCGGAGGCAGGGTGGACGGGCCTGGAGGCAGGATGGACGGGCCTGGAGGCAGGATTGAGGGGCCTGGAGGCAGGATGGACTGGCCTAGAGGAAGGATGGACGGGCCTGGAGGCAGGATGGACAGGCCTGGAGGAAGGATGGACGGGCTTGGAGGAAGGATGGACGGGCCTAGAGGAAGGATGGACGGGCCTAGATTAAGGATGGACGGGCCTGGAGGCAGGATGGATGGGCCTGGAGGAAGGATGGACGGGCTTGGAGGAAGGATGGACGGGCCTGGAGGCAGGATGGACGGGCCCGGAGGAAGGATGTACGGGCCCGGAGGAAGGATGGAAGGGCCCGGAGGAAGGATGGACGGGCCTGGAGGCAGGATAGACGGGCCTGGAGGCAGGATAGACGGGCCCGGAAGCAGGAGGGACGGGCCCGGAGGCAGAAGGGACGGGCCCGGAGGCAGGATGGACGGACCTGGAGGCAGGATGGACGGGCCTGGAGGCAGGATGGATGGGCTTGGAGGAAGGATGAATGGCCTGGAGGCAGGATGGACGGGCCTTGAGGAAGGATGAATGGCCCAGAGGAAGAATGGACGGGCCAGGAGGCACGATGGACGGGCCTGGAGGCAGAGCCTGGCGGAAGGATAGACGGGCTTGGAGGAAAGATGGATGGGCTTGGAGGAAGGATGGACGGGCTTGGAGGCAGGATGGACGGGCCCGGAGGCAGGATGGACGGACCCGGAGGCAGGATGGACGGACTCGGAGGCAGGATGGACGGGCCTGGAGGAAGGAAGGACTGGCTTGGAGGCAGGATGGACGGGCCTGGAAGCAGGATGGACGGGCCCGGAGGAGGATGGACGGGCCCGGAGGCAGGATGGACGGGCCTAGAGGAAGGATGGACGGGCCTAGAGGAAGGATGGACGGGCCTAGAGGCAGGATGGCCGGGCCTGGAGGAAGGATGGACAGGACCGGAGGAAGGATGGACGGGCCCGGAGGCAGGATGGACGGGGTCGGAGGCAGGATGGACGGGCCCGGAGGCAGGGCTTAGAGGAAGGCTGGACGGGCCCCGAGGAAGGATGGACGGGCCGAGGAAGAATGGACGAGCCCAGAGAAAGGATGGACGGGCCCGGAGGAAAGATGGACGGGCCTGGATGGGCCTAGAGGCAGGATGGACGGGCCTGGACGGGCAGGCTGGAAGGGCCTGGAGGCAGGATGGACGGGCCTGAAGGCAGGATGGATGGGCCTGGAGGCAGGATGGCCGGGCCTGGAGGCAGGATGGACAGGCCTGGAGGCAGGGCCTGGAGGAAGGATGGACGGGCCTGGAGGCAGGATGGACGGGCCTGGAGGCAGGATGGATGGGCCTGGAGGCAGGGCCTTGAGGAAGGATGGACGGGCTTGGAGGAAGGATGGACAGGCTTGGAGGAAGGATGGATGGGCCTGGAGCAGGATGGAAGGGCCTGGAGGCAGGATGGAAGGGCCTGGAGGCAGGATGGAAGGGCCTAGCGGAAGGATGGACGGGCCTGGAGGAAGGATGGACGGGCCTGGAGGCAGGATGGACGGGCCTGGAGGCAGGGTGGCCGGGCCTAGAGTAAGGATGGACGGGCCTGGAGGCAGGATGTAAGGGCCTGGAGGCAGGATGGACGGGCCTGGATGCAGGATGTAAGGGCCTGGAGGCAGGATGGCCGCACCTAGAGGCAGGAAGGCCGGGCCTAGAGGCAGGAAGGCCGGGCCTAGAGGAAGGATGGACGGGCCTGGAGGCAGGATGGAAGGGCCTGGAGGCAGGATGGAAGGGCCTGGAGGTAGGATGGACGGGCCTGGAGGCAGGATGGAAGGGCCTGGAGGCAGGATGGCCTGGCCTGGAGGTAGGATGGCCGGGGCTGGAGGCCGGATGGCCGGACCTGGAGGCCGGATGGCCGGACCTGGAGGCAGGATGGCCGGGCGTAGAGGAAGGATGCCCGGGCCCGGAGGCAGGGTGGACGGGCCTGGAGGCAGGATGGACGGGCCTGGAGGCAGGATTGAGGGGCCTGGAGGCAGGATGGACTGGCCTAGAGGAAGGATGGACGGGCCTGGAGGCAGGATGGACAGGCCTGGAGGAAGGATGGACGGGCTTGGAGGAAGGATGGACGGGCCTAGAGGAAGGATGGACGGGCCTAGATTAAGGATGGACGGGCCTGGAGGCAGGATGGATGGGCCTGGAGGAAGGATGGACGGGCTTGGAGGAAGGATGGACGGGCCTGGAGGCAGGAAGGACGGGCCCGGAGGAAGGATGTACGGGCCCGGAGGAAGGATGGAAGGGCCCGGAGGAAGGATGGACGGGCCTGGAGGCAGGATAGACGGGCCTGGAGGCAGGATAGACGGGCCCGGAAGCAGGAGGGACGGGCCCGGAGGCAGAAGGGACGGGCCCGGAGGCAGGATGGACGGACCTGGAGGCAGGATGGACGGGCCTGGAGGCAGGATGGATGGGCTTGGAGGAAGGATGAATGGCCTGGAGGCAGGATGGACGGGCCTTGAGGAAGGATGAATGGCCCAGAGGAAGAATGGACGGGCCAGGAGGCACGATGGACGGGCCTGGAGGCAGAGCCTGGCGGAAGGATAGACGGGCTTGGAGGAAAGATGGATGGGCTTGGAGGAAGGATGGACGGGCTTGGAGGCAGGATGGACGGGCCCGGAGGCAGGATGGACGGACCCGGAGGCAGGATGGACGGACTCGGAGGCAGGATGGACGGGCCTGGAGGAAGGAAGGACTGGCTTGGAGGCAGGATGGACGGGCCTGGAAGCAGGATGGACGGGCCCGGAGGAGGATGGACGGGCCCGGAGGCAGGATGGACGGGCCTAGAGGAAGGATGGACGGGCCTAGAGGAAGGATGGACGGGCCTAGAGGAAGGATGGACGGGCCTGAAGGAAGGATGGACGGGCCTGGAGGCACGATGGACGGGCCTGGAGGAAGGATGTACGGGCCCGGAGGCAGTATGGACGGGCCCGGAGGCAGTATGGACGGGCCCGGAGGCAGGATGGACAGGCCCCGAGGAAGGATGGACGGGCCCGGAGGAAGGATCGACGGGCCCGGAGGAAGGATGGACGGGCCCGGAGGCAGGATGGACGGGCCCGGAGGCAGGATGGACGGGCCCGGAGGCAGGAGGGACGGGCCCGAAGGCAGGATGGACGGGCCCGGAGGCAGGATGGACGGGCCCGGAGGCAGGATGGACGGGCCCGGAGGCAGGATGGACGGGCCCGGAGGCAGGAGGGACGGGCCCGAAGGCAGGATGGACGGGCCTGGAGGCAGGATGGACGGGGCTGGAGGCAGGATGGACGGGCCTGGAGGCAGGATAGATGGGCCTAGAGGAAGGATGGACGGGCCTAGAGGAAGGATGGACGGGCCTGAAGGAAGGATGGACGGGCCTGGAGGCACGATGGACGGGCCCGGAGGAAGGATGGATGGGCCCGGAGGAAGGATGGACGGGCCCGGAGGCAGGATGGACGGGCCCGGAGGAAGGATGGACGGGCCCGGAGGAAGGATGGACGGGCCCGGAGGCAGGATGGACGGGCCCGGAGGCAGGATGGACGGGCCCGGAGGAAGGATGGACGGGCCCGGAGGAAGGATGGACGGGCCCGGAGGAAGGATGGACGGGCCCGGAGGCAGGATGGACAGGCCCGGAGGCAGGATGGACGGGCCCGGAGGCAGGAGGGACGGGCCCGAAGGCAGGATGGACGGGCCCGAAGGCAGGATGGACGGGCCCGGAGGCAGGATGGACGGGCCCGGAGGCAGGATGGACGGGCCCGGAGGCAGGATGGACGGGCCCGGAGGAAGGATGGACGGGCCCGGAGGAAGGATGGACGGGGCCGGAGGAAGGATGGACGGGGCTGGAGGAAGGATGGACGGGGCTGGAGGCAGGATGGACGGGCCTGGAGGCAGGATGGACGGGCCTGGAAGCAGGATGAACGGGCCTGGAGGCAGGATGATCGGGCCTAGAGGCAGGATGGCCGGGCCTGGAGGCAGGATGGCCGGGCCTGGATGCAGGATGTAAGGGCCTGGAGGCAGGATGGCCGCACCTAGAGGCAGGAAGGCCGGGCCTAGAGGCAGGAAGGCCGGGCCTAGAGGAAGGATGGACGGGCCTGGAGGCAGGATGGAAGGGCCTGGAGGCAGGATGGAAGGGCCTGGAGGTAGGATGGACGGGCCTGGAGGCAGGATGGAAGGGCCTGGAGGCAGGATGGCCTGGCCTGGAGGTAGGATGGCCGGGGCTGGAGGCCGGATGGCCGGACCTGGAGGCCGGATGGCCGGACCTGGAGGCAGGATGGCCGGGCGTAGAGGAAGGATGCCCGGGCCCGGAGGCAGGGTGGACGGGCCTGGAGGCAGGATGGACGGGCCTGGAGGCAGGTTTGAGGGGCCTGGAGGCAGGATGGACTGGCCTAGAGGAAGGATGGACGGGCCTGGAGGCAGGATGGACAGGCCTGGAGGAAGGATGGACGGGCTTGGAGGAAGGATGGACGGGCCTAGAGGAAGGATGGACGGGCCTAGATTAAGGATGGACGGGCCTGGAGGCAGGATGGATGGGCCTGGAGGAAGGATGGACGGGCTTGGAGGAAGGATGGACGGGCCTGGAGGCAGGATGGACGGGCCCGGAGGAAGGATGTACGGGCCCGGAGGAAGGATGGAAGGGCCCGGAGGAAGGATGGACGGGCCTGGAGGCAGGATAGACGGGCCTGGAGGCAGGATAGACGGGCCCGGAAGCAGGAGGGACGGGCCCGGAGGCAGAAGGGACGGGCCCGGAGGCAGGATGGACGGACCTGGAGGCAGGATGGACGGGCCTGGAGGCAGGATGGATGGGCTTGGAGGAAGGATGAATGGCCTGGAGGCAGGATGGACGGGCCTTGAGGAAGGATGAATGGCCCAGAGGAAGAATGGACGGGCCAGGAGGCACGATGGACGGGCCTGGAGGCAGAGCCTGGCGGAAGGATAGACGGGCTTGGAGGAAAGATGGATGGGCTTGGAGGAAGGATGGACGGGCTTGGAGGCAGGATGGACGGGCCCGGAGGCAGGATGGACGGACCCGGAGGCAGGATGGACGGACTCGGAGGCAGGATGGACGGGCCTGGAGGAAGGAAGGACTGGCTTGGAGGCAGGATGGACGGGCCTGGAAGCAGGATGGACGGGCCCGGAGGAGGATGGACGGGCCCGGAGGCAGGATGGACGGGCCTAGAGGAAGGATGGACGGGCCTAGAGGAAGGATGGACGGGCCTAGAGGAAGGATGGACGGGCCTGAAGGAAGGATGGACGGGCCTGGAGGCACGATGGACGGGCCTGGAGGAAGGATGTACGGGCCCGGAGGCAGTATGGACGGGCCCGGAGGCAGTATGGACGGGCCCGGAGGCAGGATGGACAGGCCCCGAGGAAGGATGGACGGGCCCGGAGGAAGGATCGACGGGCCTGGAGGAAGGATGGACGGGCCCGGAGGCAGGATGGACGGGCCCGGAGGCAGGATGGACGGGCCCGGAGGCAGGAGGGACGGGCCCGAAGGCAGGATGGACGGGCCCGGAGGCAGGATGGACGGGCCCGGAGGCAGGATGGACGGGCCCGGAGGCAGGATGGACGGGCCCGGAGGCAGGAGGGACGGGCCCGAAGGCAGGAGGGACGGGCCCGAAGGCAGGATGGACGGGCCTGGAGGCAGGATGGACGGGGCTGGAGGCAGGATGGACGGGCCTGGAGGCAGGATAGATGGGCCTAGAGGAAGGATGGACGGGCCTAGAGGAAGGATGGACGGGCCTGAAGGAAGGATGGACGGGCCTGGAGGCACGATGGACGGGCCCGGAGGAAGGATGGACGGGCCCGGAGGCAGTATGGACGGGCCCGGAGGCAGGATGGACGGGCCCAGAGGAAGGATGGACGGGCCCGGAGGAAGGATGGACGGGCCCGGAGGAAGGATGGACGGGCCCAGAGGCAGGATGGACAGGCCCGGAGGCAGGATGGACGGGCCCGGAGGCAGGAGGGACGGGCCCGAAGGCAGGATGGACGGGCCCGAAGGCAGGATGGACGGGCCCGGAGGCAGGATGGACGGGCCCGGAGGCAGGATGGACGGGCCCGGAGGCAGGATGGACGGGCCCGGAGGAAGGATGGACGGGCCCGGAGGAAGGATGGACGGGGCCGGAGGAAGGATGGACGGGGCTGGAGGAAGGATGGACGGGGCTGGAGGCAGGATGGACGGGCCTGGAGGCAGGATGGACGGGCCTGGAGGCAGGATGAACGGGCCTGGAGGCAGGATGGATCGGGCCTGGAGGAAGGATGGGCGGGTCTGGAGGCAGGATGGCCAGGCCTGGAGGCAGGATGGCTGGGCCTGGAGGCAGGATTGCCGCACCTAGAGGCAGGAAGGCCGGGCCTAGAGGCCGGAAGGCCGGGCCCGGAGGCAGGATGGACGGGCCCGGAGGAAGGATGGACGGGCCCGGAGGAAGGATGGACGGGCTTGGAGGAAGGATGGACGGGCCTAGAGGAAGGATGGATGGGCCTAGATTAAGGATGGACGGGCCTGGAGGCAGGATGGATGGGCCTGGAGGTAGGATGGACGGGCCCGGAGGCAGGATGGACGGGCCCGGAGGCAGGATGGACGGGCCCGGAGGCAGGAGGGACGGGCCCGAAGGCAGGATGGACGGGCCCGGAGGCAGGATGGACGGGCCCGGAGGCAGGATGGACGGGCCCGGAGGCAGGATGGACGGGCCCGGAGGAAGGATGGACGGGCCCGGAGGCAGGATGGACGGGCCCGGAGGCAGGAGGGACGGGCCCGGAGGCAGGATGGACGGGCCTGGAGGCAGGATGGATGGGCTTGGAGGCAGGATGGACGGGCCTTGAGGAAGGATGAATGGCCCAGAGGAAGAATGGACGGGCCAGGAGGCACGATGGACGGGCCTGGAGGCAGAGCCTGGAGGAAGGATAGACGGGCTTGGAGGAAAGATGGACGGGCTTGGAGGAAGGATGGACGGGCTTGGAGGCAGGATGGACGGGCCCGGAGGCAGGATGGACGGGCCCGGAGGCAGGATGGACGGAACCGGAGGCAGGATGGACGGACTCGGAGGCAGGATGGACGGGCCTGGAGGAAGGAAGGACTGGCGTGGAGGAAGGATGGACGGGCCTGGAGGCAGGATGGACGGGCCCGGAGGCAGGATGGACGGGCCCGGAGGCAGGATGGACGGGCCTAGAGGAAGGATTGGCGGGCCTAGAGGAAGGATGGACGGGCCTAGAGGAAGGATGGACGGGCCTAGAGGAAGGATGGACGGGCCTGGAGGCACGATGGACGGGCCTGGAGGCACGATGGACGGGCCTGGAGGAAGGATGGACGGGCCCGGAGGCAGTATGGACGGGCCCGGAGGCAGGATGGACGGGCCCGGAGGCAGGATGGACGGGCCCGGAGGCAGGATGGACAGGCCCGGAGGAAGGATGGACAGGCCCGGAGGAAGGATGGACGGGCCCGGAGGAAGGATGGACGGGCCTGGAGGCAGGATGGACAGGCCCGGAGGCAGGAGGGACGGGCCCGGAGGCAGAAGGGACGGGCCCGGAGGCAGGATGGACGGACCTGGAGGCAGGATGGACGGGCCTGGAGGCAGGATGGATGGGCTTGGAGGAAGGATGAATGGCCTGGAGGCAGGATGGACGGGCCTTGAGGAAGGATGAATGGCCCAGAGGAAGAATGGACGGGCCAGGAGGCACGATGGACGGGCCTGGAGGCAGAGCCTGGAGGAAGGATAGACGGCTTGGAGGAAAGATGGATGGGCTTGGAGGAAGGATGGACGGGCTTGGAGGCAGGATGGACGGGCCCGGAGGCAGGATGGACGGGCCCGGAGGCAGGATGGACGGACCCGGAGGCTGGATGGACGGACTCGGAGGCAGGATGGACGGGCCTGGAGGAAGGAAGGACTGGCTTGGAGGCAGGATGGACGGGCCTGGAAGCAGGATGGACGGGCCCGGAGGAGGATGGACGGGCCCGGAGGCAGGATGGACGGGCCTAGAGGAAGGATGGACGGGCCTAGAGGAAGGATGGACGGGCCTGAAGGAAGGATGGACGGGCCTGGAGGCACGATGGACGGGCCAGGAGGAAGGATGGACGGGCCCGGAGGCAGTATGGACGGGCCCGGAGGCAGTATGGACGGGCCCGGAGGCAGGATGGACGGGCCCCGAGGAAGGATGGACGGGCCCGGAGGAAGGATCGACGGGCCTGGAGGAAGGATGGACGGGCCCGGAGGCAGGATGGACGGGCCCGGAGGCAGGATGGACGGGCCCGGAGGCAGGAGGGACGGGCCCGAAGGCAGGATGGACGGGCCCGGAGGCAGGATGGACGGGCCCGGAGGCAGGATGGACGGGCCCGGAGGCAGGATGGACGGGCCCGGAGGCAGGATGGACGGGCCTGGAGGCAGGATAGATGGGCCTAGAGGAAGGATGGACGGGCCTAGAGGAAGGATGGACGGGCCTGAAGGAAGGATGGACGGGCCTGGAGGCACGATGGACGGGCCCGGAGGAAGGATGGACGGGCCCGGAGGCAGTATGGACGGGCCCGGAGGCAGGATGGACGGGCCCAGAGGAAGGATGGACGGGCCCGGAGGAAGGATGGACGGGCCCGGAGGAAGGATGGAGGGGCCCGGAGGCAGGATGGACAGGCCCGGAGGCAGGATGGACGGGTCCGGAGGCAGGAGGGACGGGCCCGAAGGCAGGATGGACGGGCCCGAAGGCAGGATGGACGGGCCCGGAGGCAGGATGGACGGGCCCGGGGGCAGGATGGACGGGCCCGGAGGCAGGATGGACGGGCCCGGAGGCAGGATGGACGGGCCCGGAGGAAGGATGGACGGGGCTGGAGGAAGGATGGACGGGGCTGGAGGCAGGATGGACGGGCCTGGAGGCAGGATGGACGGGCCTGGAGGCAGGATGAACGGGCCTGGAGGCAGGATGATCGGGCCTAGAGGCAGGATGGCCGGGCCTGGAGGAAGGATGGACAGGACCGGAGGAAGGATGGACGGGCCCGGAGGCAGGATGGACGGGCCCGGAGGCAGGATGGACGGGCCCGGAGGCAGGGCTTAGAGGAAGGCTGGACGGGCCCCGAGGAAGGATGGACGGGCCGAGGAAGAATGGACGAGCCCAGAGAAAGGATGGACGGGCCCGGAGGAAAGATGGACGGGCCTGGATGGGCCTAGAGGCAGGATGGACGGGCCTGGACGGGCAGGCTGGAAGGGCCTGGAGGCAGGATGGACGGGCCTGAAGGCAGGATGGATGGGCCTGGAGGCAGGATGGCCGGGCCTGGAGGCAGGATGGACAGGCCTGGAGGCAGGGCCTGGAGGAAGGATGGACGGGCCTGGAGGCAGGATGGACGGGCCTGGAGGCAGGATGGATGGGCCTGGAGGCAGGGCCTTGAGGAAGGATGGACGGGCTTGGAGGAAGGATGGACAGGCTTGGAGGAAGGATGGATGGGCCTGGAGCAGGATGGAAGGGCCTGGAGGCAGGATGGAAGGGCCTGGAGGCAGGATGGAAGGGCCTAGCGGAAGGATGGACGGGCCTGGAGGAAGGATGGACGGGCCTGGAGGCAGGATGGACGGGCCTGGAGGCAGGGTGGCCGGGCCTAGAGTAAGGATGGACGGGCCTGGAGGCAGGATGTACGGGCCTGGAGGCAGGATGGACGGGCCTGGATGCAGGATGTAAGGGCCTGGAGGCAGGATGGCCGCACCTAGAGGCAGGAAGGCCGGGCCTAGGAGGCAGGAAGGCCGGGCCTAGAGGAAGGATGGACGGGCCTGGAGGCAGGATGGAAGGGCCTGGAGGCAGGATGGAAGGGCCTGGAGGTAGGATGGACGGGCCTGGAGGCAGGATGGAAGGGCCTGGAGGCAGGATGGCCTGGCCTGGAGGTAGGATGGCCGGGGCTGGAGGCCGGATGGCCGGACCTGGAGGCCGGATGGCCGGACCTGGAGGCAGGATGGCCGGGCGTAGAGGAAGGATGCCCGGGCCCGGAGGCAGGGTGGACGGGCCTGGAGGCAGGATGGACGGGCCTGGAGGCAGGATTGAGGGGCCTGGAGGCAGGATGGACTGGCCTAGAGGAAGGATGGACGGGCCTGGAGGCAGGATGGACAGGCCTGGAGGAAGGATGGACGGGCTTGGAGGAAGGATGGACGGGCCTAGAGGAAGGATGGACGGGCCTAGATTAAGGATGGACGGGCCTGGAGGCAGGATGGATGGGCCTGGAGGAAGGATGGACGGGCTTGGAGGAAGGATGGACGGGCCTGGAGGCAGGATGGACGGGCCCGGAGGAAGGATGTACGGGCCCGGAGGAAGGATGGAAGGGCCCGGAGGAAGGATGGACGGGCCTGGAGGCAGGATAGACGGGCCTGGAGGCAGGATAGACGGGCCCGGAAGCAGGAGGGACGGGCCCGGAGGCAGAAGGGACGGGCCCGGAGGCAGGATGGACGGACCTGGAGGCAGGATGGACGGGCCTGGAGGCAGGATGGATGGGCTTGGAGGAAGGATGAATGGCCTGGAGGCAGGATGGACGGGCCTTGAGGAAGGATGAATGGCCCAGAGGAAGAATGGACGGGCCAGGAGGCACGATGGACGGGCCTGGAGGCAGAGCCTGGCGGAAGGATAGACGGGCTTGGAGGAAAGATGGATGGGCTTGGAGGAAGGATGGACGGGCTTGGAGGCAGGATGGACGGGCCCGGAGGCAGGATGGACGGACCCGGAGGCAGGATGGACGGACTCGGAGGCAGGATGGACGGGCCTGGAGGAAGGAAGGACTGGCTTGGAGGCAGGATGGACGGGCCTGGAAGCAGGATGGACGGGCCCGGAGGAGGATGGACGGGCCCGGAGGCAGGATGGACGGGCCTAGAGGAAGGATGGACGGGCCTAGAGGAAGGATGGACGGGCCTAGAGGAAGGATGGACGGGCCTGAAGGAAGGATGGACGGGCCTGGAGGCACGATGGACGGGCCTGGAGGAAGGATGTACGGGCCCGGAGGCAGTATGGACGGGCCCGGAGGCAGTATGGACGGGCCCGGAGGCAGGATGGACAGGCCCCGAGGAAGGATGGACGGGCCCGGAGGAAGGATCGACGGGCCTGGAGGAAGGATGGACGGGCCCGGAGGCAGGATGGACGGGCCCGGAGGCAGGATGGACGGGCCCGGAGGCAGGAGGGACGGGCCCGAAGGCAGGATGGACGGGCCCGGAGGCAGGATGGACGGGCCCGGAGGCAGGATGGACGGGCCCGGAGGCAGGATGGACGGGCCCGGAGGCAGGAGGGACGGGCCCGAAGGCAGGATGGACGGGCCTGGAGGCAGGATGGATGGGCTTGGAGGAAGGATGAATGGCCTGGAGGCAGGATGGACGGGCCTTGAGGAAGGATGAATGGCCCAGAGGAAGAATGGACGGGCCAGGAGGCACGATGGACGGGCCTGGAGGCAGAGCCTGGAGAAAGGATAGACGGGCTTGGAGGAAAGATGGACGGGCTTGGAGGAAGGATGGACGGGCTTGGAGGAAGGATGGACGGGCTTGGAGGCAGGATGGACGGGCCCGGAGGCAGGATGGACGGGCCCGGAGGCAGGATGGACGGAACCGGAGGCAGGATGGACGGACTCGGAGGCAGGATGGACGGGCCTGGAGGAAGGAAGGACTGGCTTGGAGGCAGGATGGACGGGCCTGGAAGCAGGATGGACGGGCCCGGAGGAGGATGGACGGGCCCGGAGGCAGGATGGACGGGCCTAGAGGAAGGATTGGC
Source organism: Calotriton arnoldi (assembly GCA_963921515.1). Taxonomy (NCBI): domain Eukaryota; kingdom Metazoa; phylum Chordata; class Amphibia; order Caudata; family Salamandridae; genus Calotriton; species Calotriton arnoldi. The sequence goes on from CAWUFW010014402.1 coordinate 298,992, forward strand.
GGGCCTAGAGGAAGGATGGACGGGCCTAGAGGAAGGATGGACGGGCCTAGAGGAAGGATGGAACCTGGCACCATTTGATTGGTAAGAGCCGTTTGCGGCACTTGCTGTTGGTTTGATGCCTTTGATTGGTAAGGTAGTTTTAGTAACACTTACTGTGGCTTTGTTTGTATAATTGGCCAATTTTGGAATCTGTTTTGTAATTATATATGTATTGCAATACATATAGGCAGGTAATGAGGAGAATTTTCTCTATTTAAAATTGTTTTGAACAGCGCAACGTACGAAGAGTACCTTAAGCGCTACTTTGATTATAATACTGCATATTTTGCACTATTTTTTGGCATGCCTGTTTTCAGCACACTTCGTAGGATGTGTTGCTTTTGTAGTGGTACCAATTTGAGACTTGACGAAGCTACAACCAGCCCCCCGGAGGGGACGCCTAATAGGGATATGTATATTAAGTATGGTATTTCTTCTATAATGTACTGCACGTTATGGAACAAATATACTAGTAAAGATCCTGAGTTGCGTTGGCCTATGTATGGGTCATTTGATTTGCGAAAAATTCAGTATGTGGAACAATGTATGTTTAAACGAAAGACTAGGCAAGATATGTTTGATTGTGTGCGAATGTGGGAGAAGTGCGTGAGCGAATGAAGCGTGAGCAAGCCTTGATTGACAAAGAACAGCGAAAGACCATTTATGCGAAAGCATTAGAGTTAAAAAACAAGGAGATGAGAGAAATTAAAGAGAGGGAAGATAGGGAACGCCATTTACAGGTGACTGGCCAATACGCTGTTAGGCAGCCCCTTTATCCTATCCTTAATAAACCACAAGATGATTTCTTGTTATTAGATCGTTCTCCACCTCCGTATATTTTTCTTCTGCTCCTCATGAGTCAGATGAGGACTCTTTTTCAGACCAGGACAAAGCTCGAGAAACTCGTTCCATGTTATCTGCTGAGCGTGCATCTGACATCAGATCTACTGCGCGTAAAGCCGTTCGTAGTACTACCAGTGCTTCTGAACTTTTAGATAGTATAAAAGGATGGCAGGAAAGGGAGCAAATATATTTTACCGATACATTTGCTGCAGAGGTTATTGAACAATTTAGGAAGTATTCGGTAGAAGTGGAGCCCAATGATGTAGCAGCTGATTGTAAACAATTACGTGACGGTCTTTTTGTCTTCTCCCAGGTGGCTGACACGATCAGACGTTTGGTTAAACTGCGTGTTGAAGCAGCCCGTTTGCGAGAGGAGAAAAAGGCAGCAGAAACAGCTGCACTAGCATCTCAGATCAGCATGGCACAAACTTCTACTCCTGAAACAGATAAGAATGCTGTAATTCATGTGAAACCCATGCGGGAAGCCGCGCCTTTATATGTTCCTCCTAAAGGAACGGGTACAGAGGATGATAAGACTTCTCTTAATGCGAAAGGGTACTTTATTTATAATTGGGTTTACACTCCTTGGAATAGAGCAGATGTTATGGCCCTTAAAAATGCATTGCCTGACCCGCGAAAGAATCCAGCAGCCTTTTATGAGGAAGTTGAGGGTGCAATTAGCTCTTGTACTATGACTCTGTCTGATATTGATTTGTTTTTTGGATTAATATTACCGCCTGATATGTGGAGAACTGTGCGCAAAATAGATGATAATGCGACATTTGGAGCATTGTGGAAAGATTTAGAGCGGTTAGATGAAGATAGAGAACCTGCACAGAAACCGTGTCAGTTAATTTTAAATCTTCCGGCAGCTATATTAGTTAAGTTAAAGACGATCATTCCCCCTAAAAAGATAGATTGGACAGTGCTAGCGTCTTGCAAGCAAAAGGTAGATGAATCAGTTTCTGACTTCTTCACACGCTTTGAAGAAGCATTTCACGATTTTAGTGGCCAGTCATTGACAGATGACACGGGTAGGCATCTGTTTGTCGATAAATATGTTGCAAACCTTTTGCCAGGCATAGCTAGTCGCTTAAAGGCCAGTGAGAGTTCATGGACTACATCTTCTCCGGTTTCTCTTTTAACTATGGCCCAGTATTATGAGCGGCAAGAATTAGAAGCCAAAGGTAATGAGGACAAAAAGTCTAAAGAGTTGAAAACAAAGGTTATGTTGGCTCAAGCTTATGGTCCGCCTTCTAGAGATAATGATAGAGGTGGACGTGGATCTTATGGTTCGTCCTTTCCTTCCTCTGCCCGTTCGAATTTGTCTGTTGATCAGTGTGCGTACTGCAAAAAATTTGGACATTGGCTTTCTGATTGTCCAGTGCTGCGTGCTCAGCAGAATCTACGTGGTCGGGGACAAATGAGAAATCGTTCAGGATATCAAGGGCCTAGAGGAAGCGCGAATGATCGTGCTCGGTTTGATGCTAATACACGTGGGCAGAATGGGTTTAACACTTTTGATAGAAGGAACCAATATCAAATGTCTGACTATGTGCCCTCTGATTTTCAAGATTCTGCTTATGCATAGGATTGCCTAGGATGGGGTAAGGAATCAATTGAAGTTCCAGTAGATCAGAGGGGTCCCTATGTTACAGCACATGTTTTGGGTTCTACTGATCAGTTTCTGGTTGATACAGGAGCTACTCGTAGCGCCTTGTCTAAACAATTGGTTCCAAGGGCTCCCCTGTCTGGCTTAACCATTACATCGATAGGTTTCGATGGAACACCTTCCCTTAGCCCATTGTCACAACCACTTGCATTTGATATTGATAAGTTTACTGCTCCATGTCCGTTTTTGCTTTCTCCAAACACACCAGACAATATTGTGGGTCTTGATATGCTTAAATATTTCAGGGCTACAATAAGGTGTTCTCCGGAAGGAGTACGGGTTATTTTGAATGACAACTACCCTATGATTGAGAGATCTTGTATTGTTAAAGAGGACATTGCACTAGCCTCACTCCCTAGTACTTTGTGGGCTACTTCGGATACTGATGTAGGGCAAATGGTTATTCCACCAGTACATATTAGTGTCAAGGAGGGCGCTTTATTGCCAAGACTGCCTCAGTATAAAATTTCTCGAGAAGGAGAAGAAGCACTCACACGTATTGTACATGATTTAATTAAGGTGGGGGTTGTGGAAGAAGTTCCTTACAATATTTGCAATAGTCCGATTCTTCCCATTTTGAAAAAAGATACTGACACTAGGATTTATAGATTTATTATCGATTTGAGAGAAGTCAACAAGATTGTAGTACCACAGTACCCTGTAGTCTCTGACATAACGACATTGCTTACCCTGGTCCCTCCAACAGCAACTACATTTTCTGTAATTGATCTGAAGAACGCTTTCTTCTCGATTCCTATTCATCCTGATAGCCGATATTTGTTCGGTTTCACTTTGAATAATAGATCATACAGATTTTGTAGAGTTCCTCAAGGCTATACTGAGAGTCCTAGTATTTACAGTCAAGCATTGAAGAGACAGCTTGATTCCTTTACCTTGCCTAAAGGAGTGGCTCTCATACAATATGTCGATGACATCTTGTTGGCAGCCGATACACCTGAGCAGTGTGAGAAATGCACTTTGTCTTTGCTTTCTTTTCTTGCTACACACCACCATAAAGTATCACGAAAGAAATTGCAATATTGTAGACCGAAGGTGACCTATTTAGGACACCTTCTGTCTAAGGAGGGCCGTGCACTGACACCAGATCGCATTCAAGCAATTTTAGACACCCCAGTACCTTCCACGCAGAAAGATGTCCGTGCATTCATTGGTCTGACTTCGTTTTGCAGGCAATGGATATTGGGTTTTTCACACATTGTTAAACCCTTGCTAGCACTTTTGACTAAAAACACTCCGATCCCCCTTCCATGGACAGATGAATGTCAAAATGCTTTTTGTCAGTTGAGACAAGCTCTTTGCTCTGCACCAGTGTTAGGCACACCAGATTACACGAAGGCTTTTACACTCTATGTACATGAGAAAGAAGGATGTGCATTGTCAGTTTTAGTACAGACACACGGGGACAAACAGCGTCCTTGTGCATACCTTTCTGCAGTTCTTGACCCTGTTGCTCGTGCATTGCCTGGGTGTTTCCGTTCAGTTGCAGCGACGGCTGTGTCCATACGTCAGAGTGAAGGGATAGTTTTGTCACACAAACTGTTGGTGCTAGTACCCCATGCAGTAGATGCCCTTTTGAATCAGACTAAGACTCAGCACTTAACTAGTGCTCGTTTGACAGGATACGAATTGACACTGCTAGCACCTCATATTACCTTGAAGAGATGTGCGACACTGAACCCCGCCACTTTGTTGCCTTATCCTGCGACTCAGTCTCAGTCAAAGGAGCCTCACGATTGTATATTCCTTACTGAGGAACAGACAAAGGGTCGCATCGATTTGCAAGATACGCCCCTTCCAGATGTAGATGGGGAACTGTGGGTTGATGGGTCCTGTTTGAAGTTACCAGATGGCACGACTTCAGCTGCTTATGCAATTACCACGCTTGAGACAGTAGTGGAAACAGCTCGCATACCTCAGAAGTCGGCTCAAGCAGCTGAACTAATAGCTTTGACACGAGCATGTGAGCTTAGCACTGACTTGTGTGTGAACATTTACACGGATAGCCGCTATGCTTTTGGAGTGGTTCATGATTTTGGCCTACTCTGGAAGGAAAGAGGCTTTCTTACATCCCATGGGATGCAGATAATGCACGGAGAGTTAGTGCATAATCTCTTGACTGCACTTACATACCCAAAGAAAGTTGCTATTATGAAATGTAGCGCACACAAGAAAGTGACTGACAAAATAGGACAAGGCAATGCCTTTGCAGACCGCGTAGCCCGTGAGACTGCGATGCAGCGAAGCACTACACCCATGTACGTAGTGAAATCACAAGCTGAGCGTTGGCATGATGCTAGAGAGGAAGTATTGGATATACAGAGATCTGCTTCTGTGGAAGAGCTTGAGCAATGGTCTAAAGAAGGAATATTAGATGATGAGGGTTGTTGGCGTAACAAAGAAATGAATAAGTGGAAATTGCCTGCGGCCTATTTACAACCTATGGTTCAAATGGCACATGGGCTGGCACATGTTGGAGCTCTAGCAATAACTACATTGCTTACACAAGTTTGGGAGCATCCTGAAATTGCTAGCACAGCCAAAAGGGTAGTACAGTCCTGTTTGATCCGTTGGCAGTATAATCCTGGAAAAGGGACACAAACTCCTACAGGAGGGTTTGCTACACCAACCGCACCTTTTGAAGTTTTGCAGATGGATTACATCCAACTCGAACGCTGCAATAATCTGAAATATGTCCTAGTGGTGGTATGTGCCTTTAGCAAATGGATAGAGGCATACCCTACGAAGGATAATACTGCTCTCACAACAGCAAAGGTGCTTCTAAAGGAGTTTTTCCCTAGATACGGTGTTTGCAAACTTTTGTGGAGTGACAATGGACCTCATTTTATTGGGCAAGTTGTTGAGCATGTCCTGAAAGGATTAGGGATCAAACAGAAATTCCATACAGTTTTCCACCCGCAATCAGCAGGATTGGTGGAAAGGTATAACGCTACTTTAAAATCAAAGTTGGCGAAAATACTGGCTTCCACGTCCCTAAAGTGGCCAGATGCACTACCTTTGGCATTACTATCCATAAGATCGGTGCCACATTCACGATCAGGTCTTACCCCTATGAGGTGGTGTTTGGGAGACCAATGAACATTTGGGGAATTCCTAAGCCACGCCCCATACATGATGTTCCTTGTGTTCTGATGAATGATTATTTGGCACAGTTAACTGACAGTTTGATTTCTATTCATCAACAGGTTCGAGAAGCTCTTCCTGACAGATCTACAGGTGAGGCCCACGAACTCCGTCCTGGTGACCATGTAATGGTCAAGGTCTTCGACAGATCGAACAGCTTGGAGCCAAGGTGGCGAGGACCAGAGCAGGTGCTCCTTGCGACAAGGACAGCAGTTCGAGTGACAAACAGAAAGAATTGGATCCACAGCACACACTGCAAACGCGTGTCGCCTGCCTTGGTGGAACCTGCTGTGTTGACCGACCATCGAGAGATTCTGGAGACGGAGAAAGGCCAAGCTATCTCACCTGACGAATCTGCGGAAGTCTTCCCGGACCACACGATCACTGGAGTATCCAGATATCAATTGAGACCGAGGAAAGGATCTGCAGTTTTGAAAAAGACTGGTTGAGCTACCACCCTGGGTTAGTGAAACGGAGAGCCATTGTGGCAAGGGGAGGGGGATCAGCCCTGTATTAGTGTAGTGACACCCGCTTTGGCCCATGGTGAAGAAATCAGCGGCTGCCCAGGGAGAAGAGCTCCAACGACTGTTTTCAACAAGTTTTCAGAAAGATCAATCATTACTGCTGCTAAAATGAAAAAACAAATCATTTGTGCTGTAGGGTTTGTTGTTGCTATGGTGGCTATGGCAGCAATTACATGGTACATCGAGAAGGTGGCTCCTGTTCGACAGCTTTTTGTTGCCACTACGCCAGTACCCGTGGAACACCACTACTTTACTCTTCCTTACCATGAGCAAAAGCATCGACAATCTTACCTGAACAATACTTTTATCCAGATGTTGCACCATACTCACAATGCTACGAATACTACCAACTGTTGGGTGTGTGGGATGATACCTGCACATCAAAAGAAAGGAGGAACACCTTTTATTCCTCTTCCATTTTCTCACAATGGTTCTTGTCAAGCTTGGTATGCGCTTTTGTTTGCATATGGAAAGCCTTCAGTAGGTGGGATTATTTTTCAACTTAATAAAGTGTGTTATCAAAATAAAGAAGGTTATCCACAAGCCAAAGGGACTAAATGGGAATGGGAAGAGTATCAACCGGACAATATTTCAACACCATATGTTTTCACAAATGTGAGAATAATAAAGAACATTGGACCTTTTGTGATTTCTGTGACAAAAGCTAAAGCAGATTTGTGTATTTGTAGTGTTGGAAGAATTCCAGTGGGGAGGAGCGAGTGTACTGTAATCCTGACCATTGAAGGTGCCAATAAGAGCACTTTCACAGCCTCGCATAATACGTATTTTGTGTGCGGAAATAACGGATATTATCAATTACCTGTTGGGTGGTCAGGAATCTGCTATGTATCTTTTCTGTTGCCCCCTGTGTTTCTGGCACTTGCATTGTATCACCGTGATTTTAAACTGTACAATGACATTTCCAAAAACAGAAATAAGAGGACAATAAGTATGGATGAAGTTGACCAAACCGACACTACCCTACAACAATATGTTGATTTCAACTTGGGCTTATTTTTCTTTGTGGGTGCTGCATTAAACAGCAGGAAAATCCGACGACTGACTCGTGTTGTGGAAGCTGTTACTAATCAGACAGCTATGGCACTTGGGAACATTACAGAGGAACTACAGATTGCAAGGATTGTAACACTCCAGAATAGGATGGTGCTAGACGTGATTTTGGCTGATCGAGGTGGTGCATGTCGCATCATCGGTAGCAGCTGTTGTGTATTCATACCAGATCACTCACCTTCAGTATATGACGCAATATCAAAACTGCATAAGATTGCTGCAGAAATTCATCCAGAGACTGGAACTTGGACTTTGCTGGATGGTTTTGGACTCTTGTTTCTGCTTGGGGCTGGAAGCTACTGACTATCCTATGTGTAATAATTACAATATTTTTTACATGCTGTGTATGTATCCAATGTGGTCCAATGCTTTGCTCCATTTGCATTTCTGCTTGTATACCTGCCAGAGGGAACATTGCTGAAACAAAGGCCCAACAAATGTTGAATAAAGAGGTGGCCGAAATAATGTTAATAGATGTACGGGATGAATATCTAGATTACCCCAGATAAACGAATGTCTTCAGCCAATGCTGAAAGGGTCGTCTGTTGTAATTTGGCAGCATTTAAGTTAAGCATTAACTGAAGACAGCCTGTATTTAGAGGCTAAATTGTCCGCTTTGTGGAATCCATTTTGTATTTCTGTCAGCCATTTTGGCTGCCATGTGCTCTGTCCTACCTTCCTGTCAACTGCTCTTGAAATCTGCCTAGAGACAAGTTATATTTAGTTCCTCTTGCTTTGCACATGCTCAGTTGAGCTTGCAGCTGTTCCGAGTTTATAAATGTCAGGATGTGTCTACTAAAAGTAGAAACTGTTAGCTCCACCCACTTGTCGACTGTGCATTCTCTGTATGACCTTGTATGTGCCTAAAACCAGCATTTGTGTTAGTACCGCCTCCATTTGAGCCCCTGCGTGGGTATAAAAGGACCATGGTCCTTCCATTCAGTGTGCTACTTCATGCATTACTGAAGGGTGATGTGCGAATGTTAGCTCCACCTCATGAGGTTTAATAAACTCTGTCTTTTCTATTTCCAGTTTCTGTGCCAACTTCTTCCTAAGTGTCTGAGGACTCTGTGCAGAGAAGGGAGAACCCCTAAGCACTGGTAGGCCTTGCTGAGGCTCACTACAACAGACGGGCCTAGAGGAAGGATTGGCGGGCCTAGAGGAAGGATGGACGGGCCTAGAGGAAGGATGGACGGGCCTGAAGGAAGGATGGACGGGCCTGGAGGCACGATGGACGGGCCTGGAGGCACGATGGACGGGCCCGGAGGCAGGATGGACGGGCCCGGAGGCAGGAGGGACGGGCCCAGAGGAAGGATGGACGGGCCCGGAGGAAGGATCGACGGGCCTGGAGGAAGGATGGACGGGCCTGGAGGCAGGATGGACAGGCCCGGAGGCAGGATGGACGGGCCCGGAGGCAGGAGGGACGGGCCCGAAGGCAGGATGGACGGGCCCGGAGGCAGGATGGACGGGCCCGGAGGCAGGATGGACGGGCCCGGAGGCAGGATGGACGGGCCCGGAGGAAGGATGGACGGGCCCGGAGGAAGGATGGACGGGGCTGGAGGCAGGATGGACGGGCCTGGAGGCAGGATGGACGGGCCTTGAGGCAGGATGAACGGGCCTAGAGGAAGGATGGACGGGCCTAGAGGAAGGATGGACGGGCCTAGAGGAAGGATGGACGGGCCTGAAGGAAGGATGGACGGGCCTGGAGGCACGATGGACGGGCCTGGAGGAAGGATGGACGGGCCCGGAGGCAGTATGGACGGGCCGGGAGGCAGGATGGACGGGCCCAGAGGAAGGATGGACGGGCCCGGAGGAAGGATCGACGGGCCCGGAGGAAGGATGGACGGGCCTGGAGGCAGGATGGACGGGCCCGGAGGCAGGATGGACGGGCCCGGAGGCAGGATGGACGGGCCCGGAGGCAGGAGGGACGGGCCCGGAGGCAGGATGGACGGGCCCGGAGGCAGGATGGACGGGCCCGGAGGCAGGATGGACGGGCCCGGAGGCAGGATGGACGGGCCCGGAGGCAGGATGGACGGGCCCGGAGGAAGGATGGACGGGGCTGGAGGAAGGATGGACGGGGCTGGAGGCAGGATGGACGGGCCTGGAGGCAGGATAGACGGGCCTAGAGGAAGGATGGACGGGCCTAGAGGAAGGATGGACGGGCCTGGAGGCACGATGGACGGGCCCGGAGGAAGGATGGACGGGCCTGGAGGAAGGATGGACGGGCCCGGAGGAAGGATCGACGGGCCTGGAGGAAGGATGGACGGGCCTGGAGGCAGGATGGACGGGCCCGGAGGCAGGATGGACGGGCCCGGAGGCAGGAGGGACGGGCCCGAAGGCAGGATGGACGGGCCCGGAAGCAGGATGGACGGGCCCGGAGGCAGGATGGACGGGCCCGGAGGCAGGATGGACGGGCCCGGAGGAAGGATGGACGGGCCCGGAGGAAGGATGGACGGGGCTGGAGGAAGGATGGACGGGGCTGGAGGCAGGATGGACGGGCCTGGAGGCAGGATGGGCGGGCATGGAGGCAGGATGGGCGGGCCTGGAGGCAGGATGGACGGGCTCGGAGACAGGATGGAAGGGATGGAAGGGCCTGTAGGAATAATGGACAGGCCTGGTGGAAGGATGGACGGGCCTGGAGGAAGGATGGACGGGCCTGGAGGCAGTGCCTGGAGGAAGGTTCGACGGGCCTGGAGCAAGGATGGACGGGCCCGGAGGAAGGATGGACGGGCCCGGAGGCAGGATGGACGTGCCCTGAGGCAGGAGGGACGGGCCCGGAGGCAGGATGGACGGGCCCGGAGGAAGGATGAACGGGCCTGGAGGCAGAATGGACAGGACCGGAGGAAGGATGGACGGGACCGGAGGAAGGATGGACGGGACCGGAGGAAGGATGGACGGGCCCCGATGAAGAATGGACGGGCCCCAAGGAAGGATGGACGGACCTGGATGGGCCTGGAGGCAGGATGGCCAGGTGTATAGGAAGGATGGCCGGGCCCAGAGGCAGGATGGCCGGGCCCGGAGGCAGGATGGCCGGGCCTGGAGGAATGATGGACGGGCCCGGAGGAAGGATGGACGGGCCCGGAGGCAGGATGGACGGGCCTAGAGGAAGGATGGACGGGCCTAGAGGAAGGATGGACGGGCCTAGAGGAAGGATGGACGGGCGTGAAAGAAGGATGGACGGGCCTGGAGGCAGGATGGACGGGCCTGGAGGAAGGATGGACGGGCCCGGAGGCAGTATGGACGGGCCCGGAGGCAGGATGGACGGGCCCGGAGGAAGGATGGATGGGCCCGGAGGAAGGATCGACGGGCCTGGAAGAAGGATGGACGGGCCTGGAGGCAGGATGGACAGGCCTGGAGGAAGGATGGACGGCCTTGGAGGAAGGATGGACGGGCCTAGAGGAAGGATGGACGGGCCTAGAGGAAGGATGGACGGGCCTGGAGGCAGGATGGATGGGCCTGGAGGAAGGATGGACGGGCTTGGAGGAAGGATGGACGGGCCTGGAGGCAGGATGGACGGGCCCGGAGGAAGGATGTACGGGCCCGGAGGAAGGATGGAAGGGCCCGGAGGAAGGATGGACGGGCCTGGAGGCAGGATAGACGGGCCCAGAGGCAGGAGGGATGGGCCCGGAGGCAGAAGGGATGGGCCCGGAGGCAGGATGGACGGACCTGGAGGCAGGATGGACGGGCCTGGAGGCAGGATGGATGGGCTTGGAGGAAGGATGAATGGCCTGGAGGCAGGATGGACGGGCCTTGAGGAAGGATGAATGGCCCAGAGGAAGAATGGACGGGCCAGGAGGCACGATGGACGGGCCTGGAGGCAGAGCCTGGAGGAGGGATAGACGGGCTTGGAGGAAAGATGGACGGGCTTGGAGGAAGGATGGACGGGCTTGGAGGCAGGATGGACGGGCCCGGAGGCAGGATGGACGGGCCCGGAGGCAGGATGGACGGAACCGGAGGCAGGATGGACGGACTCGGAGGCAGGATGGACGGGCCTGGAGGAAGGAAGGACTGGCTTGGAGGCAGGATGGACGGGCCTGGAAGCAGGATGGACGGGCCCGGAGGAGGATGGACGGGCCCGGAGGCAGGATGGACGGGCCCGGAGGCAGGATGGACGGGCCTAGAGGAAGGATTGGCGGGCGTAGAGGAAGGATTGGCGGGCCTAGAGGAAGGATGGACGGGCCTAGAGGAAGGATGGACGGGCCTGAAGGAAGGATGGACGGGCCTGGAGGCACGATGGACGAGCCTGGAGGCACGATGGACGGGCCCGGAGGAAGGATGGACGGGCCCGGAGGAAGGATCGACGGGCCCGGAGGAAGGATGGACGGGCCCGGAGGCAGGATGGACGGGCCCGGAGGCAGGATGGACGGGCCCGGAGGCAGGAGGGACGGGCCCGAAGGCAGGATGGACGGGCCCGGAGGCAGGATGGACGGGCCCGGAGGCAGGATGGACGGGCCCGGAGGCAGGATGGACGGGCCCGGAGGCAGGATGGACGGGCCCGGAGGCAGGATGGACGGGCCCGGAGGCAGGAGGGACGGGCCCGAAGGCAGGATGGACGGGCCCGGAGGCAGGATAGACGGGCCCGGAGGCAGGATGGACGGGCCCGGAGGCAGGATGGACGGGCCCGGAGGAAGGATGGACGGGCCCGGAGGAAGGATGGACGGGGCTGGAGGCAGGATGGACGGGCCTGGAGGCAGGATAGACGGGCCTGGAGGAAGGATGGACGGGCCTAGAGGAAGGATGGACGGGCCTGAAGGAAGGATGGACGGGCCTGGAGGCACGATGGACGGGCCTGGAGGAAGGATGGACGGGCCCGGAGGCAGTATGGACGGGCCCGGAGGCAGGATGGACGGGCCCAGAGGAAGGATGGACGGGCCCAGAGGAAGGATGGACGGGCCCGGAGGAAGGATCGACGGGCCTGGAGGAAGGATGGAAGGGCCTGGAGGCAGGATGTACGGGCCCGGAGGCAGGATGGACGGGCCCGGAGGCAGGAGGGACGGGCCCGAAGGCAGGATGGACGGGCCCGGAAGCAGGATGGACGGGCCCGGAGGCAGGATGGACGGGCCCGGAGGCAGGATGGACGGGCCCGGAGGAAGGATGGACGGGCCCGGAGGAAGGATGGACGGGCCCGGAGGAAGGATGGACGGGGCTGGAGGAAGGATGGACGGGGCTGGAGGCAGGATGGACGGGGATGGACGGGCCTGGAGACAGGATGGACGGGCCTGGAGGCAGGATGGACGGGCCTGGAGGCAGGATGAACGGGCCTGGAGGCAGGATGAACGGGCCTGGAGGCAGGATGATCGGGCCTAGAGGCAGGATGGCCGGGCCTGGAGGAAGGATGGACGGGCCTGGAGGCAGGATGGCCGGGCCTGGAGGCAGGATGCCCGGGCCTGGAGGCAGGATGGCCAGGCTTGGAGACAGGATGGAGGGGCCTAGAGGAAGGATGGACGGGCCTGGAGGCAGGATGGACGGGCCTGGAGGCAGGATGGGCGGGCATGGAGGCAGGATGGGCGGGCATGGAGGCAGGATGGGCGGGCCTGGAGGCAGGATGGACGGGCTCGGAGACAGGATGGAAGGGATGGAAGGGCCTGTAGGAAGAACGGACAGGCCTGGTGGAAGGATGGACGGGCCTGGAGGTAGGATGGACGGGCCTGGAGGCAGGGCCTGGAGGAAGGTTCGACGGGCCTGGAGCAAGGATGGACGGGCCCGGAGGAAGGATGGACGGGCCCGGAGGCAGGATGGACGTGCCCTGAGGCAGGCGGGACGGGCCCGGAGGCAGGATGGACGGGCCCGGAGGAAGGATGAACGGGCCTGGAGGCAGAATGGACAGGACCGGAGGAAGGATGGACGGGACCGGAGGAAGGATGGACGGGCCTGGAGGCAGGATGGGCGGGCATGGAGGCAGGATGGGCGGGCCTGGAGGCAGGATGGAAGGGATGGAAGGGATGGAAGGGTCTGTAGGAAGAACGGACAGGCCTGGTGGAAGGATGGACGGGCCTGGAGGAAGGATGGACGGGCCTGGAGGCAGGGCCTGGAGGAAGGTTCGACGGGCCTGGAGCAAGGATGGACGGGCCCGGAGGAAGGATGGACGGGCCCGGAGGCAGGATGGACGTGCCCTGAGGCAGGAGGGACGGGCCCGGAGGCAGGATGGACGGGCCCGGAGGAAGGATGGACGGGCCCGGAGGCAGGATGGACGGGCCCGGAGGAAGGATGAACGGGCCTGGAGGCAGAATGGACAGGACCGGAGGAAGGATGGACGGGACCGGAGGAAGGATGGACGGGACCGGAGGAAGGATGGACGGGCCCGAGGAAGAATGGACGGGCCCCAAGGAAGGATGGACGGGCCTGGATGGGCCTGGAGGCAGGATGGCCAGGTGTATAGGAAGGATGGCCGGGCCCAGAGGCAGGATGCCGGGCCCGGAGGCAGGATGGCCGGGCCTGGAGGAATGATGGACGGGCCCGGAGGAAGGATGGACGGGCCCGGAGGCAGGATGGACGGGCCTAGAGGAAGGATGGACGGGCCTAGAGGAAGGATGGAGCGGAGCCTAGAGGAAGGATGGACGGGCGTGAAAGAAGGATGGACGGGCCTGGAGGCAGGATGGACGGGCCTGGAGGAAGGATGGGCGGGCCCGGAGGCAGTATGGGCGGGCCCGGAGGCAGGATGGACGGGCCCGGAGGAAGGATGGATGGGCCCGGAGGAAGGATCGACGGGCCTGGAGGAAGGATGGACGGGCCTGGAGGCAGGATGGACAGGCCCGGAGGCAGGATGGACGGGCTCGGAGGCAGGAGGGACGGGCCCGAAGGCAGGATGGACGGGCCCGGAGGCAGGATGGACGGGCCTGGAGGCAGGATGGACGGGCCCGGAGTCAGGATGGACGGGCCCGGAGGAAGGATGGACGGGCCCGGAGGAAGGATGGACGGGGCTGGAGGCAGGATGGACGGGCCTGGAGGTAGGATGGACGGGCCTGGAGGCAGGATGGACGGGCCTGGAGGCAGGATGGACGGGCCTGGAGGCAGGATGGCCGGGCCTGGAGGAAGGATGGACGGGCCTAAAGGCAGGATGACCAGGCTTGGAGGCAGGATGGAGGGGCCTGGAGGCAGGATGGAGGGGCCTGGAGGCAGGATGGACGGGCCTGGAGGCAGGATGGACGGGCCTAGAGGAAGGATGGACGGGCCTGGAGGCAGGATGGACGGGCCTGGAGGCAGGATGGGCGGGCATGGAGGCAGGATGGGCGGGCATGGAGGCAGGATGGGCGGGCCTGGAGGCAGGATGGATGGGCTCGGAGACAGGATGGAAGGGCCTGTAGGAAGAACGGACAGGCCTGGTGGAAGGATGGACGGGCCTAGAGGAAGGATGGACGGGCCTGGAGGCAGGGCCTGGAGGAAGGTTCGACGGGCCTGGAGCAAGGATGGACAGGACCGGAGGAAGGATGGACAGGCCCGGAGGCAGGATGGACGGGCCCGGAGGCAGGAGGGACGGGCCCGGAGGCAGGATGGACGGGCCCGGAGGAAGGATGAACGGGCCTGGAGGCCGAATGGACGGGACCGGAGGAAGGATGGACGGGACCGGAGGAAGGATGGACGGGCCCCGAGGAAGGATGGACGGGCCCCGAGGAAGGATGGATGGGCCTGGATGGGCCTGGAGGCAGGATGGCCAGGTGTATAGGAAGGATGGCCGGGCCCAGAGGCAGGATGGCCGGGCCCGGAGGAAGGATGGACGGGCCCGGAGGAAGGATGGACGGGCCCGGAGGAAGGATGGACGGCCCTGGAGGCAGGATGGATGGGCCTGGAGGCAGGATGGACGGGCCTGGAGGCAGGATAGACGGGCCTGGAGGCAGGATGGACGGGCCTGGAGGCAGGATGGCCGGGCCTGGAGGCAGGATGGACGGGCCCGGAGGAAGGATGGACGGGCCCGGAGGAAGGATCGACGGGCCTGGAGGAAGGATGGACGGGCCCGGAGGCAGGATGGACAGGCCCGGAGGCAGGATGGACGGGCCCGGAGGCAGGAGGGACGGGCCCGAAGGCAGGATGGACGGGCCCGGAGTCAGGATGGACGGGCCCGGAGGCAGGATGGACGGGCCTGGAGGCAGGATGAACGGGCCTGGAGGCAGGATGGACGGGCCTGGAGGCAGGATGAACGGGCCTGGAGGCAGGATGGACGGGCCTGGAGGCAGGGCCTGGAGGAAGGTTCGACGGGCCTGGAGCAAGGATGGACGGGCCCGGATGGACGGGCCCGGAGGCAGGATGGACGTGCCCTGAGGCAGGAGGGACGGGCCCGGAGGCAGGATGGACGGGCCCGGAGGAAGGATGAACGGGCCTGGAGGCAGAATGGACAGGACCGGAGGAAGGATGGACGGGACCGGAGGAAGGATGGACGGGACCGGAGGAAGGATGGACAGGCCCCGAGGAAGAATGGACGGGCCCCAAGGAAGGATGGACGGGCCTGGATGGGCCTGGAGGCAGGATGGCCAGGTGTATAGGAAGGATGGCCGGGCCCAGAGGCAGGATGGCCGGGCCCGGAGGCAGGATGGCCGGGCCTGGAGGAATGATGGACGGGCCCGGAGGAAGGATGGACGGGCCCGGAGGCAGGATGGACGGGCCTAGAGGAAGGATGGACGGGCCTAGAGGAAGGATGGACGGGCCTAGAGGAAGGATGGACGGGCGTGAAAGAAGGATGGACGGGCCTGGAGGCAGGATGGACGGGCCTGGAGGAAGGATGGACGGGCCCGGAGGCAGTATGGACGGGCCCGGAGGCAGGATGGACGGGCCCGGAGGAAGGATGGATGGGCCCGGAGGAAGGATCAACGGGCCTGGAGGAAGGATGGACGGGCCTGGAGGCAGGATGGACAGGCCCGGAGGCAGGATGGATGGGCTCGGAGGCAGGAGGGACGGGCCCGAAGGCAGGATGGACGGGCCCGGAGGCAGGATGGACGGGCCTGGAGGCAGGATGGACGGGCCCGGAGGCAGGATGGACGGGCCCGGAGGAAGGATGGACGGGCCCGGAGGAAGGATGGACGGGCCTGGAGGCAGGATGGACGGGCCTGGAGGTAGGATGGACGGGCCTGGAGGCAGGATGGACGGGCCTGGAGGCAGGATGGACGGGCCTAGAGGCAGGATGGCCGGGCCTGGAGGAAGGATGGACGGGCCTGGAGGCAGGATGGCCAGGCTTGGAGGCAGGATGGAGGGGCCTGGAGGCAGGATGGAGGGGCCTGGAGGCAGGATGGACGGGCCTAGAGGAAGGATGGACGGGCCTGGAGGCAGGATGGCCGGGCCTGGAGGCAGGATGGACGGGCCTGGAGGCAGGATGGGCGGGCATGGAGGCAGGATGGGCGGGCCTGGAGGCAGGATGGACGGGCTCGGAGACAGGATGGAAGGGCCTGTAGGAAGAACGGACAGGCCTGGTGGAAGGATGGACGGGCCTAGAGGAAGGATGGACGGGCCTGGAGGCAGGGCCTGGAGGAAGGTTCGACGGGCCTGGAGCAAGGATGGACAGGACCGGAGGAAGGATGGACGGGCCCGGAGGCAGGATGGACGGGCCCGAAGGCAGGATGGACGGGCCCGAAGGCAGGATGGACGGGCCCGGAGGCAGGATGGACGGGCCCGGAGGCAGGATGGACAGGCCCGGAGGAAGGATGGACGGGCCCGGAGGAAGGATGGACGGGGCTGGAGGAAGGATGGACGGGGCTGGAGGCAGGAAGGACGGGGGGCTGGAGGCAGGATGGACGGGCCTGGAGGCAGGATGGACTGGCCTGGAGGCAGGATGAACGGGCCTGGAGGCAGGATGGACGGGCCTGGAGGCAGGGCCTGGAGGAAGGTTCGACGGGCCTGGAGCAAGGATGGACGGGCCCGGATCGACGGGCCCGGAGGCAGGATGGACGTGCCCTGAGGCAGGAGGGACGGGCCCGGAGGCAGGATGGACGGGCCCGGAGAAAGGATGAACGGGCCTGGAGGCAGAATGGACAGGACCGGAGGAAGGATGGACGGGACCGGAGGAAGGATGGACGGGACCGGAGGAAGGATGGACAGGCCCCGAGGAAGAATGGACGGGCCCCAAGGAAGGATGGACGGGCCTGGATGGGCCTGGAGGCAGGATGGCCAGGTGTATAGGAAGGATGGCCGGGCCCAGAGGCAGGATGGCCGGGCCCGGAGGCAGGATGGCCGGGCCTGGAGGAATGATGGACGGGCCCGGAGGAAGGATGGACGGGCCCGGAGGCAGGATGGACGGGCCTAGAGGAAGGATGGACGGGCCTAGAGGAAGGATGGACGGGCCTAGAGGAAGGATGGACGGGCGTGAAAGAAGGATGGACGGGCCTGGAGGCAGGATGGACGGGCCTGGAGGAAGGATGGACGGGCCCGGAGGCAGTATGGACGGGCCCGGAGGCAGGATGGACGGGCCCGGAGGAAGGATGGATGGGTCCGGAGGAAGGATCAACGGGCCTGGAGGAAGGATGGACGGGCCTGGAGGCAGGATGGACAGGCCCGGAGGCAGGATGTACGGGCTCGGAGGCAGGAGGGACGGGCCCGAAGGCAGGATGGACGGGCCCGGAGGCAGGATGGACGGGCCCGGAGGCAGGATGGACGGGCCCGGAGGCAGGATGGACGGGCCCGGAGGAAGGATGGACGGGCCCGGAGGAAGGATGGACGGGGCTGGAGGCAGGATGGACGGGCCTGGAGGTAGGATGGACGGGCCTGGAGGCAGGATGGACGGGCCTGGAGGCAGGATGGACGGGCCTAGAGGCAGGATGGCCGGGCCTGGAGGAAGGATGGACGGGCCTAAAGGCAGGATGGCCAGGCTTGGAGGCAGGATGGAGGGGCCTGGAGGCAGGATGGACGGGCCTGGAGGCAGGATGGACGGGCCTAGAGGAAGGATGGACGGGCCTGGAGGCAGGATGGACGGGCCTGGAGGCAGGATGGACGGGCCTGGAGGCAGGATGGGCGGGCATGGAGGCAGGATGGGCGGGCCTGGAGGCAGGATGGACGGGCTCGGAGACAGGATGGAAGGGCCTGTAGGAAGAACGGACAGGCCTGGTGGAAGGATGGACGGGCCTAGAGGAAGGATGGACGGGCCTGGAGGCAGGGCCTGGAGGAAGGTTCGACGGGCCTGGAGCAAGGATGGACAGGACCGGAGGAAGGATGGACGGGCCCGGAGGCAGGATGGACGGGCCCGGAGGCAGGAGGGACGGGCCCGGAGGCAGGATGGACGGGCCCGGAGGAAGGATGAACGGGCCTGGAGGCAGAATGGACGGGACCGGAGGAAGGATGGACGGGACCGGAGGAAGGATGGACGGGCCCCGAGGAAGGATGGACGGGCCCCAAGGAAGGATGGATGGGCCTGGATGGGCCTGGAGGCAGGATGGCCAGGTGTATAGGAAGGATGGCCGGGCCCAGAGGCAGGATGGCCGGGCCCAGAGGCAGGATGGCCGGGCCCGGAGGCAGGATGGCCGGGCCCGGAGGAATGATGGACGGGCCCAGAGGAAGGATGGACGGGCCCGGAGGAAGGATGGACGGCCCTGGAGGCAGGATGGACGGGCCTGGAGGCAGGATGGACGGGCCTGGTGGCAGGATAGACGGGCCTGGAGGCAGGATGGACGGGCCTGGAGGCAGGATGGCCGGGCCTGGAGGCAGGATGGCCGGGCCTGGAGGCAGGATGGACGGGCCCGGAGGCAGGATGGACGGGCCCGGAGGAAGGATGGACGGGGCTGGAGGAAGGATGGACGGGCCTAGAGGAAGGATGGACGGGCCTGAAGGAAGGATGGACAGGCCTGGAGGCACGATGGACGGGCCCGGAGGAAGGATGGACGGGCCCGGAGGCAGTATGGACGGGCCCGGAGGCAGGATGGACGGGCCCAGAGGAAGGATGGACGGGCCCGGAGGAAGGATCGACGGGCCTGGAGGAAGGATGGACGGGCCCGGAGGCAAGATGGACAGGCCCGGAGGCAAGATGGACAGGCCCGGAGGCAGGATGGACGGGCCTGGAGGCAGGAGGGACGGGCCCGAAGGCAGGATGGACGGGCCTGGAGGCACGATGGACGGGCCCGGAGGAAGGATGGACGGGCCCGGAGGCAGTATGGACGGGCCCGGAGGCAGGATGGACGGGCCCAGAGGAAGGATGGACGGGCCCGGAGGAAGGATCGACGGGCCTGGAGGAAGGATGGACGGGCCCGGAGGCAAGATGGACAGGCCCGGAGGCAAGATGGACAGGCCCGGAGGCAGGATGGACGGGCCTGGAGGCAGGAGGGACGGGCCCGAAGGCAGGATGGACGGGCCCAAAGGCAGGATGGACGGGCCCGAAGGCAGGATGGACGGGCCCGGAGTCAGGATGGACGGGCCCGGAGGCAGGATGGACGGGCCCGAAGGCAGGATGGACGGGCCCGGAGTCAGGATGGACGGGCCCGGAGGCAGGATGGACGGGCCCGGAGGCAGGATGGATGGGCCCGGAGGAAGGATGGACGGGCCCGGAGGAAGGATGGACGGGCCCGGAGGAAGGATGGACGGGGCTGGAGGAAGGATGGACGGGCCTGGAGGCAGGATAGACGGGCCTAGAGGAAGGATGGACGGGCCTAGAGGAAGGATGGACGGGCCTGAAGGAAGGATGGACGGGCCTGGAGGCACGATGGACGGGCCCGGAGGAAGGATGGACGGGCCCGGAGGCAGGATGGACAGGCCTGGAGGAAGGATGGACGGCCTTGGAGGAAGGATGGACGGGCCTAGAGGAAGGATGGACGGGCCTAGAGGAAGGATGGACGGGCCTGGAGGCACGATGGACGGGCCCGGAGGCAGGAGGGACGGGCCCGAAGCAGGATGGACGGGCCCGAAGGCAGGATGGACGGGCCCGGAGGCAGGATGGACGGGCCCGGAGGCAGGATGGACGGGCCCGGAGGCAGGATGGACAGGCCCGGAGGCAGGATGGACGGGCCCGGAGGAAGGATGGACGGGCCCGGAGGAAGGATGGACGGGGCTGGAGGCAGGATGGACGGGCCTGGAGGTAGGATGGACGGGCCTGGAGGCAGGATGGACGGGCCTGGAGGCAGGATGGACGGGCCTAGAGGCAGGATGGCCGGGCCTGGAGGAAGGATGGACGGGCCTGGAGGCAGGATGGCCAGGCTTGGAGGCAGGATGGAGGGGCCTGGAGGCAGGATGGACGGGCCTGGAGGCAGGATGGACGGGCCTAGAGGAAGGATGGACGGGCCTGGAGGCAGGATGGACGGGCCTGGAGGCAGGATGGACGGGCCTGGAGGCAGGATGGGCGGGCATGGAGGCAGGATGGGCGGGCCTGGAGGCAGGATGGACGGGCTCGGAGACAGGATGGAAGGGCCTGTAGGAAGAACGGACAGGCCTGGTGGAAGGATGGACGGGCCTAGAGGAAGGATGGACGGGCCTGGAGGCAGGGCCTGGAGGAAGGTTCGACGGGCCTGGAGCAAGGATGGACAGGACCGGAGGAAGGATGGACGGGCCCGGAGGCAGGATGGACGGGCCCGGAGGCAGGAGGGACGGGCCCGGAGGCAGGATGGACGGGCCCGGAGGAAGGATGAACGGGCCTGGAGGCAGAATGGACGGGACCGGAGGAAGGATGGACGGGACCGGAGGAAGGATGGACGGGCCCCGAGGAAGGATGGACGGGCCCCAAGGAAGGATGGATGGGCCTGGATGGGCCTGGAGGCAGGATGGCCAGGTGTATAGGAAGGATGGCCGGGCCCAGAGGCAGGATGGCCGGGCCCAGAGGCAGGATGGCCGGGCCCGGAGGCAGGATGGCCGGGCCCGGAGGAATGATGGACGGGCCCAGAGGAAGGATGGACGGGCCCGGAGGAAGGATGGACGGCCCTGGAGGCAGGATGGACGGGCCTGGAGGCAGGATGGACGGGCCTGGAGGCAGGATAGACGGGCCTGGAGGCAGGATGGACGGGCCTGGAGGCAGGATGGCCGGGCCTGGAGGCAGGATGGCCGGGCCTGGAGGCAGGATGGACGGGCCCGGAGGCAGGATGGACGGGCCCGGAGGCAGGATGGACGGGCCCGGAGGAAGGATGGACGGGGCTGGAGGAAGGATGGACGGAGCTGGAGGCAGGATGGACGGGCCTGGAGGCAGGATAGATGGGCCTAGAGGAAGGATGGACGGGCCTAGAGGAAGGATGGACGGGCCTGAAGGAAGGATGGACGGGCCTGGAGGCACGATGGACGGGCCCGGAGGAAGGATGGACGGGCCCGGAGGCAGTATGGACGGGCCCGGAGGCAGGATGGACGGGCCTAGAGGCAGGATGGCCGGGCCTGGAGGAAGGATGGACGGGCCTGGAGGCAGGATGGCCAGGCTTGGAGGCAGGATGGAGGGGCCTGGAGGCAGGATGGACGGGCCTGGAGGCAGGATGGACGGGCCTAGAGGAAGGATGGACGGGCCTGGAGGCAGGATGGACGGGCCTGGAGGCAGGATGGACGGGCCTGGAGGCAGGATGGGCGGGCATGGAGGCAGGATGGGCGGGCCTGGAGGCAGGATGGACGGGCTCGGAGACAGGATGGAAGGGCCTGTAGGAAGAACGGACAGGCATGGTGGAAGGATGGACGGGCCTAGAGGAAGGATGGACGGGCCTGGAGGCAGTGCCTGGAGGAAGGTTCGACGGGCCTGGAGCAAGGATGGACAGGACCGGAGGAAGGATGGACGGGCCCGGAGGCAGGATGGACGGGCCCGAAGGCAGGATGGACGGGCCCGGAGGCAGGATGGACGGGCCCGGAGGCAGGATGGACGGGCCCGGAGGCAGGATGGACAGGCCCGGAGGAAGGATGGACGGGCCCGGAGGAAGGATGGACGGGGCTGGAGGAAGGATGGACGGGGCTGGAGGCAGGAAGGACGGGGGGCTGGAGGCAGGATGGACGGGCCTGGAGGCAGGATGGACGGGCCTGGAGGCAGGATGAACGGGCCTGGAGGCAGGATGGACGGGCCTGGAGGCAGGGCCTGGAGGAAGGTTCGACGGGCCTGGAGCAAGGATGGACGGGCCCGGATGGACGGGCCCGGAGGCAGGATGGACGTGCCCTGAGGCAGGAGGGACGGGCCCGGAGGCAGGATGGACGGGCCCGGAGGAAGGATGAACGGGCCTGGAGGCAGAATGGACAGGACCGGAGGAAGGATGGACGGGACCGGAGGAAGGATGGACGGGACCGGAGGAAGGATGGACAGGCCCCGAGGAAGAATGGACGGGCCCCAAGGAAGGATGGACGGGCCTGGATGGGCCTGGAGGCAGGATGGCCAGGTGTATAGGAAGGATGGCCGGGCCCAGAGGCAGGATGGCCGGGCCCGGAGGCAGGATGGCCGGGCCTGGAGGAATGATGGACGGGCCCGGAGGAAGGATGGACGGGCCCGGAGGCAGGATGGACGGGCCTAGAGGAAGGATGGACGGGCCTAGAGGAAGGATGGACGGGCCTAGAGGAAGGATGGACGGGCGTGAAAGAAGGATGGACGGGCCTGGAGGCAGGATGGACGGGCCTGGAGGAAGGATGGACGGGCCCGGAGGCAGTATGGACGGGCCCGGAGGCAGGATGGACGGGCCCGGAGGAAGGATGGATGGGCCCGGAGGAAGGATCAACGGGCCTGGAGGAAGGATGGACGGGCCTGGAGGCAGGATGGACAGGCCCGGAGGCAGGATGTACGGGCTCGGAGGCAGGAGGGACGGGCCCGAAGGCAGGATGGACGGGCCCGGAGGCAGGATGGACGGGCCTGGAGGCAGGATGGACGGGCCCGGAGGCAGGATGGACGGGCCCGGAGGAAGGATGGACGGGCCCGGAGGAAGGATGGACGGGGCTGGAGGCAGGATGGACGGGCCTGGAGGTAGGATGGACGGGCCTGGAGGCAGGATGGACGGGCCTGGAGGCAGGATGGACGGGCCTAGAGGCAGGATGGGCGGGCATGGAGGCAGGATGGGCGGGCCTGGAGGCAGGATGGACGGGCTCGGAGACAGGATGGAAGGGTCTGTAGGAAGAACGGACAGGCCTGGTGGAAGGATGGACGGGCCTGGAGGCAGGATGGACAGGCCTAGAGGAAGGATGGACGGGCCTGGAGGCAGGATGGACGGGCCTGGAGGCAGGATGGACGGGCCTGGAGGCAGGATGGGCGGGCCTGGAGGCAGGATGGGCGGGCCTGGAGGCAGGATGGACGGGCTCGGAGACAGGATGGAAGGGCCTGTAGGAAGAACGGACAGGCCTGGTGGAAGGATGGACGGGCCTAGAGGAAGGATGGACGGGCCTGGAGGCAGGGCCTGGAGGAAGGTTCGACGGGCCTGGAGCAAGGATGGACAGGACCGGAGGAAGGATGGACGGGCCCGGAGGCAGGATGGACGGGCCCGGAGGCAGGAGGGACGGGCCCGGAGGCAGGATGGACGGGCCCGGAGGAAGGATGAACGGGCCTGGAGGCAGAATGGACGGGACCGGAGGAAGGATGGACGGGACCCCCGAGGAAGGATGGACGGGCCCCAAGGAAGGATGGATGGGCCTGGATGGGCCTGGAGGCAGGATGGCCAGGTGTATAGGAAGGATGGCCGGGCCCAGAGGCAGGATGGCCGGGCCCGGAGGCAGGATGGCCGGGCCCGGAGGCAGGATGGCCGGGCCCGGAGGCAGGATGGCCGGGCCTGGAGGAATGATGGACGGGCCCGGAGGAAGGATGGACGGGCCCGGAGGAAGGATGGACGGCCCTGGAGGCAGGATGGACGGGCCTGGAGGCAGGATGGACGGGCCTGGAGGCAGGATAGACGGGCCTGGAGGCAGGATGGACGGGCCTGGAGGCAGGATGGCCGGGCCTGGAGGCAGGATGGCCGGGCCTGGAGGCAGGATGGACGGGCCTAGAGGCAGGATGGGCGGGCATGGAGGAAGGATGGACGGGCCTGGAGGCAGGATGGCCAGGCTTGGAGGCAGGATGGAGGGGCCTGGAGGCAGGATGGACGGGCCTGGAGGCAGGATGGACGGGCCTAGAGGAAGGATGGACGGGCCTGGAGGCAGGATGGACGGGCCTGGAGGCAGGATGGACGGGCCTGGAGGCAGGATGGGCGGGCATGGAGGCAGGATGGGCGGGCCTGGAGGCAGGATGGACGGGCTCGGAGACAGGATGGAAGGGCCTGTAGGAAGAACGGACAGGCCTGGTGGAAGGATGGACGGGCCTAGAGGAAGGATGGACGGGCCTGGAGGCAGGGCCTGGAGGAAGGTTCGACGGGCCTGGAGCAAGGATGGACAGGACCGGAGGAAGGATGGACGGGCCCGGAGGCAGGATGGACGGGCCCGGAGGCAGGAAGGACGGGCCCGGAGGCAGGATGGACGGGCCCGGAGGAAGGATGAACGGGCCTGGAGGCAGAATGGACGGGACCGGAGGCAGTATGGACGGGCCCGGAGGCAGGATGGACGGGCCCGGAGGAAGGATGGATGGGCCCGGAGGAAGGATCAACGGGCCTGGAGGAAGGATGGACGGGCCTGGAGGCAGGATGGACAGGCCCGGAGGCAGGATGTACGGGCTCGGAGGCAGGAGGGACGGGCCCGTAGGCAGGATGGACGGGCCCGGAGGCAGGATGGACGGGCCTGGAGGCAGGATGGACGGGCCCGGAGGCAGGATGGACGGGCCCGGAGGAAGGATGGACGGGCCCGGAGGAAGGATGGACGGGGCTGGAGGCAGGATGGACGGGCCTGGAGGTAGGATGGACGGGCCTGGAGGCAGGATGGACGGGCCTGGAGGCAGGATGGACGGGCCTAGAGGCAGGATGGACGGGCATGGAGGCAGGATGGGCGGGCCTGGAGGCAGGATGGACGGGCTCGGAGACAGGATGGAAGGGCCTGTAGGAAGAACGGACAGGCCTGGTGGAAGGATGGACGGGCCTGGAGGCAGGATGGACGGGCCTAGAGGAAGGATGGACGGGCCTGGAGGCAGGATGGACGGGCCTGGAGGCAGGATGGACGGGCCTGGAGGCAGGATGGGCGGGCATGGAGGCAGGATGGGCGGGCCTGGAGGCAGGATGGACGGGCTCGGAGACAGGATGGAAGGGCCTGTAGGAAGAACGGACAGGCCTGGTGGAAGGATGGACGGGCCTAGAGGAAGGATGGACGGGCCTGGAGGCAGGGCCTGGAGGAAGGTTCGACGGGCCTGGAGCAAGGATGGACAGGACCGGAGGAAGGATGGACGGGCCCGGAGGCAGGATGGACGGGCCCGGAGGCAGGAGGGACGGGCCCGGAGGCAGGATGGACGGGCCCGGAGGAAGGATGAACGGGCCTGGAGGCAGAATGGACGGGACCGGAGGAAGGATGGACGGGACCGGAGGAAGGATGGACGGGCCCCGAGGAAGGATGGACGGGCCCCAAGGAAGGATGGATGGGCCTGGATGGGCCTGGAGGCAGGATGGCCAGGTGTATAGGAAGGATGGCCGGGCCCAGAGGCAGGATGGCCGGGCCCAGAGGCAGGATGGCCGGGCCCGGAGGCAGGATGGCCGGGCCCGGAGGAATGATGGACGGGCCCAGAGGAAGGATGGACGGGCCCGGAGGAAGGATGGACGGCCCTGGAGGCAGGATGGACGGGCCTGGAGGCAGGATGGCCGGGCCTGGAGGCAGGATGGACGGGCCTAGAGGCAGGATGGGCGGGCATGGAGGAAGGATGGACGGGCCTGGAGGCAGGATGGCCAGGCTTGGAGGCAGGATGGAGGGGCCTGGAGGCAGGATGGACGGGCCTGGAGGCAGGATGGACGGGCCTAGAGGAAGGATGGACGGGCCTGGAGGCAGGATGGACGGGCCTGGAGGCAGGATGGACGGGCCTGGAGGCAGGATGGGCGGGCATGGAGGCAGGATGGGCGGGCCTGGAGGCAGGATGGACGGGCTCGGAGACAGGATGGAAGGGCCTGTAGGAAGAACGGACAGGCCTGGTGGAAGGATGGACGGGCCTAGAGGAAGGATGGACGGGCCTGGAGGCAGGGCCTGGAGGAAGGTTCGACGGGCCTGGAGCAAGGATGGACAGGACCGGAGGAAGGATGGACGGGCCCGGAGGCAGGATGGACGGGCCCGGAGGCAGGAAGGACGGGCCCGGAGGCAGGATGGACGGGCCCGGAGGAAGGATGAACGGGCCTGGAGGCAGAATGGACGGGACCGGAGGAAGGATGGACGGGACCGGAGGAAGGATGGACGGGCCCCGAGGAAGGATGGACGGGCCCCAAGGAAGGATGGATGGGCCTGGATGGGCCTGGAGGCAGGATGGCCAGGTGTATAGGAAGGATGGCCGGGCCCAGAGGCAGGATGGCCGGGCCCAGAGGCAGGATGGCCGGGCCCGGAGGCAGGATGGCCGGGCCCGGAGGAATGATGGACGGGCCCAGAGGAAGGATGGACGGGCCCGGAGGAAGGATGGACGGCCCTGGAGGCAGGATGGACGGGCCTGGAGGCAGGATGGACGGGCCTGGAGGCAGGATAGACGGGCCTGGAGGCAGGATGGACGGGCCTGGAGGCAGGATGGCCGGGCCTGGAGGCAGGATGGCCGGGCCTGGAGGCAGGATGGACGGGCCCGGAGGCAGGATGGACGGGCCCGGAGGCAGGATGGACGGGCCCGGAGGAAGGATGGACGGGGCTGGAGGAAGGATGGACGGAGCTGGAGGCAGGATGGACGGGCCTGGAGGCAGGATAGATGGGCCTAGAGGAAGGATGGACGGGCCTAGAGGAAGGATGGACGGGCCTGAAGGAAGGATGGACGGGCCTGGAGGCACGATGGACGGGCCCGGAGGAAGGATGGACGGGCCCGGAGGCAGTATGGACGGGCCCGGAGGCAGGATGGACGGGCCCAGAGGAAGGATGGACGGGCCCGGAGGAAGGATCGACGGGCCTGGAGGAAGGATGGACGGGCCCGGAGGCAAGATGGACAGGCCCGGAGGCAAGATGGACAGGCCCGGAGGCAGGATGGACGGGACCGGGGGAAGGATGGACGGGACCGGAGGAAGGATGGATGGGCCCCGAGGAAGGATGGACGGGCCCCGAGGAAGGATGGACGGGCCCCGAGGAAGGATGGACGGGCCCGGAGGAAGGATGGGAGGGGTCTGGAGGAAGCATGGACGGGGCTGGAGGCAGGATGGACGGGCCTGGAGACAGGATGGACGGGCCTGGAGGCAGGATGAACGGGCCTGGAGGCAGGATGATTGGGCCTAGAGGCAGGATGGCCGGGCCTGGAGGAAGGATGGACGGGCCTGGAGGCAGGATGGCCGGGCCTGGAGGCAGGATGGCCGGGCCTGGAGGCAGGATGGCCTGGCTTGGAGACAGGATGGAGGGGCCTAGAGGAAGGATGGACGGGCCTGGAGGCAGGATGGACGGGCCTGGAGGCAGGATGGGCGGGCATGGAGGCAGGATGGGCGGGCCTGGAGGCAGGATGGACGGGCTCGGAGACAGGATGGAAGGGATGGAAGGGCCTGTAGGAAGAACGGACAGGCCTGGTGGAAGGATGGACGGGCCTG
The DNA here is from genome assembly GCA_963921515.1 of Calotriton arnoldi. NCBI lineage: Eukaryota > Metazoa > Chordata > Amphibia > Caudata > Salamandridae > Calotriton > Calotriton arnoldi. The sequence continues at coordinate 326,738 of CAWUFW010014402.1, forward strand.
GAGGAAGGATGGACGGGCCTGGAGGAAGGTTCGACGGGCCTGGTTCAAGGATGGACGGGCCCGGAGGAAGGATGGACGGGCCCGGAGGCAGGATGGACGTGCCCTGAGGCAGGAGGGACGGGCCTGGAGGCAGGATGGACGGGCCTGGAGGCAGGATGGACGGGCCTGGAGGCAGGATGGACGGGCCTGGAGGCAGGATGAACGGGCCTGGAGGCAGGATGATCGGGCCTAGAGGCAGGATGGCCGGGCCTGGAGGAAGGATGGACAGGATCGGAGGAAGGATGGACGGGCCCGGAGGCAGGATGGACGGGCCCGGAGGCAGGAGGGACGGGCCCGGAGGCAGGATGGACGGGCCCGGAGGAAGGATGGACGGGCCTGGAGGCAGAATGGACGGGACCGGGGGAAGGATGGACGGGACCGGAGGAAGGATGGATGGGCCCCGAGGAAGGATGGACGGGCCCCAAGGAAGGATGGACGGGCCCCGAGGAAGGATGGACGGGCCCGGAGGAAGGATGGGAGGGGTCTGGAGGAAGCATGGACGGGGCTGGAGGCAGGATGGACGGGCCTGGAGACAGGATGGACGGGCCTGGAGGCAGGATGAACGGGCCTGGAGGCAGGATGATCGGGCCTAGAGGCAGGATGGCCGGGCCTGGAGGAAGGATGGACGGGCCTGGAGGCAGGATGGCCGGGCCTGGAGGCAGGATGGCCGGGCCTGGAGGCAGGATGGCCTGGCTTGGAGACAGGATGGAGGGGCCTAGAGGAAGGATGGACGGGCCTGGAGGCAGGATGGACGGGCCTGGAGGCAGGATGGGCGGGCATGGAGGCAGGATGGGCGGGCCTGGAGGCAGGATGGACGGGCTCGGAGACAGGATGGAAGGGATGGAAGGGCCTGTAGGAAGAACGGACAGGCCTGGTGGAAGGATGGACGGGCCTGGAGGAAGGATGGACGGGCCTGGAGGCAGGGCCTGGAGGAAGGTTCGACGGGCCCGGAGCAAGGATGGACGGGCCCGGAGGAAGGATGGACGGGCCCGGAGGCAGGATGGACGTGCCCTGAGGCAGGAGGGTCGGGCCTGGAGGCAGGATAGACGGGCCTGGAGGCAGGATGGACGGGCCTGGAGGCAGGATGAACGGGCCTGGAGGCAGGATGAACGGGCCTGGAGGCAGGATGATCGGGCCTAGAGGCAGGATGGCCGGGCCTGGAGGAAGGATGGACAGGATCGGAGGAAGGATGGACGGGCCCGGAGGCAGGATGGACGGGCCCGGAGGCAGGAGGGACGGGCCCGGAGGCAGGATGGACGGGCCCGGAGGAAGGATGGACGGGCCTGGAGGCAGAATGGACGGGACCGGGGGAAGGATGGACGGGACCGGAGGAAGGATGGATGGGCCACGATGAAGGATGGACGGGCCCCAAGGAAGGATGGACGGGCCCCGAGGAAGGATGGACGGGCCCGGAGGAAGGATGGGAGGGGTCTGGAGGAAGCATGGACGGGGCTGGAGGCAGGATGGACGGGCCTGGAGACAGGATGGACGGGCCTGGAGGCAGGATGAACGGGCCTGGAGGCAGGATGCTCGGGCCTAGAGGCAGGATGGCCGGGCCTGGAGGAAGGATGGACGGGCCTGGAGGCAGGATGGCCGGGCCTGGAGGCAGGATGGCCGGGCCTGGAGGCAGGATGGCCTGGCTTGGAGACAGGATGGAGGGGCCTAGAGGAAGGATGGACGGGCCTGGAGGCAGGATGGACGGGCCTGGAGGCAGGATGGGCGGGCATGGAGGCAGGATGGGCGGGCCTGGAGGCAGGATGGACGGGCTCGGAGACAGGATGGAAGGGATGGAAGGGCCTGTAGGAAGAACGGACAGGCCTGGTGGAAGGATGGACGGGCCTGGAGGAAGGATGGACGGGCCTGGAGGCAGGGCCTGGAGGAAGGTTCGACGGGCCCGGAGCAAGGATGGACGGGCCCGGAGGAAGGATGGACGGGCCCGGAGGCAGGATGGACGTGCCCTGAGGCAGGAGGGACGGGCCTGGAGGCAGGATAGACGGGCCTGGAGGCAGGATGGACGGGCCTGGAGGCAGGATGGCCGGGCCTGGAGGCAGGATGGACGGGCCCGGAGGAAGGATGGACGGGCCCGGAGGAAGGATCGACGGGCCTGGAGGAAGGATGGACGGGCCTGGAGGCAGGATGGACGGGCCCGGAGGCAGGATGGACGGGCCCGGAGGCAGGAGGGACGGGCCCGAAGGCAGGATGGACGGGCCTGGAGGCAGGATGGACGGGCCCGGAGGCAGGATGGACGGGCCCGGAGGCAGGATGGACGGGCCCGGAGGAAGGATGGACGGGGCCGGAGGAAGGATGGACGGGGCTGGAGGCAGGATGGACGGGCCTGGAGGCAGGATAGATGGGCCTAGAGGAAGGATGGACGGGCCTAGAGGAAGGATGGACGGGCCTGAAGGAAGGATGGACGGGCCTGGAGGCACGATGGACGGGCCCGGAGGAAGGATGGACTGGCCCGGAGGCAGTATGGACGGGCCCAGAGGCAGGATGGACGGGCCCAGAGGAAGGATGGACGGGCCCGGAGGAAGGATCGACGGGCCTGGAGGAAGGATGGACGGGCCCGGAGGCAAGATGGACAGGCCCGGAGGCAGGAAGGACGGGCCTGGAGGCAGGAGGGACGGGCCCGAAGGCAGGATGGACGGGCCCAAAGGCAGGATGGACGGGCCCGGAGGCAGGATGGACGGGCCCGGAGGCAGGATGGACGGGCCCGGAGGAAGGATGGACGGGCCCGGAGGAAGGATGGACGGGGCTGGAGGAAGGATGGACGGGGCTGGAGGCAGGATGGACGGGCCTGGAGGCAGGATGGACGGGCCTGGAGGCAGGATGAACGGGCCTGGAGGCAGGATGATCGGGCCTAGAGGCAGGATGGCCGGGCCTGGAGGAAGGATGGACAGGATCGGAGGAAGGATGGACGGGCCCGGAGGCAGGATGGACGGGCCTGGAGGCAGGAGGGACGGGCCCGGAGGCAGGATGGACGGGCCCGGAGGAAGGATGGACGGGCCTGGAGGCAGAATGGACGGGACCGGGGGAAGGATGGACGGGACCGGAGGAAGGATGGATGGGCCCCGAGGAAGGATGGACGGGCCCCAAGGAAGGATGGACGGGCCCCGAGGAAGGATGGACGGGCCCGGAGGAAGGATGGGAGGGGTCTGGAGGAAGGATGGACGGGGCTGGAGGCAGGATGGACGGGCCTGGAGACAGGATGGACGGGCCTGGAGGCAGGATGAACGGGCCTGGAGGCAGGATGATCGGGCCTAGAGGCAGGATGGCCGGGCCTGGAGGAAGGATGGACGGGCCGGGAGGCAGGATGGCCGGGCCTGGAGGCAGGATGGCCGGGCCTGGAGGCAGGATGGCCTGGCTTGGAGACAGGATGGAGGGGCCTAGAGGAAGGATGGACGGGCCTGGAGGCAGGATGGACGGGCCTGGAGGCAGGATGGGCGGGCATGGAGGCAGGATGGGCGGGCCTGGAGGCAGGATGGACGGGCTCGGAGACAGGATGGAATGGATGGAAGGGCCTGTAGGAAGAACGGACAGGCCTGGTGGAAGGATGGACGGGCCTGGAGGAAGGATGGACGGGCCTGGAGGCAGGGCCTGGAGGAAGGTTCGACGGGCCTGGAGCAATGATGGACGGGCCCGGAGGAAGGATGGACGGGCCCGGAGGCAGGATGGACGTGCCCTGAGGCAGGAGGGACGGGCCCGGAGGAGGATGGACGGGCCCGGAGGAAGGATGAATGGGCCTGGAGGCAGAATGGACAGGACCGGAGGAAGGATGGACGGGACCGGAGGAAGGATGGACGGGACCGGAGGAAGGATGGACGGGCCCCGAGGAAGGATGGAAGGGCCCGGAGGAAGGATGGACGGGCCTGGAGGCAGGATAGACGGGCCTGGAGGAAGGATGGACGGGCTTGGAGGAAGGATGGACGGGCCTGGAGGCAGGATGGACGGGCCCAGAGGAAGGATGTACGGGCCCGGAGGAAGGATGGAAGGGCCCGGAGGAAGGATGGACGGGCCTGGAGGCAGGATAGACGGGCCCGGAGGCAGGAGGGACGGGCCCGGAGGCAGGAGGGATGGGCCCGGAGGCAGGATGGACGGACCTGGAGGCAGGATGGACGGGCCTGGAGGCAGGATGGATGGGCTTGGAGGAAGGATGAATGGCCTGGAGGCAGGATGGACGGGCCTTGAGGAAGGATGAATGGCCCAGAGGAAGAATGGACGGGCCAGGAGGCACGATGGACGGGCCTGGAGGCAGAGCCTGGAGGAAGGATAGACGGGCTTGGAGGAAAGATGGACGGGCTTGGAGGAAAGATGGACGGGCTTGGAGGAAGGATGGACGGGCTTGGAGGCAGGATGGACGGGCCCGGAGGCAGGATGGACGGGCCCGGAGGCAGGATGGACGGGCCCGGAGGCAGGATGGACGGACTCGGAGGCAGGATGGACGGGCCTGGAGGAAGGAAGGACTGGCTTGGAGGCAGGATGGACGGGCCTGGAAGCAGGATGGACGGGCCCGGAGGAGGATGGACGGGCCCGGAGGCAGGATGGACGGGCCTAGAGGAAGGATTGGCGGGCCTAGAGGAAGGATGGACGGGCCTAGAGGAAGGATGGACGGGCCTGAAGGAAGGATGGACGGGCCTGGAGGCACGATGGACGGGCCTGGAGGAAGGATGGACGGGCCCGGAGGCAGTATGGACGGGCCCGGAGGCAGGATGGACGGGCCCGGAGGAAGGATGGACGGGCCCGGAGGAAGGATCGACGGGCCTGGAGGAAGGATGGATGGGCCTGGAGGCAGGATGGACAGGCCCGGAGGCAGGATGGACGGGCCCGGAGGCAGGAGGGACGGGCCCGAAGGCAGGATGGACGGGCCCGGAAGCAGGATGGACGGGCCCGGAGGCAGGATGGACGGGCCCGGAGGCAGGATGGACGGGCCCGGAGGAAGGATGGACGGGCCCGGAGGAAGGATGGACGGGCCCGGAGGAAGGATGGACGGGGCTGGAGGCAGGATGGACGGGGATGGACGGGGCTGGAGGCAGGATGGACGGGCCTGGAGACAGGATGGACGGGCCTGGAGGAAGGATGAACGGGCCTGGAGGCAGGATGATCGGGCCTAGAGGCAGGATGGCCGGGCCTGGAGGAAGGATGGACGGGCCTGGAGGCAGGATGGCCGGGCCTGGAGGCAGGATGGCCGGGCCTGGAGGCAGGATGGCCAGGCTTGGAGACAGGATGGAGGGGCCTAGAGGAAGGATGGACGGGCCTGGAGGCAGGATGGACGGGCCTGGAGGCAGGATGGGCGGGCATGGAGGCAGGATGGGCGGGCCTGGAGGCAGGATGGACGGGCTCGGAGACAGGATGGAAGGGATGGAAGGGCCTGTAGGAAGAACGGACAGGTCTGGTGGAAGGATGGACGGGCCTGGAGGAAGGATGGACGGGCCTGGAGGCAGGGCCTGGAGGAAGGTTCGACGGGCCTGGAGCAAGGATGGACGGGCCCGGAGGCAGGATGGACGTGCCCTGAGGCAGGAGGGACGGGCCCGGAGGCAGGATGGACGGGCCCGGAGGAAGGATGGACGGGCCCGGAGGCAGGATGGACGGGCCCGGAGGCAGGATGGACGGGCCTGGAGGCAGGATGGACAGGCCCGGAGGCAGGATGGACGGGCCCGGAGGCAGGAGGGACGGGCCCGAAGGCAGGATGGACGGGCCCGGAGGCAGGATAGACGGGCCCGGAGGCAGGATGGACGGGCCCGGAGGCAGGATGGACGGGCCCGGAGGAAGGATGGACGGGCCCGGAGGAAGGATGGACGGGGCTGGAGGAAGGATGGACGGGGCTGGAGGCAGTATGGACGGGCCCGGAGGCAGGATGGACGGGCCCGGAGGAAGGATGGATGGGCCCGGAGGAAGGATCGACGGGCCTGGAGGAAGGATGGACGGGCCTGGAGGCAGGATGGACAGGCCCGGAGGCAGGATGGACGGGCTCGGAGGCAGGAGGGACGGGCCCGAAGGCAGGATGGACGGGCCTGGAGGCACGATGGACGGGCCTGGAGGAAGGATGGACGGGCCCGGAGGCAGGATGGACGGGCCCGGAGGCAGGATGGACAGGCCCCGAGGAAGGATGGACGGGCCCGGAGGAAGGATCGACGGGCCTGGAGGAAGGATGGACGGGCCCAGAGGAAGGATGTACGGGCCCGGAGGAAGGATGGAAGGGCCCGGAGGAAGGATGGACGGGCCTGGAGGCAGGATAGACGGGCCTGGAGGAAGGATGGACGGGCTTGGAGGAAGGATGGACGGGCCTGGAGGCAGGATGGACGGGCCCAGAGGAAGGATGGACGGGCCCGGAGGAAGGATGGAAGGGCCCGGAGGAAGGATGGACGGGCCTGGAGGCAGGATAGACGGGCCCGGAGGCAGGAGGGACGGGCCCGGAGGCAGGAGGGATGGGCCCGGAGGCAGGATGGACGGACCTGGAGGCAGGATGGACGGGCCTGGAGGCAGGATGGATGGGCTTGGAGGAAGGATGACTGGCCTGGAGGCAGGATGGACGGGCCTTGAGGAAGGATGAATGGCCCAGAGGAAGAATGGACGGGCCAGGAGGCACGATGGACGGGCCTGGAGGCAGAGCCTGGAGGAAGGATAGACGGGCTTGGAGGAAAGATGGACGGGCTTGGAGGAAGGATGGACGGGCTTGGAGGCAGGATGGACGGGCCCGGAGGCAGGATGGACGGGCCCGGAGGCAGGATGGACGGAACCGGAGGCAGGATGGACGGACTCGGAGGCAGGATGGACGGGCCTGGAGGAAGGAAGGACTGGCTTGGAGGCAGGATGGACGGGCCTGGAAGCAGGATGGACGGGCCCGGAGGAGGATGGACGGGCCCGGAGGCAGGATGGACGGGCCTAGAGGAAGGATTGGCGGGCCTAGAGGAAGGATGGACGGGCCTAGAGGAAGGATGGACGGGCCTGAAGGAAGGATGGACGGGCCTGGAGGCACGATGGACGGGCCTGGAGGCACGATGGACGGGCCTGGAGGAAGGATGGACGGGCCCGGAGGCAGTATGGACGGGCCCGGAGGCAGGATGGACAGGCCCGGAGGCAGGAGGGACGGGCCCGAAGGCAGGATGGACGGGCCCGGAGGCAGGATGGACGGGCCCGGAGGCAGGATGGACGGGCCCGGAGGCAGGATGGACGGGCCCGGAGGAAGGATGGACGGGCCCGGAGGAAGGATGGACGGGGCTGGAGGCAGGATGGACGGGCCTGGAGGCAGGATGGACGGGCCTGGAGGCAGGATGGACGGGCCTAGAGGAAGGATGGACGGGCCTAGAGGAAGGATGGACGGGCCTAGAGGAAGGATGGACGGGCCTGGAGGCAGGATGGACGGGCCCGGAGGCAGGATGGACGGGCCCGGAGGCAGGATGGACGGGCCCGGAGGCAGGATGGACGGGCCCGGAGGCAGGATGGACGGGCCTGGAGGCAGGATGGACGGGCCTGGAGGCAGGATGGACGGGCCTGGAGGAAGGATGGACGGGCCTGGAGGAAGGATGGACGGGCCTGGAGGCAGGATGGACGGGCCCAGAGGAAGGATGGACGGGCCCGGAGGAAGGATGTACGGGCCCGGAGGAAGGATGGACGGGCCTGGAGGCAGGATAGACGGGCCCGGAGGCAGGAGGGACGGGCCCGGAGGCAGGAGGGATGGGCCCGGAGGCAGGATGGACGGACCTGGAGGCAGGATGGACGGGCCTGGAGGCAGGATGGATGGGCTTGGAGGAAGGATGAATGGCCTGGAGGCAGGATGGACGGGCCTTGAGGAAGGATGAATGGCCCAGAGGAAGAATGGACGGGCCAGGAGGCACGATGGACGGGCCTGGAGGCAGAGCCTGGAGGAAGGATAGACGGGCTTGGAGGAAAGATGGACGGGCTTGGAGGAAGGATGGACGGGCTTGGAGGCAGGATGGACGGGCCCGGAGGCAGGATGGACGGGCCCGGAGGCAGGATGGACGGAACCGGAGGCAGGATGGACGGACTCGGAGGCAGGATGGACGGGCCTGGAGGAAGGAAGGACTGGCTTGGAGGCAGGATGGACGGGCCTGGAAGCAGGATGGACGGGCCCGGAGGAGGATGGACGGGCCCGGAGGCAGGATGGACGGGCCCGGAGGCAGGATGGACGGGCCTAGAGGAAGGATTGGCGGGCCTAGAGGAAGGATGGACGGGCCTAGAGGAAGGATGGACGGGCCTGGAGGAAGGATGGACGGGCCTGGAGGCAGGATGGACGGGCCTGGAGGCAGGATGGACGGGCCTGGAGGAAGGATGGACGGGCCCGGAGGCAGGATGGACGGGCCCGGAGGCAGGATGGACGGGCCCGGAGGAAGGATGGACGGGCCCGGAGGAAGGATGGACGGGCCTGGAGGAAGGATGGACGGGCCTGGAGGAAGGATGGACGGGGCTGGAGGAAGGATGGACGGGGCTGGAGGCAGGATGGACGGGCCTGGAGGCAGGATGGCCGGGCCTGGAGGCAGGATGGACGGGCCCGGAGGAAGGATGGACGGGCCCGGAGGCAGGATGGACGGGCCCGGAGGCAGGATGGACGGGCCCGGAGGCAGGATGGACGGGCCCGGAGGCAGGATGGACGGGCCCGGAGGCAGGAGGGATGGGCCCGGAGGCAGGATGGACGGACCTGGAGGCAGGATGGACGGGCCTGGAGGCAGGATGGATGGGCTTGGAGGAAGGATGGATGGGCCTGGAGGCAGGATGGACGGGCTTGGAGGAAGGATGAATGGCCCAGAGGAAGAATGGACGGGCCTGGAGGCAGGATGGACGGGCCTGGAGGCAGAGCCTGGAGGAAGGATAGACGGGCTTGGAGGCAAGATGGACGGGCCTGGAGGAAGGATGGACGGGCCTGGAGGCAGGATGGACGGGCCCGGAGGCAGGATGGACGGGCCCGGAGGCAGGATGGACGGAGCCTGGAGGCAGGATGGACGGGCTCGGAGGCAGGATGGACGGGCCTGGAGGAAGGATGGACTGGCTTGGAGGCAGGATGGACGGGCCTGGAGGCAGGATGGACGGGCCTGGAGGCAGGATGGACGGGCCCGGAGGCAGGATGGACGGGCCTGGAGGAAGGATGGACGGGCCCGGAGGAAGGATGGACGGGCCTGGAGGCAGGATGGACGGGCCCGGAGGCAGGATGGACGGGCCCGGAGGCAGGATGGACGGGCCCGGAGGAAGGATGGACGGGCCTGGAGGCAGGATAGACGGGCCCGGAGGCAGGAGGGACGGGCCCGGAGGCAGGATGGACTGACCTGGAGGCAGGATGGACGGGCCTGGAGGCAGGATGGACGGGCCCGGAGGAAGGATGGACGGGCCCGGAGGCAGGATGGACGGGCCTGGAGGCAGGATGGACGGGCCTGGAGGAAGGATGGACGGGCCTGGAGGCAGGATGGACGGGCCTGGAGGAAGGATGGACGGGCCTGGAGGCAGGATGGACGGGCCTGGAGGCAGGATGGACGGGCCCGGAGGCAGGATGGACGGGCCCGGAGGCAGGATGGACGGGCCTGGAGGAAGGATGGACGGGCTTGGAGGAAGGATGGACGGGCTTGGAGGCAGGATGGACGGGCCTGGAGGCAGGATGGACGGGCCCAGAGGAAGGATGGACGGGCCCGGAGGCAGGATGGACGGGCCTGGAGGAAGGATGGACGGGCCTGGAGGAAGGATGGACGGGCCTGGAGGAAGGATGGACGGGCCCGGAGGAAGGATGGACGGGCCTGGAGGAAGGATGGACGGGCCTGGAGGCAGGATGGACGGGCCTGGAGGCAGGATGGACGGGCCCGGAGGCAGGATGGACGGGCCCGGAGGCAGGATGGACGGGCCCGGAGGCAGGATGGACGGGCCCGGAGGCAGGATGGACGGGCCCGGAGGCAGGATGGACGGGCCCGGAGGCAGGATGGACGGGCCTGGAGGCAGGATGGACGGGCCTGGAGGCAGGATGGATGGGCTTGGAGGAAGGATGAATGGCCTGGAGGCAGGATGGACGGGCCTGGAGGAAGGATGAATGGCCCAGAGGAAGAATGGACGGGCCAGGAGGCACGATGGACGGGCCTGGAGGCAGAGCCTGGAGGAAGGATAGACGGGCTTGGAGGAAAGATGGACGGGCTTGGAGGAAGGATGGACGGGCTTGGAGGCAGGATGGACGGGCCCGGAGGCAGGATGGACGGGCCCGGAGGCAGGATGGACGGAACCGGAGGCAGGATGGACGGACTCGGAGGCAGGATGGACGGGCCTGGAGGAAGGAAGGACTGGCTTGGAGGCAGGATGGACGGGCCTGGAAGCAGGATGGACGGGCCCGGAGGAGGATGGACGGGCCCGGAGGCAGGATGGACGGGCCCGGAGGAAGGAAGGACGGGCCTGGAGGAAGGATGGACGGGCCTGGAGGAAGGATGGACGGGCCTGGAGGAAGGATGGACGGGCCTGGAGGAAGGATGGACGGGCCCGGAGGCAGGATGGACGGGCCCGGAGGCAGGATGGACGGGCCCGGAGGAAGGATGGACGGGCCTGGAGGAAGGATGGACGGGCCTGGAGGCAGGATGGACGGGCCCGGAGGCAGGATGGACGGGCCCGGAGGCAGGATGGACGGGCCTGGAGGCAGGATGGACGGGACCGGAGGAAGGATGGACGGGCCCGGAGGAAGGATGGACGGGCCCGGAGGAAGGATGGACGGGCCCGGAGGAAGGATGGACGGGCCCGGAGGAAGGATGGACGGGCCCGGAGGAAGGATGGCCGGGGCTGGAGGAAGGATGGACGGGGCTGGAGGCAGGATGGACGGGCCTGGAGACAGGATGGACGGGCCTGGAGGCAGGATGAACGGGCCTGGAGGCAGGATGATCGGGCCTAGAGGCAGGATGGCCGGGCCTGGAGGAAGGATGGACGGGCCTGGAGGCAGGATGGCCGGGCCTGGAGGCAGGATGGCCGGGCCTGGAGGCAGGATGGCCAGGCTTGGAGACAGGATGGAGGGGCCTAGAGGAAGGATGGACGGGCCTGGACGGGCCTGGAGGCAGGATGGGCGGGCATGGAGGCAGGATGGGCGGGCCTGGAGGCAGGATGGACGGGCTCGGAGACAGGATGGAAGGGATGGAAGGGCCTGTAGGAAGAACGGACAGGCCTGGTGGAAGGATGGACGGGCCTGAAGGAAGGATGGACGGGCCTGGAGGCAGGGCCTGGAGGAAGGTTCGACGGGCCTGGAGCAAGGATGGACGGGCCCGGAGGAAGGATGGACGGGCCCGGAGGCAGGATGGACGTGCCCTGAGGCAGGAGGGACGGGCCCGGAGGCAGGATGGACGGGCCCGGAGGAAGGATGAACGGGCCTGGAGGCAGAATGGACAGGACCGGAGGAAGGATGGACGGGACCGGAGGAAGGATGGACGGGACCGGAGGAAGGATGGACGGGCCCCGAGGAAGAATGGACGGGCCCCAAGGAAGGATGGACGGGCCTGGATGGGCCTGGAGGCAGGATGGCCAGGTGTATAGGAAGGATGGCCGGGCCCAGAGGCAGGATGGCCGGGCCCGGAGGCAGGATGGCCGGGCCTGGAGGAATGATGGACGGGCCCGGAGGAAGGATGGACGGGCCCGGAGGCAGGATGGACGGGCCTAGAGGAAGGATGGACGGGCCTAGAGGAAGGATGGACGGGCCTAGAGGAAGGATGGACGGGCCTAGAGGAAGGATGGACGGGCGTGAAAGAAGGATGGACGGGCCTGGAGGCAGGATGGACGGGCCTGGAGGAAGGATGGACGGGCCTGGAGGCAGTATGGACGGGCCCGGAGGCAGGATGGACGGGCCCGGAGGAAGGATGGATGGGCCCGTAGGAAGGATCGACGGGCCTGGAGGAAGGATGGACGGGCCTGGAGGCAGGATGGACAGGCCCGGAGGCAGGATGGACGGGCTCGGAGGCAGGAGGGACGGGCCCGGAGGCAGGAGGGACGGGCCCGGAGGCAGGATGGACGGGCCCGGAGGAAGGATGGACGTGCCTGGAGGCAGAATGGACGGGACCGGAGGAAGGATGGACGGGACCGGAGGAAGGATGGACGGGCCCCGAGGAAGGATGGACGGGCCCGAGGAAGGATGGACGGGCCCCAAGGAAGGATGGACGGGCTTGGAGGAAGGATGAATGGCCTGGAGGCAGGATGGACGGGCCTTGAGGAAGGATGAATGGCCCAGAGGAAGAATGGACGGGCCAGGAGGCACGATGGACGGGCCTGGAGGCAGAGCCTGGAGGAAGGATAGACGGGCTTGGAGGAAAGATGGACGGGCTTGGAGGAAGGATGGACGGGCTTGGAGGCAGGATGGACGGGCCCGGAGGCAGGATGGACGGGCCCGGAGGCAGGATGGACGGAACCGGAGGCAGGATGGACGGACTCGGAGGCAGGATGGACGGGCCTGGAGGAAGGAAGGACTGGCTTGGAGGCAGGATGGACGGGCCTGGAAGCAGGATGGACGGGCCCGGAGGAGGATGGACGGGCCCGGAGGCAGGATGGACGGGCCTAGAGGAAGGATTGGCGGGCCTAGAGGAAGGATGGACGGGCCTAGAGGAAGGATGGACGGGCCTGAAGGAAGGATGGACGGGCCTGGAGGCACGATGGACGGGCCTGGAGGCACGATGGACGGGCCTGGAGGAAGGATGGACGGGCCCGGAGGCAGGATGGACGGGCCCGGAGGCAGGATAGACGGGCCCGGAGGCAGGAGGGACGGGCCCGGAGGCAGGAGGGATGGGCCCGGAGGCAGGATGGACGGACCTGGAGGCAGGATGGACGGGCCTGGAGGCAGGATGGATGGGCTTGGAGGAAGGATGAATGGCCTGGAGGCAGGATGGACGGGCCTTGAGGAAGGATGAATGGCCCAGAGGAAGAATGGACGGGCCAGGAGGCACGATGGACGGGCCTGGAGGCAGAGCCTGGAGGAAGGATAGACGGGCTTGGAGGAAAGATGGACGGGCTTGGAGGAAGGATGGACGGGCTTGGAGGCAGGATGGACGGGCCCGGAGGCAGGATGGACGGGCCCGGAGGCAGGATGGACGGAACCGGAGGCAGGATGGACGGACTCGGAGGCAGGATGGACGGGCCTGGAGGAAGGAAGGACTGGCTTGGAGGCAGGATGGACGGGCCTGGAAGCAGGATGGACGGGCCCGGAGGAGGATGGACGGGCCCGGAGGCAGGATGGACGGGCCTAGAGGAAGGATTGGCGGGCCTAGAGGAAGGATGGACGGGCCTAGAGGAAGGATGGACGGGCCTGAAGGAAGGATGGACGGGCCTGAAGGAAGGATGGACGGGCCTGGAGGCACGATGGACGGGCCTGGAGGCACGATGGACGGGCCCGGAGGAAGGATGGACGGGCCCGGAGGCAGTATGGACGGGCCCGGAGGCAGGATGGACAGGCCCCGAGGAAGGATGGACGGGCCCGGAGGAAGGATCGACGGGCCTGGAGGAAGGATGGACGGGCCTGGAGGAAGGATGGACGGGCCCGGAGGCAGGATGGACGGGCCCGGAGGCAGGATGGACGGGCCTGGAGGCAGGATGGACGGGCCCAGAGGAAGGATGTACGGGCCCGGAGGAAGGATGGAAGGGCCCGGAGGAAGGATGGACGGGCCTGGAGGCAGGATAGACGGGCCCGGAGGCAGGAGGGACGGGCCCGGAGGCAGGAGGGATGGGCCCGGAGGCAGGATGGACGGACCTGGAGGCAGGATGGACGGGCCTGGAGGCAGGATGGATGGGCTTGGAGGAAGGATGAATGGCCTGGAGGCAGGATGGACGGGCCTTGAGGAAGGATGAATGGCCCAGAGGAAGAATGGACGGGCCAGGAGGCACGATGGACGGGCCTGGAGGCAGAGCCTGGAGGAAGGATAGACGGGCTTGGAGGAAAGATGGACGGGCTTGGAGGAAGGATGGACGGGCTTGGAGGCAGGATGGACGGAACCGGAGGCAGGATGGACGGACTCGGAGGCAGGATGGACGGAACCGGAGGCAGGATGGACGGACTCGGAGGCAGGATGGACGGGCTTGGAGGAAGGAAGGACTGGCTTGGAGGCAGGATGGACGGGCCTGGAAGCAGGATGGACGGCCCGGAGGAGGATGGACGGGCCCGGAGGCAGGATGGACGGGCCTAGAGGAAGGATTGGCGGGCCTAGAGGAAGGATTGGCGGGCCTAGAGGAAGGATGGACGGGCCTAGAGGAAGGATGGACGGGCCTGAAGGAAGGATGGACGGGCCTGGAGGCACGATGGACGGGCCTGGAGGCACGATGGACGGGCCTGGAGGAAGGATGGACGGGCCCGGAGGCAGTATGGACGGGCCCGGAGGCAGGATTGACGGGCCCGGAGGCAGGAGGGACGGGCCCGGAGGCAGGAGGGATGGGCCCGGAGGCAGGATGGACGGACCTGGAGGCAGGATGGACGGGCCTGGAGGCAGGATGGATGGGCTTGGAGGAAGGATGAATGGCCTGGAGGCAGGATGGACGGGCCTTGAGGAAGGATGAATGGCCCAGAGGAAGAATGGACGGGCCAGGAGGCACGATGGACGGGCCTGGAGGCAGAGCCTGGAGGAAGGATAGACGGGCTTGGAGGAAAGATGGACGGGCTTGGAGGAAGGATGGACGGGCTTGGAGGCAGGATGGACGGGCCCGGAGGCAGGATGGACGGGCCCGGAGGCAGGATGGACGGAACCGGAGGCAGGATGGACGGACTCGGAGGCAGGATGGACGGGCCTGGAGGAAGGAAGGACTGGCTTGGAGGCAGGATGGACGGGCCTGGAAGCAGGATGGACGGGCCCGGAGGAGGATGGACGGGCCCGGAGGCAGGATGGACGGGCCCGGAGGCAGGAGGGACGGGCCCGGAGGCAGGAGGGACGGGCCCGGAGGCAGGATGGACGGGCCCGGAGGAAGGATGGACGTGCCTGGAGGCAGAATGGACGGGACCGGAGGAAGGATGGACGGGACCGGAGGAAGGATGGACGGGCCCCGAGGAAGGATGGACGGGCCCCAAGGAAGGATGGACGGGCCCGGAGGAAGGATGGACGGGCCCGGAGGAAGGATGGCCGGGGCTGGAGGAAGGATGGACGGGGCTGGAGGCAGGATGGACGGGCCTGGAGACAGGATGGACGGGCCTGGAGGCAGGATGAACGGGCCTGGAGGCAGGATGATCGGGCCTAGAGGCAGGATGGCCGGGCCTGGAGGAAGGATGGACGGGCCTGGAGGCAGGATGGCCGGGCCTGGAGGCAGGATGGCCAGGCTTGGAGACAGGATGGAGGGGCCTAGAGGAAGGATGGACGGGCCTGGACGGGCCTGGAGGCAGGATGGGCGGGCATGGAGGCAGGATGGGCGGGCCTGGAGGCAGGATGGACGGGCTCGGAGACAGGATGGAAGGGATGGAAGGGCCTGTAGGAAGAACGGACAGGCCTGGTGGAAGGATGGACGGGCCTGAAGGAAGGATGGACGGGCCTGGAGGCAGGGCCTGGAGGAAGGTTCGACGGGCCTGGAGCAAGGATGGACGGGCCCGGAGGAAGGATGGACGGGCCCGGAGGCAGGATGGACGTGCCCTGAGGCAGGAGGGACGGGCCCGGAGGCAGGATGGACGGGCCCGGAGGAAGGATGAACGGGCCTGGAGGCAGAATGGACAGGACCGGAGGAAGGATGGACGGGACCGGAGGAAGGATGGACGGGACCGGAGGAAGGATGGACGGGCCCCGAGGAAGAATGGACGGGCCCCAAGGAAGGATGGACGGGCCTGGATGGGCCTGGAGGCAGGATGGCCAGGTGTATAGGAAGGATGGCCGGGCCCAGAGGCAGGATGGCCGGGCCCGGAGGCAGGATGGCCGGGCCTGGAGGAATGATGGACGGGCCCGGAGGAAGGATGGACGGGCCCGGAGGCAGGATGGACGGGCCTAGAGGAAGGATGGACGGGCCTAGAGGAAGGATGGACGGGCCTAGAGGAAGGATGGACGGGCCTGAAGGAAGGATGGACGGGCCTGGAGGCAGGATGGACGGGCCCGGAGGAAGGATGGACGGGCCCGGAGGAAGGATGGACGGGCCCGGAGGAAGGATGGACGGGCCTGGAGGAAGGATGGACGGGCCTGGAGGCAGGATGGACGGGCCCGGAGGCAGGATGGACGGGCTCGGAGGCAGGAGGGACGGGCCCGAAGGCAGGATGGACGGGCCTGGAGGCACGATGGACGGGCCTGGAGGAAGGATGGACGGGCCCGGAGGCAGTATGGACGGGCCCGGAGGCAGGATGGACGGGCCCCGAGGAAGGATGGACGGGCCCGGAGGAAGGATCGACGGGCCTGGAGGAAGGATGGACGGGCCTGGAGGAAGGATGGACGGGCCCGGAGGCAGGATGGACGGGCCCGGAGGCAGGATGGACGGGCCCGGAGGAAGGATGGACGGGCCCGGAGGAAGGATGGACGGGCCCGGAGGAAGGATCGACGGGCCTGGAGGAAGGATGGACAGGCCCGGAGGCAGGATGGACGGGCCCGGAGGCAGGAGGGACGGGCCCGGAGGCAGGATGGACGGGCCCGGAGGCAGGATGGACGGGCCTGGAGGAAGGATGGACGGGCCCGGAGGAAGGATGGACGGGCCCGGAGGAAGGATGGACGGGCCCGGAGGAAGGATGGCCGGGGCTGGAGGAAGGATGGACGGGGCTGGAGGCAGGATGGACGGGCCTGGAGACAGGATGGACGGGCCTGGAGGCAGGATGAACGGGCCTGGAGGCAGGATGATCGGGCCTAGAGGCAGGATGGACGGGCCTGGAGGCAGGATGGACGGGCCTGGAGGCAGGATGGCCGGGCCTGGAGGCAGGATGGCCGGGCCTGGAGGCAGGATGGCCAGGCTTGGAGACAGGATGGAGGGGCCTAGAGGAAGGATGGACGGGCCTGGAGGCAGGATGGACGGGCCTGGAGGCAGGATGGGCGGGCATGGAGGCAGGATGGGCGGGCCTGGAGGCAGGATGGACGGGCTCGGAGACAGGATGGAAGGGATGGAAGGGCCTGTAGGAAGAACGGACAGGCCTGGTGGAAGGATGGACGGGCCTGAAGGAAGGATGGACGGGCCTGGAGGCAGGGCCTGGAGGAAGGTTCGACGGGCCTGGAGCAAGGATGGACGGGCCCGGAGGAAGGATGGACGGGCCCGGAGGCAGGATGGACGTGCCCTGAGGCAGGAGGGACGGGCCCGGAGGCAGGATGGACGGGCCCGGAGGAAGGATGAACGGGCCTGGAGGCAGAATGGACAGGACCGGAGGAAGGATGGACGGGACCGGAGGAAGGATGGACGGGACCGGAGGAAGGATGGACGGGCCCCGAGGAAGAATGGACGGGCCCCAAGGAAGGATGGACGGGCCTGGATGGGCCTGGAGGCAGGATGGCCAGGTGTATAGGAAGGATGGCCGGGCCCAGAGGCAGGATGGCCGGGCCCGGAGGCAGGATGGCCGGGCCTGGAGGAATGATGGACGGGCCCGGAGGAAGGATGGACGGGCCCGGAGGCAGGATGGACGGGCCTAGAGGAAGGATGGACGGGCCTAGAGGAAGGATGGACGGGCCTAGAGGAAGGATGGACGGGCCTAGAGGAAGGATGGACGGGCGTGAAAGAAGGATGGACGGGCCTGGAGGCAGGATGGACGGGCCTGGAGGAAGGATGGACGGGCCTGGAGGCAGGATGGACGGGCCCGGAGGCAGGATGGACGGGCCCGGAGGAAGGATGGATGGGCCCGGAGGAAGGATCGACGGGCCTGGAGGAAGGATGGACGGGCCTGGAGGCAGGATGGACAGGCCCGGAGGCAGGATGGACGGGCTCGGAGGCAGGAGGGACGGGCCCGGAGGCAGGATGGACGGGCCCGGAGGCAGGATGGACGGGCCCGGAGGAAGGATGGACGGGCCTGGAGGCAGGATGGACGGGCCCGGAGGAAGGATGGACGGGCCCGGAGGAAGGATGGACGGGCCCGGAGGAAGGATGGACGGGCCCGGAGGAAGGATGGACGGGCCTGGAGGAAGGATGGACGGGCCTGGAGGAAGGAAGGATGAATGGCCTGGAGGCAGGATGGACGGGCCTTGAGGAAGGATGAATGGCCCAGAGGAAGAATGGACGGGCCAGGAGGCACGATGGACGGGCCTGGAGGCAGAGCCTGGAGGAAGGATAGACGGGCTTGGAGGAAAGATGGACGGGCTTGGAGGAAGGATGGACGGGCTTGGAGGCAGGATGGACGGGCCCGGAGGCAGGATGGACGGGCCCGGAGGCAGGATGGACGGAACCGGAGGCAGGATGGACGGACTCGGAGGCAGGATGGACGGGCCTGGAGGAAGGAAGGACTGGCTTGGAGGCAGGATGGACGGGCCTGGAAGCAGGATGGACGGGCCCGGAGGAGGATGGACGGGCCCGGAGGCAGGATGGACGGGCCTAGAGGAAGGATTGGCGGGCCTAGAGGAAGGATGGACGGGCCTAGAGGAAGGATGGACGGGCCTGAAGGAAGGATGGACGGGCCTGGAGGCACGATGGACGGGCCTGGAGGCACGATGGACGGGCCTGGAGGAAGGATGGACGGGCCCGGAGGCAGTATGGACGGGCCCGGAGGCAGGATAGACGGGCCCGGAGGCAGGAGGGACGGGCCCGGAGGCAGGAGGGATGGGCCCGGAGGCAGGATGGACGGACCTGGAGGCAGGATGGACGGGCCTGGAGGCAGGATGGATGGGCTTGGAGGAAGGATGAATGGCCTGGAGGCAGGATGGACGGGCCTTGAGGAAGGATGAATGGCCCAGAGGAAGAATGGACGGGCCAGGAGGCACGATGGACGGGCCTGGAGGCAGAGCCTGGAGGAAGGATAGACGGGCTTGGAGGAAAGATGGACGGGCTTGGAGGAAGGATGGACGGGCTTGGAGGCAGGATGGACGGGCCCGGAGGCAGGATGGACGGGCCCGGAGGCAGGATGGACGGAACCGGAGGCAGGATGGACGGACTCGGAGGCAGGATGGACGGGCCTGGAGGAAGGAAGGACTGGCTTGGAGGCAGGATGGACGGGCCTGGAAGCAGGATGGACGGGCCCGGAGGAGGATGGACGGGCCCGGAGGCAGGATGGACGGGCCTAGAGGAAGGATTGGCGGGCCTAGAGGAAGGATGGACGGGCCTAGAGGAAGGATGGACGGGCCTGAAGGAAGGATGGACGGGCCTGGAGGCACGATGGACGGGCCTGGAGGCACGATGGACGGGCCCGGAGGAAGGATGGACGGGCCCGGAGGCAGTATGGACGGGCCCGGAGGCAGGATGGACAGGCCCGGAGGAAGGATGGACGGGCCCGGAGGAAGGATCGACGGGCCTGGAGGAAGGATGGACGGGCCTGGAGGAAGGATGGACGGGCCCGGAGGCAGGATGGACGGGCCCGGAGGCAGGATGGACGGGCCTGGAGGCAGGATGGACGGGCCCAGAGGAAGGATGTACGGGCCCGGAGGAAGGATGGACGGGCCCGGAGGAAGGATGGACGGGCCTGGAGGCAGGATGGACGGGCCCGGAGGCAGGATGGACGGGCCCGGAGGCAGGAGGGATGGGCCCGGAGGCAGGATGGACGGACCTGGAGGCAGGATGGACGGGCCTGGAGGCAGGATGGACGGGCTTGGAGGAAGGATGAATGGCCTGGAGGCAGGATGGACGGGCCTTGAGGAAGGATGAATGGCCCAGAGGAAGAATGGACGGGCCAGGAGGCACGATGGACGGGCCTGGAGGCAGAGCCTGGAGGAAGGATAGACGGGCTTGGAGGAAAGATGGACGGGCTTGGAGGAAGGATGGACGGGCCTGGAGGCAGGATGGACGGGCCCGGAGGCAGGATGGACGGGCCCGGAGGCAGGATGGACGGAACCGGAGGCAGGATGGACGGACTCGGAGGCAGGATGGACGGGCCTGGAGGAAGGAAGGACTGGCTTGGAGGCAGGATGGACGGGCCTGGAAGCAGGATGGACGGGCCCGGAGGAGGATGGACGGGCCCGGAGGCAGGATGGACGGGCCTAGAGGAAGGATTGGCGGGCCTAGAGGAAGGATGGACGGGCCTAGAGGAAGGATGGACGGGCCTGAAGGAAGGATGGACGGGCCTGGAGGCACGATGGACGGGCCTGGAGGCACGATGGACGGGCCTGGAGGAAGGATGGACGGGCCCGGAGGCAGGATGGACGGGCCCGGAGGCAGGATAGACGGGCCCGGAGGCAGGAGGGACGGGCCCGGAGGCAGGAGGGATGGGCCCGGAGGCAGGATGGACGGACCTGGAGGCAGGATGGACGGGCCTGGAGGCAGGATGGATGGGCTTGGAGGAAGGATGAATGGCCTGGAGGCAGGATGGACGGGCCTTGAGGAAGGATGAATGGCCCAGAGGAAGAATGGACGGGCCAGGAGGCACGATGGACGGGCCTGGAGGCAGAGCCTGGAGGAAGGATAGACGGGCTTGGAGGAAAGATGGACGGGCTTGGAGGAAGGATGGACGGGCTTGGAGGCAGGATGGACGGGCCCGGAGGCAGGATGGACGGGCCCGGAGGCAGGATGGACGGAACCGGAGGCAGGATGGACGGACTCGGAGGCAGGATGGACGGGCCTGGAGGAAGGAAGGACTGGCTTGGAGGCAGGATGGACGGGCCTGGAAGCAGGATGGACGGGCCCGGAGGAGGATGGACGGGCCCGGAGGCAGGATGGACGGGCCCGGAGGCAGGAGGGACGGGCCCGGAGGAAGGATGGACGGGCCCGGAGGAAGGATGGACGGGCCTGGAGGCAGGATGGACGGGCCCGGAGGAAGGATGGACGGGCCCGGAGGAAGGATGGACGGGCCTGGAGGAAGGATGGACGGGCCTGGAGGAAGGATGGACGGGCCCGGAGGCAGGATGGACGGGCCCGGAGGCAGGATGGACGGGCCCAGAGGAAGGATGGACGGGCCCAGAGGAAGGATGGACGGGCCCGGAGGAAGGATGGACGGGCCTGGAGGAAGGATGGACGGGCCCGGAGGCAGGATGGACGGGCCCGGAGGCAGGAGGGACGGGCCCGGAGGCAGGATGGACGGGCCCGGAGGCAGGATGGACGGGCCCGGAGGCAGGATGGACGGGCCCGGAGGCAGGATGGATGGGCCTGGAGGAAGGATGGACGGGCTTGGAGGAAGGATGGACGGGCCTGGAGGCAGGATGGACGGGCCCAGAGGAAGGATGTACGGGCCCGGAGGAAGGATGGACGGGCCTGGAGGCAGGATAGACGGGCCCGGAGGCAGGATGGACGGGCCCGGAGGCAGGATGGACGGGCCCGGAGGCAGGATGGACGGGCCTGGAGGCAGGATGGACGGGCCCGGAG
Organism: Calotriton arnoldi; assembly: GCA_963921515.1. Lineage (NCBI taxonomy): Eukaryota > Metazoa > Chordata > Amphibia > Caudata > Salamandridae > Calotriton > Calotriton arnoldi. The sequence continues at coordinate 348,092 of CAWUFW010014402.1, forward strand.
GCAGGATGGACGGGCTTGGAGGAAGGATGAATGGCCTGGAGGCAGGATGGACGGGCCTGGAGGAAGGATGAATGGCCCAGAGGAAGAATGGACGGGCCAGGAGGCACGATGGACGGGCCTGGAGGCAGAGCCTGGAGGAAGGATAGACGGGCTTGGAGGAAAGATGGACGGGCTTGGAGGAAGGATGGACGGGCTTGGAGGCAGGATGGACGGGCCCGGAGGCAGGATGGACGGGCCCGGAGGCAGGATGGACGGACTCGGAGGCAGGATGGACGGGCCTGGAGGAAGGAAGGACTGGCTTGGAGGCAGGATGGACGGGCCTGGAAGCAGGATGGACGGGCCCGGAGGAGGATGGACGGGCCCGGAGGCAGGATGGACGGGCCTAGAGGAAGGATTGGCGGGCCTAGAGGAAGGATGGACGGGCCTAGAGGAAGGATGGACGGGCCTGAAGGAAGGATGGACGGGCCTGGAGGCACGATGGACGGGCCTGGAGGCACGATGGACGGGCCTGGAGGAAGGATGGACGGGCCCGGAGGCAGGATGGACGGGCCCGGAGGCAGGATGGACGGGCCCGGAGGCAGGATGGACGGGCCCGGAGGCAGGATGGGACGGGCCCGGAGGCAGGATGGACGGGCCTGGAGGCAGGATGGACGGGCCTGGAGGCAGGATGGACGGGCCCGGAGGCAGGAGGGACGGGCCCGAAGGCAGGATGGACGGGCCCGGAAGCAGGATGGACGGGCCCGGAGGCAGGATGGACGGGCCCGGAGGCAGGATGGACGGGCCCGGAGGAAGGATGGACGGGCCCGGAGGAAGGATGGACGGGCCCGGAGGAAGGATGGACGGGGCTGGAGGCAGGATGGACGGGGATGGACGGGGCTGGAGGCAGGATGGACGGACCTGGAGACAGGATGGACGGGCCTGGAGGCAGGATGAACGGGCCTGGAGGCAGGATGATCGGGCCTAGAGGCAGGATGGCCGGGCCTGGAGGAAGGATGGACGGGCCTGGAGGCAGGATGGCCGGGCCTGGAGGCAGGATGGCCGGGCCTGGAGGCAGGATGGCCAGGCTTGGAGACAGGATGGAGGGGCCTAGAGGAAGGATGGACGGGCCTGGAGGCAGGATGGACGGGCCTGGAGGCAGGATGGGCGGGCATGGAGGCAGGATGGGCGGGCCTGGAGGCAGGATGGACGGGCTCGGAGACAGGATGGAAGGGATGGAAGGGCCTGTAGGAAGAACGGACAGGCCTGGTGGAAGGATGGACGGGCCTGGAGGAAGGATGGACGGGCCTGGAGGCAGGGCCTGGAGGAAGGTTCGACGGGCCTGGAGCAAGGATGGACGGGCCCGGAGGAAGGATGGACGGGCCCGGAGGCAGGATGGACGTGCCCTGAGGCAGGAGGGACGGGCCCGGAGGCAGGATGGACGGGCCCGGAGGAAGGATGAACGGGCCTGGAGGCAGAATGGACAGGACCGGAGGAAGGATGGACGGGACCGGAGGAAGGATGGACGGGACCGGAGGAAGGATGGACGGGCCCCGAGGAAGAATGGACGGGCCCCAAGGAAGGATGGACGGGCCTGGATGGGCCTGGAGGCAGGATGGCCAGGTGTATAGGAAGGATGGCCGGGCCCAGAGGCAGGATGGCCGGGCCCGGAGGCAGGATGGCCGGGCCTGGAGGAATGATGGACGGGCCCGGAGGAAGGATGGACGGGCCCGGAGGCAGGATGGACGGGCCTAGAGGAAGGATGGACGGGCCTAGAGGAAGGATGGACGGGCCTAGAGGAAGGATGGACGGGCCCGGAGGAAGGATGGACGGGCCCGGAGGCAGGATGGACGGGCCTGGAGGCAGGATGGACGGGCCTGGAGGCAGGATGGACGGGCCTAGAGGAAGGATGGACGGGCCTGGAGGAAGGATGGACGGGCCTGGAGGCAGGATGGACGGGCCTGGAGGAAGGATGGACGGGCCTGGAGGCAGGATGGACGGGCCCGGAGGCAGGATGGACGGGCCCGGAGGCAGGATGGACGGGCCCGGAGGCAAGGATGGACGGGCCTGGAGGAAGGATGGACGGGCCCGGAGGCAGGATGGACGGGCCCGGAGGCAGGATGGACGGGCCTGGAGGCAAGGATGGACGGGCCCGGAGGCAGGATGGACGGGCCCGGAGGCAGGATGGACGGGCCCGGAGGAAGGATGGACGGGCCCGGAGGAAGGATGGACGGGCCTGGAGGCAGGATGGACGGGCCTGGAGGCAGGATGGACGGGCCTGGAGGAAGGATGGACGGGCCTGGAGGACAGGATGGACGGGCCTGGAGGAAGGATGGACGGGCCTGGAGGCAGGATGGACGGGCCCGGAGGCAGGATGGACGGGCCCGGAGGCAGGATGGACGGGCCCGGAGGCAGGATGGACGGGCCCGGAGGAAGGATGGACGGGCCCGGAGGCAGGATGGACGGGCCCGGAGGACAGGATGGACGGGCCCGGAGGAAGGATGGACGGGCCCGGAGGCAGGATGGACGGGCCCGGAGGCAGGATGGACGGGCCCGGAGGCAGGATGGACGGGCCCGGAGGCAGGATGGACGGGCCCGGAGGCAGGATGGACGGGCCCGGAGGAAGGATGGACGGGCCCGGAGGAAGGATGGACGGGCCCGGAGGAAGGATGGACGGGGATGGACGGGGCTGGAGGCAGGATGGACGGGCCTGGAGACAGGATGGACGGGCCTGGAGGCAGGATGGACGGGCCTGGAGGCAGGATGGACAGGCCCGGAAGCAGGATGGACGGGCCCGGAGGCAGGATGGCCGGGCCTGGAGGAAGGATGGACGGGCCTGGAGGCAGGATGGCCGGGCCTGGAGGCAGGATGGACGGGCCTGGAGGCAGGATGGAGCTGGGCCTGGAGGCAAGGATGGACGGGCCTGGAGGCAGGATGGACGGGCCTGGAGGCAGGATGGGCGGGCATGGAGGCAGGATGGGCGGGCCTGGAGGCAGGATGGACGGGCTCGGAGACAGGATGGAAGGGATGGAAGGGCCTGTAGGAAGAACGGACAGGCCTGGTGGAAGGATGGACGGGCCTGGAGGAAGGATGGACGGGCCTGGAGGCAGGGCCTGGAGGAAGGTCCGACGGGCCTGGAGCAAGGATGGACGGGCCCGGAGGAAGGATGGACGGGCCCGGAGGCAGGATGGACGTGCCCTGAGGCAGGAGGGACGGGCCCGGAGGCAGGATGGACGGGCCCGGAGGAAGGATGGACGGGCCTGGAGGCAGAATGGACAGGACCGGAGGAAGGATGGACGGGCCTGGAGGCAGAATGGACGGGACCGGAGGAAGGATGGACGGGCCCCGAGGAAGGATGGACGGGCCCCAAGGAAGGATGGACGGGCCTGGAGATGGGCCTGGAGGCAGGATGGCCAGGTGTGTAGGAAGGATGGCCGGGCCCAGAGGCAGGATGGCCGGGCCCGGAGGCAGGATGGCCGGGCCTGGAGGAATGATGGACGGGCCCGGAGGAAGGATGGACGGGCCCGGAGGCAGGATGGACGGGCCTAGAGGAAGGATGGACGGGCCTAGAGGAAGGATGGACGGGCCTAGAGGAAGGATGGACGGGCCAGGAAGGAAGGATGGACGGGCCTGGAGGCAGGATGGACGGGCCTGGAGGCAGGATGGACGGGCCTGGAGGCAGGATGGCCGGGCCTGGAGGCAGGATGGACGGGCCCGGAGGAAGGATGGACGGGCCCGGAGGAAGGATGGACGGGCCTGGAGGCAGGATGGACGGGCCTGGAGGCAGGATGGACGGGCTCGGAGGCAGGATGGACGGGCCCGGAGGCAGGATGGACGGGCCCGGAGGCAGGATGGACGGGCCCGGAGGCAGGATGGACGGGCCCGGAGGAAGGATGGACGGGCCCGGAGGCAGGATGGACGGGCCCGGAGGCAGGATGGACGGGCCTGGAGGCAGGATGGACGGGCCTGGAGGCAGGATGGACGGGCCCGGAGGCAGGATGGACGGGCCCGGAGGAAGGATGGACGGGCCCGGAGGAAGGATGGACGGGCCCGGAGGAAGGATGGACGGGCCCGGAGGCAGGATGGACGGGCCTGGAGGCAGGATGGACGGGCCCGGAGGCAGGATGGACGGGCCCGGAGGAAGGATGGACGGGCCCGGAGGAAGGATGGACGGGCCTGGAGGCAGGATGGACAGGCCCGGAGGCAGGATGGACGGGCCCGGAGGCAGGAGGGACGGGCCTGGAGGAAGGATGGACGGGCCTGGAGGCAGGATGGACGGGCCCGGAGGCAGGATGGACGGGCCTGGAGGAAGGATGGACGGGCCCGGAGGCAGGATGGACGGGCCTGGAGGCAGGATGGACGGGCCCGGAGGCAGGATGGACGGGCCCGGAGGCAGGATGGACGGGCCTGGAGGCAAGGATGGACGGGCCTGGAGGCAGGATGGACGGGCCTGGAGGCAGGATGGACGGGCCTGGAGGCAGGATGGACGGGCCTGGAGGCAGGATGGACGGGCCTGGAGGCAGGATGGACGGGCCTGGAGGCAGGATGGACGGGCCCGGAGGCAGGATGGACGGGCCTGGAGGCAGGATGGACGGGCCTGGAGGCAGGATGGACGGGCCTGGAGGCAGGATGGACGGGCCTGGAGGCAGGATGGACGGGCCTGGAGGCAGGATGGACGGGCCTGGAGGCAGGATGGACGGGCCCGGAGGAAGGATGGACGGGCCTGGAGGAAGGATGGACGGGCCTGGAGGCAGGATGGAGGAAGGCGACGGGCCTGGAGGCAGGATGGACGGGCCTGGAGGAAGGATGGACGGGCCTGGAGGCAGGATGGACGGGCCTGGAGGCAGGATGGACGGGCCCGGAGGCAGGATGGACGGGCCCGGAGGCAGGATGGACGGGCCTGGAGGCAGGATGGACGGGCCTGGAGGCAGGATGGACGGGCCTGGAGGCAGGATGGACGGGCCTGGAGGAAGGATGGACGGGCCTGGAGGAAGGATGGACGGGCCTGGAGGAAGGATGGACGGGCCTGGAGGCAGGACCTGGAGGCAGGATGGACGGCCTGGAGGAAGGATGGACGGGCCTGGAGGCAGGATGGACGGGCCTGGAGGCAGGATGGACGGGCCCGGAGGCAGGATGGACGGGCCCGGAGGCAGGATGGACGGGCCCGGAGGAAGGATGGACGGGCCCGGAGGCAGGATGGACGGGCCCGGAGGAAGGATGGACGGGCCCGGAGGCAGGATAGACGGGCCTGGAGGCAGGATGGACGGGCCTGGAGGCAGGATGGACGGGCCTGGAGGAAGGATGGACGGGCCTGGAGGCAGGATGGACGGGCCTGGAGGCAGGATGGACGGGCCTGGAGGCAGGATGGACGGGCCCGGAGGCAGGATGGACGGGCCTGGAGGCAGGATGGACGGGCCTGGAGGCAGGATGGACGGGCCTGGAGGAAGGATGGACGGGCCCGGAGGCAGGATGGACGGGCCCGGAGGCAGGATGGACGGGCCTGGAGGAAGGATGGACGGGCCTGGAGGAAGGATGGACGGGCCTGGAGGAAGGATGGACGGGCCTGGAGGCAGGATGGACGGGCCTGGAGGCAGGATGGACGGGCCTGGAGGCAGGATGGACGGGCCCGGAGGCAGGATGGACGGGCCTGGAGGAAGGATGGACGGGCCCGGAGGAAGGATGGACGGGCCCGGAGGCAGGATGGACGGGCCTGGAGGCAGGATGGACGGGCCCGGAGGCAGGATGGGACGGGCCCGGAGGCAGGATGGACGGGCCCGGAGGCAGGATGGACGGACCTGGAGGCAGGATGGACGGGCCTGGAGGCAGGATGGACGGGCTTGGAGGAAGGATGAAATGGCCTGGAGGCAGAATGGACGGGCCCGGAGGCAGGATGGACGGGCCCGGAGGAAGGATGGACGGGCCCGGAGGAAGGATGGATGGGCCTGGAGGCAGGGCCTGGAGGAAGGATGGACGGGCCTGGAGGAAGGATGGACGGGCCTGGAGGAAGGATGGACGGGCCCGGAGGCAGGATGGACGGGCCCGGAGGCAGGATGGACGGGCCCGGAGGCAGGATGGACGGGCCCGGAGGCAGGATGGACGGGCCCGGAGGCAGGATGGACGGGCCCGGAGGCAGGATGGACGGGCCCGGAGGCAGGATGGACGGGCCCGGAGGAAGGATGGACGGGGCCGGAGGCAGGATGGACGGGCCTGGAGGCAGGATGGACGGGCCTGGAGGCAGGATGGACGGGCCTAGAGGAAGGATGGACGGGCCTAGAGGAAGGATGGACGGGCCTAGAGGAAGGATGGACGGGCCTGAAGGAAGGATGGACGGGCCTGGAGGCACGATGGACGGGCCTGGAGGAAGGATGGACGGGCCCGGAGGCAGTATGGACGGGCCCGGAGGCAGGATGGACGGGCCCAGAGGAAGGATGGACGGGCCCGGAGGAAGGATCGACGGGCCTGGAGGAAGGATGGACGGGCCTGGAGGCAGGATGGACGGGCCCGGAGGCAGGATGGACAGGCCCGGAGGCAGGATGGACGGGCCCGGAGGCAGGAGGGACGGGCCCGGAGGCAGGATGGACGGGCCCGGAGGCAGGATGGACGGGCCCGGAGGCAGGATGGACGGGCCCGGAGGCAGGATGGACGGGCCCGGAGGCAGGATGGACGGGCCTAGAGGAAGGATGGACGGGCCTGGAGGCAGGATGGACAGGCCTGGAGGCAGGATGGACGGGCCTGGAGGAAGGATGGACGGGCCTGGAGGCAGGATGGACGGGCCTGGAGGCAGGATGGACGGGCCTGGAGGAAGGATGGACGGGCCTAGAGGAAGGATGGACGGGCCTGGAGGAAGGATGGACGGGCCTGGAGGAAGGATGGACGGGCCTGGAGGAAGGATGGACGGGCCTGGAGGAAGGATGGACGGGCCTGGAGGCAGGATGGACGGGCCTGGAGGCAGGATGGACGGGCCTGGAGGAAGGATGGACGGGCCTGGAGGCAGGATGGACGGGCCCGGAGGCAGGATGGACGGGCCCGGGAGGCAGGATGGACGGGCCCGGAGGCAGGATGGACGGGCCCGGAGGACAGGATGGACGGGCCCGGAGGAGGATGGACGGGCCTGGAGGCAGGATGATCGGGCCTGGAGGCAGGATGGCCGGGCCTGGAGGAAGGATGGATGGGCCTGGAGGCAGGGCCTGGAGGAAGGTTCGACGGGCCTGGAGCAAGGATGGACGGGCCCGGAGGAAGGATGGACGGGCCCGGAGGCAGGATGGACGTGCCCTGAGGCAGGAGGGACGGGCCCGGAGGCAGGATGGACGGGCCCGGGAGGAAGGATGAACGGGCCTGGAGGCAGAATGGACAGGACTGGAGGAAGGATGGACGGGACCGGAGGAAGGATGGACGGGACCGGAGGAAGGATGGACGGGCCCCGAGGAAGAATGGACGGGCCCCAAGGAAGGATGGACGGGCCTGGATGGGCCTGGAGGCAGGATGGCCAGGTGTATAGGAAGGATGGCCGGGCCCAGAGGCAGGATGGCCGGGCCCGGAGGCAGGATGGCCGGGCCTGGAGGAATGATGGACGGGCCCGGAGGAAGGATGGACGGGCCCGGAGGCAGGATGGACGGGCCTAGAGGAAGGATGGACGGGCCTAGAGGAAGGATGGACGGGCCTAGAGGAAGGATGGACGGGCGTGGAGGAAGGATGGACGGGCCTGGAGGAAGGATGGACGGGCCTGGAGGAAGGATGGACGGGCCCGGAGGCAGGATGGACGGGCCCGGAGGCAGGATGGACGGGCCCGGAGGAAGGATGGATGGGCCCGGAGGAAGGATCGACGGGCCTGGAGGAAGGATGGACGGGCCTGGAGGCAGGATGGACGGGCCCGGAGGCAGGATGGACGGGCTCGGAGGCAGGAGGGACGGGCCCGAAGGCAGGATGGACGGGCCCGGAGGCAGGATGGACGGGCCTGGAGGCAGGATGGACGGGCCTGGAGGCAGGATGGACGGGCCCGGAGGCAGGATGGACGGGCCCGGAGGAAGGATGGACGGGGCTGGAGGCAGGATGGACGGGCCTGGAGGTAGGATGGACGGGCCTGGAGGCAGGATGGACGGGCCTGGAGGCAGGATGGACGGGCCTGGAGGCAGGATGGACGGGCCTGGAGGAAGGATGGACGGGCCTGGAGGCAGGATGGAGGGGCCTGGAGGCAGGATGGAGGGGCCTGGAGGCAGGATGGACGGGCCTGGAGGCAGGATGGACGGGCCTGGAGGCAGGATGGACGGGCCTAGAGGAAGGATGGACGGGCCTGGAGGCAGGATGGACGGGCCTGGAGGCAGGATGGACGGGCCTGGAGGCAGGATGGGCGGGCCTGGAGGCAGGATGGGCGGGCCTGGAGGCAGGATGGACGGGCCCGGAGGCAGGATGGACGGGCCTGTAGGAAGGATGGACGGGCCTGGTGGAAGGATGGACGGGCCTGGAGGAAGGATGGACGGGCCTGGAGGCAGGGCCTGGAGGAAGGTTCGACGGGCCTGGAGCAAGGATGGACGGGCCCGGAGGAAGGATGGACGGGCCCGGAGGCAGGATGGACGGGCCCGGAGGCAGGATGGACGGGCCCGGAGGCAGGATGGACGGGCCCGGAGGCAGGATGGACGGGCCTGGAGGCAGGATGGACGGGCCCGGAGGAAGGATGGACGGGCCCGGAGGCAGGATGGACGGGCCTGGAGGCAGGATGGACGGGCCCGGAGGCAGGATGGACGGGCCTGGAGGCAGGATGGACGGGCCTGGAGGCAGGATGGACGGGCCTGGAGGAAGGATGGACGGGCCTGGAGGCAGGATGGACGGGCCTGGAGGCAGGATGGACGGGCCTGGAGGCAGGATGGACGGGCCTGGAGGCAGGATGGACGGGCCTGGAGGCAGGATGGACAGGCTTGGAGGCAGGATGGACGGGCCTGGAGGAAGGATGGACGGGCCTGGAGGCAGGATGGACGGGCCTGGAGGCAGGATGGACGGGCCTGGAGGCAGGATGGACGGGCCTGGAGGCAGGATGGACGGGCCTGGAGGCAGGATGGACGGGCTCGGAGACAGGATGGAAGGGATGGAAGGGCCTGTAGGAAGAACGGACAGGCCTGGTGGAAGGATGGACGGGCCTGGAGGAAGGATGGACGGGCCTGGAGGCAGGGCCTGGAGGAAGGTTCGACGGGCCTGGAGCAAGGATGGACGGGCCCGGAGGAAGGATGGACGGGCCCGGAGGCAGGATGGACGGGCCCGGAGGCAGGAGGGACGGGCCCGGAGGCAGGATGGACGGGCCCGGAGGCAGGATGGACGGGCCCGGAGGCAGGATGGACGGGCCCGGAGGAAGGATGGACGGGGCTGGAGGCAGGATGGACGGGCCTGGAGGCAGGATGGACGGGCCTGGAGGCAGGATGAACGGGCCTAGAGGAAGGATGGACGGGCCTAGAGGAAGGATGGACGGGCCTAGAGGAAGGATGGACGGGCCTGAAGGAAGGATGGACGGGCCTGGAGGCACGATGGACGGGCCTGGAGGAAGGATGGACGGGCCCGGAGGCAGGATGGACGGGCCCGGAGGCAGGATGGACGGGCCCAGAGGAAGGATGGACGGGCCCGGAGGAAGGATCGACGGGCCTGGAGGAAGGATGGACGGGCATGGAGGCAGGATGGACGGGCCTGGAGGCAGGATGGACAGGCCCGGAGGCAGGATGGACGGGCCCGGAGGCAGGAGGGACGGGCCCGAAGGCAGGATGGACGGGCCCGGAGGCAGGATGGACGGGCCCGGAGGCAGGATGGACGGGCCCGGAGGCAGGATGGACGGGCCCGGAGGCAGGATGGACGGGCCCGGAGGCAGGATGGACGGGCCTAGAGGAAGGATGGACGGGCCTGGAGGCAGGATGGACGGGCCTGGAGGCAGGATGGGCGGGCATGGAGGCAGGATGGACGGGCCTGGAAGCAGGATGGAAGGGATGGAAGGGATGGAAGGGTCTGTAGGAAGAACGGACAGGCCTGGTGGAAGGATGGACGGGCCTGGAGGAAGGATGGACGGGCCTGGAGGAAGGATGGACGGGCCTAGAGGAAGGATGGACGGGCCTAGAGGAAGGATGGACGGGCCTGGAGGCAGGATGGACGGGCCTGGAGGAAGGATGGACGGGCCTGGAGGAAGGATGGACGGGCCTGGAGGCAGGATGGACGGGCCCGGAGGAAGGATGGACGGGCCCGGAGGCAGGATGGACGGGCCCGGAGGCAGGATGGACGGGCCCGGAGGAAGGATGGACGGGCCCGGAGGAAGGATGGACGGGCCTGGAGGCAGGATGGACGGGCCCGGAGGCAGGATGGACGGGCCCGGAGGAAGGATGGACGGGCCTGGAGGCAGGTTCGACGGGCCTGGAGCAAGGATGGACGGGCCCGGAGGAAGGATGGACGGGCCCGGAGGCAGGATGGACGTGCCCTGAGGCAGGAGGGACGGGCCCGGAGGCAGGATGGACGGGCCCGGAGGCAGGATGGACGGGCCCGGAGGAAGGATGAACGGGCCTGGAGGCAGAATGGACAGGACTGGAGGAAGGATGGACGGGACCGGAGGAAGGATGGACGGGACCGGAGGAAGGATGGACGGGCCCCGAGGAAGAATGGACGGGCCCCAAGGAAGGATGGACGGGCCTGGATGGGCCTGGAGTCAGGATGGCCAGGTGTATAGGAAGGATGGCCGGGCCCAGAGGCAGGATGGCCGGGCCCGGAGGCAGGATGGCCGGGCCTGGAGGAATGATGGACGGGCCCGGAGGAAGGATGGACGGGCCCGGAGGCAGGATGGACGGGCCTAGAGGAAGGATGGACGGGCCTAGAGGAAGGATGGACGGGCCTAGAGGAAGGATGGACGGGCGTGAAAGAAGGATGGACGGGCCTGGAGGCAGGATGGACGGGCCTGGAGGAAGGATGGACGGGCCCGGAGGAAGGATGGACGGGCCTGGAGGCAGGATGGACGGGCCCGGAGGAAGGATGGATGGGCCCGGAGGAAGGATCGACGGGCCTGGAGGAAGGATGGACGGGCCTGGAGGCAGGATGGACGGGCCCGGAGGCAGGATGGACGGGCCCGGAGGCAGGAGGGACGGGCCCGAAGGCAGGATGGACGGGCCCGGAGGCAGGATGGACGGGCCTGGAGGCAGGATGGACGGGCCCGGAGGCAGGATGGACGGGCCCGGAGGAAGGATGGACGGGCCCGGAGGAAGGATGGACGGGGCTGGAGGCAGGATGGACGGGCCTGGAGGCAGGATGGACGGGCCTGGAGGCAGGATGGACGGGCCTGGAGGCAGGATGGACGGGCCTAGAGGCAGGATGGCCGGGCCTGGAGGAAGGATGGACGGGCCTGGAGGCAGGATGGCCGGGCCTGGAGGCAGGATGGAGGGGCCTGGAGGCAGGATGGACGGGCCTGGAGGCAGGATGGACGGGCCTGGAGGCAGGATGGACGGGCCTGGAGGAAGGATGGACGGGCCTGGAGGCAGGATGGACGGGCCTGGAGGCAGGATGGGCGGGCATGGAGGCAGGATGGGCGGGCCTGGAGGCAGGATGGGCGGGCCTGGAGGCAGGATGGACGGGCTCGGAGACAGGATGGAAGGGCCTGTAGGAAGAACGGACAGGCCTGGTGGAAGGATGGACGGGCCTAGAGGAAGGATGGACGGGCCTGGAGGCAGGGCCTGGAGGAAGGTTCGACGGGCCTGGAGCAAGGATGGACAGGACCGGAGGAAGGATGGACGGGCCCGGAGGCAGGATGGACGGGCCCGGAGGCAGGAGGGACGGGCCCGGAGGCAGGATGGACGGGCCCGGAGGAAGGATGAACGGGCCTGGAGGCAGAATGGACGGGACCGGAGGAAGGATGGACGGGACCGGAGGAAGGATGGACGGGCCCCGAGGAAGGATGGACGGGCCCCAAGGAAGGATGGATGGGCCTGGATGGGCCTGGAGGCAGGATGGCCAGGTGTATAGGAAGGATGGCCGGGCCCAGAGGCAGGATGGCCGGGCCTGGAGGCAGGATGGACGGGCCTGGAGGCAGGATGGACGGGCCTGGAGGCAGGATAGACGGGCCTGGAGGCAGGATGGACGGGCCTGGAGGCAGGATGGACGGGCCCGGAGGAAGGATGGACGGGCCCGGAGGAAGGATCGACGGGCCTGGAGGAAGGATGGACGGGCCTGGAGGCAGGATGGACAGGCCCGGAGGCAGGATGGACGGGCCCGGAGGCAGGATGGACGGGCCCGGAGGCAGGATGGACGGGCCCGGAGGCAGGATGGACGGGCCCGGAGGCAGGATGGACGGGCCCGGAGGCAGGATGGACGGGCCCGGAGGCAGGATGGACGGGCCCGGAGGAAGGATGGACGGGGCTCGGAGGCAGGATGGACGGGCCCGGAGGCAGGATGGACGGGCCCGGAGGCAGGATGGACGGGCCCGGAGGCAGGATGGACGGGCCCGGAGGAAGGATGGACGGGGCCGGGAAGAAGGATGGAAGTGCCAGGAGGCAGGATAGAGGGTCCTAGAGGAAGGATGGACGGGCCTAGAGGAAGGATGGACGGGCCTGGAGGAAGGATGGACGGGCCTGGAGGAAGGATGGACGGGCCCGGAGGAAGGATGGACGGGCCCGGAGGCAGGATGGACGGGCCCGGAGGCAGGATGGACGGGCCCAGAGGAAGGATCGACGGGCCCGGAGGAAGGATGGACGGGCCTGGAGGAAGGATGGACGGGCCTGGAGGCAGGATGGACGGGCCCGGAGGCAGGATGGACGGGCCCGGAGGCAGGATGGACGGGCCTGGAGGCAGGATGGACGGGCCTGGAGGAAGGATGGACGGGCCCGGAGGAAGGATGGACGGGCCCGGAGGAAGGATCGACGGGCCTGGAGGAAGGATGGATGGGCCTGGAGGCAGGATGGACAGGCCCGGAGGCAGGATGGACGGGCCCGGAGGCAGGAGGGACGGGCCCGAAGGCAGGATGGACGGGCCCGGAGGCAGGATGGACGGGCCCGGAGGCAGGATGGACGGGCCCGGAGGCAGGATGGACGGGCCCGGAGGCAGGATGGACGGGCCCGGAGGAAGGATGGACGGGCCCGGAGGAAGGATGGACGGGCCCGGAGGAAGGATGGACGGGGCTGGAGGCAGGATGGACGGGGATGGACGGGGCTGGAGGCAGGATGGACGGGCCTGGAGACAGGATGGACGGGCCTGGAGGCAGGATGAACGGGCCTGGAGGCAGGATGATCGGGCCTAGAGGCAGGATGGCCGGGCCTGGAGGAAGGATGGACGGGCCTGGAGGTAGGATGGCCGGGCCTGGAGGCAGGATGGCCGGGCCTGGAGGCAGGATGGCCAGGCTTGGAGACAGGATGGAGGGGCCTAGAGGAAGGATGGACGGGCCTGGAGGCAGGATGGACGGGCCTGGAGGCAGGATGGGCGGGCATGGAGGCAGGATGGGCGGGCCTGGAGGCAGGATGGACGGGCTCGGAGACAGGATGGAAGGGATGGAAGGGCCTGTAGGAAGAACGGACAGGCCTGGTGGAAGGATGGACGGGCCTGGAGGAAGGATGGACGGGCCTGGAGGCAGGGCCTGGAGGAAGGTTCGACGGGCCTGGAGCAAGGATGGACGGGCCCGGAGGAAGGATGGACGGGCCCGGAGGCAGGATGGACGTGCCCTGAGGCAGGAGGGACGGGCCCGGAGGCAGGATGGACGGGCCCGGAGGAAGGATGAACGGGCCTGGAGGCAGAATGGACAGGACCGGAGGAAGGATGGACGGGACCGTAGGAAGGATGGACGGGACCGGAGGAAGGATGGACGGGCCCCGAGGAAGAATGGACGGGCCCCAAGGAAGGATGGACGGGCCTGGATGGGCCTGGAGGCAGGATGGCCAGGTGTATAGGAAGGATGGCCGGGCCCAGAGGCAGGATGGCCGGGCCCGGAGGCAGGATGGCCGGGCCTGGAGGAATGATGGACGGGCCCGGAGGAAGGATGGACGGGCCCGGAGGCAGGATGGACGGGCCTAGAGGAAGGATGGACGGGCCTAGAGGAAGGATGGACGGGCCTAGAGGAAGGATGGACGGGCGTGAAAGAAGGATGGACGGGCCTGGAGGCAGGATAGACGGGCCTGGAGGCAGGATAGACGGGCCTGGAGGCAGGATAGACGGGCCTAGAGGAAGGATGGACGGGCCTAGAGGAAGGATGGACGGGCCTGAATGAAGGATGGACGGGCCTGGAGGCACGATGGACGGGCCTGGAGGAAGGATGGACGGGCCCGGAGGCAGTATGGACGGGCCCGGAGGCAGGATGGACGGGCCCAGAGGAAGGATGGACGGGCCCGAAGGCAGGATGGACGGGCCCGGAAGCAGGATGGACGGGCCCGGAGGCAGGATGGACGGGCCCGGAGGAAGGATGGACGAGCCCGGAGGAAGGATAGACGGGGCTGGAGGAAGGATGGACGGGGCTGGAGGCAGGATGGACGGGCCTGGAGGCAGGATAGACGGGCCTAGAGGAAGGATGGACGGGCCTGAAGGAAGGATGGACGGGCCTGGAGGCACGATGGACGGGCCTTGAGGAAGGATGGACGGGCCCGGAGGCAGTATGGACGGGCCCGGAGGCAGGATGGACGGGCCCAGAGGAAGGATGGACGGGCCCAGAGGAAGGATCGACGGGCCTGGAGGAAGGATGGATGGGCCTGGAGGCAGGATGGACGGGCCCGGAGGCAGGATGGACGGGCCCGGAGGCAGGAGGGACGGGCCCGAAGGCAGGATGGACGGGCCCGGAGGCAGGATGGACGGGCCCGGAGGCAGGATGGACGGGCCCGGAGGCAGGATGGACGGGCCCGGAGGCAGGATGGACGGGCCCGGAGGAAGGATGGATGGGCCCGGAGGAAGGATGGACGGGCCCGGAGGAAGGATGGACGGGGCTGGAGGCAGGATGGACGGGGATGGACGGGGCTGGAGGCAGGATGGACGGGCCTGGAGACAGGATGGACGGGCCTGGAGGCAGGATGAACGGGCCTGGAGGCAGGATGATCGGGCCTAGAGGCAGGATGGCCGGGCCTAGAGGCAGGATGGCCGGGCCTGGAGGAAGGATGGACGGGCCTGGAGGCAGGATGGCCGGGCCTGGAGGCAGGATGGCCGGGCCTGGAGGCAGGATGGCCAGGCTTGGAGACAGGATGGAGGGGCCTAGAGGAAGGATGGACGGGCCTGGAGGCAGGATGGACGGGCCTGGAGGCAGGATGGGCGGGCATGGAGGCAGGATGGGCGGGCCTGGAGGCAGGATGGACGGGCTCGGAGACAGGATGGAAGGGATGGAAGGGCCTGTAGGAAGAACGGACAGGCCTGGTGGAAGGATGGACGGGCCTGGAGGAAGGATGGACGGGCCTGGAGGCAGGGCCTGGAGGAAGGTTCGACGGGCCTGGAGCAAGGATGGACGGGCCCGGAGGAAGGATGGACGGGCCCGGAGGCAGGATGGACGTGCCCTGAGGCAGGAGGGACGGGCCCGGAGGCAGGATGGACGGGCCCGGAGGAAGGATGAACGGGCCTGGAGGCAGAATGGACAGGACCGGAGGAAGGATGGACGGGACCGGAGGAAGGATGGACGGGACCGGAGGAAGGATGGACGGGACCGGAGGAAGGATGGACGGGCCCCGAGGAAGAATGGACGGGCCCCAAGGAAGGATGGACGGGCCTGGATGGGCCTGGAGGCAGGATGGCCAGGTGTATAGGAAGGATGGCCGGGCCCAGAGGCAGGATGGCCGGGCCCGGAGGCAGGATGGCCGGGCCTGGAGGAATGATGGACGGGCCCGGAGGAAGGATGGACGGGCACGGAGGCAGGATGGACGGGCCTAGAGGAAGGATGGACGGGCCTAGAGGAAGGATGGACGGGCCTAGAGGAAGGATGGACGGGCCTAGAGGAAGGATGGACGGGCGTGAAAGAAGGATGGACGGGCCTGGAGGCAGGATGGACGGGCCCGGAGGCAGGAGGGACGGGCCCGGAGGCAGGAGGGATGGGCCCGGAGGCAGGATGGACGGGCCCGGAGGCAGGATGGACGGGCCTGGAGGCAGGATGGACGGGCCTGGAGGCAGGATGGATGGGCCTGGAGGAAGGATGGACGGGCCCGGAGGAAGGATGGACGGGCCCGGAGGCAGGATGGACGGGCCCGGAGGCAGGATGGACGGGCCCGGAGGCAGGATGGACGGGCCCGGAGGCAGGATGGACGGGCCCGGAGGCAGGAGGGACGGGCCCGGAGGCAGGATGGACGGGCCCGGAGGCAGGATGGACGGGCCCGGAGGCAGGATGGACGGGCCCGGAGGCAGGATGGACGGGCCCGGAGGCAGGATGGACGGGCCTGGAGGCAGGATGGACGGGCCCGGAGGCAGGATGGACGGGCCCGGAGGAAGGATGGACGGGCCCGGAGGAAGGATGGACGGGCCCGGAGGAAGGATGGACGGGGATGGACGGGGCTGGAGGCAGGATGGACGGGCCTGGAGACAGGATGGACGGGCCTGGAGGCAGGATGAACGGGCCTGGAGGCAGGATGATCGGGCCTAGAGGCAGGATGGCCGGGCCTGGAGGAAGGATGGACGGGCCTGGAGGCAGGATGGCCGGGCCTGGAGGCAGGATGGCCGGGCCTGGAGGCAGGATGGCCAGGCTTGGAGACAGGATGGAGGGGCCTAGAGGAAGGATGGACGGGCCTGGAGGCAGGATGGACGGGCCTGGAGGCAGGATGGGCGGGCATGGAGGCAGGATGGGCGGGCCTGGAGGCAGGATGGACGGGCTCGGAGACAGGATGGAAGGGATGGAAGGGCCTGTAGGAAGAACGGACAGGCCTGGTGGAAGGATGGACGGGCCTGGAGGAAGGATGGACGGGCCTGGAGGCAGGGCCTGGAGGAAGGTTCGACGGGCCTGGAGCAAGGATGGACGGGCCCGGAGGAAGGATGGACGGGCCCGGAGGCAGGATGGACGTGCCCTGAGGCAGGAGGGACGGGCCCGGAGGCAGGATGGACGGGCCCGGAGGAAGGATGAACGGGCCTGGAGGCAGAATGGACAGGACCGGAGGAAGGATGGACGGGACCGGAGGAAGGATGGACGGGACCGGAGGAAGGATGGACGGGCCCCGAGGAAGAATGGACGGGCCCCAAGGAAGGATGGACGGGCCTGGATGGGCCTGGAGGCAGGATGGCCAGGTGTATAGGAAGGATGGCCGGGCCCAGAGGCAGGATGGCCGGGCCCGGAGGCAGGATGGCCGGGCCTGGAGGAATGATGGACGGGCCCGGAGGAAGGATGGACGGGCCCGGAGGCAGGATGGACGGGCCTCGAGGAAGGATGGACGGGCCTAGAGGAAGGATGGACGGGCCTAGAGGAAGGATGGACGGGCGTGAAAGAAGGATGGACGGGCCTGGAGGCAGGATAGACGGGCCTGGAGGCAGGATAGACGGGCCTGGAGGCAGGATAGACGGGCCTAGAGGAAGGATGGACGGGCCTAGAGGAAGGATGGACGGGCCTGAATGAAGGATGGACGGGCCTGGAGGCACGATGGACGGGCCTGGAGGAAGGATGGACGGGCCCGGAGGCAGTATGGACGGGCCCGGAGGCAGGATGGACGGGCCCAGAGGAAGGATGGACGGGCCCGGAGGCAGGATGGACGGGCCCGGAAGCAGGATGGACAGGCCCGGAGGCAGGATGGACGGGCCCGGAGGAAGGATGGACGGGCCCGGAGGAAGGATGGACGGGCCTGGAGGAAGGATGGACGGGGCTGGAGGCAGGATGGACGGGCCTGGAGGCAGGATGGACGGGCCTAGAGGAAGGATGGACGGGCCTGAAGGAAGGATGGACGGGCCTGGAGGCACGATGGACGGGCCTGGAGGAAGGATGGACGGGCCCGGAGGCAGTATGGACGGGCCCGGAGGCAGGATGGACGGGCCCAGAGGAAGGATGGACGGGCCCAGAGGAAGGATCGACGGGCCTGGAGGAAGGATGGACGGGCCTGGAGGCAGGATGGACGGGCCCGGAGGCAGGATGGACGGGCCCGGAGGCAGGAGGGACGGGCCCGAAGGCAGGATGGACGGGCCCGGAGGCAGGATGGACGGGCCCGGAGGCAGGATGGACGGGCCCGGAGGCAGGATGGACGGGCCCGGAGGCAGGATGGACGGGCCCGGAGGAAGGATGGATGGGCCCGGAGGAAGGATGGACGGGCCCGGAGGAAGGATGGACGGGGCTGGAGGCAGGATGGACGGGGATGGACGGGGCTGGAGGCAGGATGGACGGGCCTGGAGGCAGGATGGACGGGCCTGGAGGCAGGATGGACGGGCCTGGAGGCAGGATGATCGGGCCTAGAGGCAGGATGGCCGGGCCTGGAGGCAGGATGGCCGGGCCTGGAGGAAGGATGGACGGGCCTGGAGGCAGGATGGCCGGGCCTGGAGGCAGGATGGCCGGGCCTGGAGGCAGGATGGCCAGGCTTGGAGACAGGATGGAGGGGCCTAGAGGAAGGATGGACGGGCCTGGAGGCAGGATGGACGGGCCTGGAGGCAGGATGGGCGGGCATGGAGGCAGGATGGGCGGGCCTGGAGGCAGGATGGACGGGCTCGGAGACAGGATGGAAGGGATGGAAGGGCCTGTAGGAAGAACGGACAGGCCTGGTGGAAGGATGGACGGGCCTGGAGGAAGGATGGACGGGCCTGGAGGCAGGGCCTGGAGGAAGGTTCGACGGGCCTGGAGCAAGGATGGACGGGCCCGGAGGAAGGATGGACGGGCCCGGAGGCAGGATGGACGTGCCCTGAGGCAGGAGGGACGGGCCCGGAGGCAGGATGGACGGGCCCGGAGGAAGGATGAACGGGCCTGGAGGCAGAATGGACAGGACCGGAGGAAGGATGGACGGGACCGGAGGAAGGATGGACGGGACCGGAGGAAGGATGGACGGGCCCGGAGGAAGGATGGACGGGCCCCGAGGAAGGATGGACGGGCCCGAGGCAGGATGGACGGGCCTGAGGATGGACGGGCCTGAGGAGGATGGACGGCCTGGAGGCAGGATGGCCAGGTGTATGAGGAAGGATGGCCGGGCCCAGAGGCAGGATGGCCGGGCCCGGAGGCAGGATGGACGGGCCTGGAGGAAGGATGGACGGGCCCGGAGGAAGGATGGACGGGCCCGGAGGCAGGATGGACGGGCCTAGAGGAAGGATGGACGGGCCTAGAGGAAGGATGGACGGGCCTAGAGGAAGGATGGACGGGCCTGGAGGAAGGATGGACGGGCCTGGAGGAAGGATGGACGGGCCTGGAGGCAGGATGGACGGGCCTGGAGGCAGGATGGACGGGCCCGGAGGCAGGATGGACGGGCCCGGAGGCAGGATGGACGGGCCCGGAGGCAGGATGGACGGGCCTGGAGGCAGGATGGACGGGCCTGGAGGCAGGATGGACGGGCCTGGAGGCAGGATGGACGGGCCCGGAGGCAGGATGGACGGGCCCGGAGGCAGGATGGACGGGCCCGGAGGCAGGATGGACGGGCCCGGAGGCAGGATGGACGGGCCCGGAGGCAGGATGGACGGGGAGGCAGGATGGAGGGGCCCGCATGCAGGATTGACGGGCCCGGAGGAAGGATGGACGGGCCCGGAGGCAGGATGGACAGGCCTTGAGGCAGGATGGACGGGCCCGGAGGCAGGATGGACGGGCCCGGAGGCAGGATGGACGGGCCCGGAGGCAGGATGGACGGGCCCGGAGGCAGGATGGACGGGCCCGGAGGAAGGATGGACGGGCCCGGAGGCAGGATGGACGGGCCCGGAGGCAGGATGGACGGGCCCGGAGGCAGGATGGACGGGCCCGGAGGCAGGATGGACGGGCCCGGAGGCAGGATGGACGGGCCCGGAGGCAGGATGGACGGGCCCGGAGGCAGGATGGACGGGCCCGGAGGCAGGATGGACGGGCCCGGAGGCAGGATGGACGGGCCCGGAGGCAGGATGGACGGGCCCGGAGGAAGGATGGACGGGCCCGGAGGAAGGATGGACGGGCCCGGAGGCAGGATGGACGGGCCTGGAGGCAGGATGGACGGGCCTGGAGGCAGGATGGACGGGCCTGGAGGCAGGATGGACGGGCCTGGAGGAAGGATGGACGGGCCTGGAGGCAGGATGGACGGGCCTGGAGGCAGGATGGACGGGCCTGGAGGCAGGATGGACGGGCCTGGAGGCAGGATGGACGGGCCTGGAGGCAGGATGGCCGGGCCTGGAGGCAGGATGGACAGGCCCGGAGGCAGGATGGACGGGCTCGGAGGCAGGATGGACGGGCCTGGAGGCAGGATGGACGGGCCTGGAGGCAGGATGGACGGGCCTGGAGGAAGGATGGACGGGCCTGGAGGCAGGATGGACGGGCCTGGAGGCAGGATGGACGGGCCTAGAGGAAGGATGGACGGGCCTGGAGGAAGGATGGACGGGCCTGGAGGCAGGATGGACGGGCCGGGAGGCAGGATGGACGGGCCCGGAGGCAGGATGGACGGGCCTGGAGACAGGATGGACGGGCCTGGAGGCAGGATGAACGGGCCCGGAGGCAGGATGGACGGGCCCGGAGGCAGGATGGACGGGCCCGGAGGCAGGATGGACGGGCCCGGAGGAAGGATGGACGGGCCCGGAGGAAGGATGGACGGGCCTGGAGGAAGGATGGACGGGCCTGGAGGCAGGATGGACGGGCCTGGAGGCAGGATGGACGGGCCTGGAGGCAGGATGGACGGGCCTGGAGGCAGGATGGACGGGCCTGGAGGCAGGATGGACGGGCCTGGAGGCAGGATGGACGGGCCTGGAGGCAGGATGGACGGGCCTGGAGGCAGGATGGACGGGCCTGGAGGCAGGATGGACGGGCCTGGAGGCAGGATGGACGGGCCTGGAGGCAGGATGGACGGGCCTGGAGGCAGGATGGACGGGCCTGGAGGCAGGATGGACGGGCCTGGAGGCAGGATGGACGGGCCTGGAGGCAGGATGGACGGGCCTGGAGGAAGGATGGACGGGCCTGGAGGCAGGATGGACGGGCCTGGAGGCAGGATGGACGGGCCTGGAGGCAGGATGGACGGGCCCGGAGGCAGGATGGACGGGCCCGGAGGAAGGATGGACGGGCCCGGAGGAAGGATGGACGGGCCTGGAGGAAGGATGGACGGGCCTGGAGGCAGGATGGACAGGCCCGGAGGCAGGATGGACGGGCCCGGAGGCAGGATGGACGGGCCTGGAGGAAGGATGGACGGGCCTGGAGGCAGGATGGACGGGCCTGGAGGCAGGATGGACGGGCCTGGAGGCAGGATGGACGGGCCTGGAGGCAGGATGAACAGGCCTAGAGGAAGGATGGACGGGCCCGGAGGAAGGATCGACGGGCCTGGAGGAAGGATCGACGGGCCGGGAGGCAGGATGGACGGGCCCGGAGGAAGGATGGACGGGCCCGGAGGCAGGATGGACGGGCCCGGAGGCAGGATGGACGGGCCTGGAGGCAGGATGGACGGGCCCGGAGGAAGGATGGACGGGCCCGGAGGCAGGAGGGACGGGCCTGGAGGCAGGATGGACGGGCCCGGAGGCAGGATGGACGGGCCCGGAGGAAGGATGGACGGGCCCGGAGGAAGGATGGACGGGGCTGGAGGCAGGATGGACGGGCCTGGAGGAAGGATGGACGGGCCTGGAGGCAGGATGGACGGGCCTGGAGGAAGGATGGACGGGCCTGGAGGCAGGATGGACGGGCCTGGAGGCAGGATGGACGGGCCTGGAGGCAGGATGGACGGGCCTGGAGGCAGGATGGACGGGCCTGGAGGAAGGATGGACGGGCCTGGAGGAAGGATGGACGGGCCTGGAGGCAGGATGGACGGGCCTGGAGGCAGGATGGACGGGCCTGGAGGCAGGATGGACGGGCCTGGAGGAAGGATGGACGGGCCCGGAGGCAGTATGGACGGGCCCGGAGGCAGGATGGACGGGCCCGGAGGCAGGATGGACGGGCCCGGAGGCAGGATGGACGGGCCTGGAGGCAGGATGGACGGGCCCGGAGGCAGGATGGACGGGCCCGGAGGCAGGATGGACGGGCCCGGAGGCAGGATGGACGGGCCTGGAGGCAGGATGGACGGGCCTGGAGGCAGGATGGACGGGCCTGGAGGCAGGATGGACGGGCCTGGAGGCAGGATGGACGGGCCCGGAGGCAGGATGGACGGGCCTGGAGGCAGGATGGACGGGCCCGGAGGCAGGATGGACGGGCCCGGAGGCAGGATGGACGGGCCTGGAGGAAGGATGGACGGGCCTGGAGGCAGGATGGACGGGCCTGGAGGAAGGATGGACGGGCCCGGAGGCAGGATGGACGGGCCCGGAGGCAGGATGGACGGGCCCGGAGGCAGGAGGGACGGGCCCGGAGGCAGGATGGACGGGCCCGGAGGAAGGATGGACGTGCCTGGAGGCAGAATGGACGGGACCGGAGGAAGGATGGACGGGACCGGAGGAAGGATGGACGGGCCCCGAGGAAGGATGGACGGGCCCCAAGGAAGGATGGACGGGCCCGGAGGAAGGATGGACGGGCCCGGAGGAAGGATGGCCGGGGCTGGAGGAAGGATGGACGGGGCTGGAGGCAGGATGGACGGGCCTGGAGACAGGATGGACGGGCCTGGAGGCAGGATGAACGGGCCTGGAGGCAGGATGATCGGGCCTAGAGGCAGGATGGCCGGGCCTGGAGGAAGGATGGACGGGCCTGGAGGCAGGATGGCCGGGCCTGGAGGCAGGATGGCCGGGCCTGGAGGCAGGATGGCCAGGCTTGGAGACAGGATGGAGGGGCCTAGAGGAAGGATGGACGGGCCTGGAGGCAGGATGGACGGGCCTGGAGGCAGGATGGGCGGGCATGGAGGCAGGATGGGCGGGCCTGGAGGCAGGATGGACGGGCTCGGAGACAGGATGGAAGGGATGGAAGGGCCTGTAGGAAGAACGGACAGGCCTGGTGGAAGGATGGACGGGCCTGAAGGAAGGATGGACGGGCCTGGAGGCAGGGCCTGGAGGAAGGTTCGACGGGCCTGGAGCAAGGATGGACGGGCCCGGAGGAAGGATGGACGGGCCCGGAGGCAGGATGGACGTGCCCTGAGGCAGGAGGGACGGGCCCGGAGGCAGGATGGACGGGCCCGGAGGAAGGATGAACGGGCCTGGAGGCAGAATGGACAGGACCGGAGGAAGGATGGACGGGACCGGAGGAAGGATGGACGGGACCGGAGGAAGGATGGACGGGCCCCGAGGAAGGATGGACGGGCCCCGAGGAAGGATGGACGGGCCTGGAGGCAGGATGGACGGGCCTGGAGGCAGGATGGCCGGGCCTAGAGGAAGGATGGCCGGGCCCGGAGGCAGGATGGCCGGGCCTGGAGGCAGGATGGACGGGCCCGGAGGCAGGATGGACGGGCCCGGAGGCAGGATGGACGGGCCCGGAGGCAGGATGGACGGGCCCGGAGGAAGGATGGACGGGCCCGGAGGAAGGATGGACGGGCCTGGAGGAAGGATGGACGGGCCTGGAGGCAGGATGGACGGGCCCGGAGGCAGGATGGACGGGCCTGGAGGCAGGATGGACGGGCCCGGAGGCAGGATGGACGGGCCCGGAGGCAGGATGGACGGGCCTGGAGGCAGGATGGACGGGCCCGGAGGCAGGATGGACGGGCCCGGAGGAAGGATGGACGGGCCCGGAGGAAGGATGGACGGCCCTGGAGGCAGGATGGATGAGCCTGGAGGCAGGATGGACGGGCCTGGAGGCAGGATGGACGGGCCTGGAGGCAGGATGGACGGGCCTGGAGGCAGGATGGACGGGCCTGGAGGCAGGATGGACGGGCCTGGAGGCAGGATGGACAGGCTGGAGCAGATGGACGGCCTGAGGAAGGATGGACGGGCCTGGAGGCAGGATGGACGGGCCTGGAGGCAGGATGGACGGGCCTGGAGGAAGGATGGACGGGCCTGGAGGCAGGATGGACGGGCCTGGAGGCAGGATGGACGGGCCTGGAGGCAGGATGGACGGGCCTGGAGGCAGGATGGACGGGCCTGGAGGCAGGATGGACGGGCCGGAGGCAGGATGGACGGGCCTGGAGGCAGGATGGACGGGCCTGGAGGAAGGATGGACGGGCCTGGAGGAAGGATGGACGGGCCTGGAGGCAGGATGGACGGGCCTGGAGGCAGGATGGACGGGCCCGGAGGCAGGATGGACGGGCCTGGAGGCAGGATGGACGGGCCCGGAGGCAGGATGGACGGGCCTGGAGGAAGGATGGACGGGCCTGGAGGAAGGATGGACGGGCCTGGAGGAAGGATGGACGGGCCTGGAGGAAGGATGGACGGGCCCGGAGGAAGGATGGACGGGCCCGGAGGCAGGGATGGACGGGCCCGGAGGCAGGATGGACGGGCCCGGAGGCAGGATGGACGGGCCCGGAGGCAGGATGGACGGGCCCGGAGGCAGGATGGACGGGCCTGGAGGCAGGATGGACGGGCCTGGAGGCAGGATGGACGGGCCTGGAGGCAGGATGGACGGGCCTGGAGGAAGGATGGACGGGCCTGGAGGAAGGATGGACGGGCCTGGAGGAAGGATGGACGGGCCTGGAGGCAGGATGGACGGGCCTGGAGGAAGGATGGACGGGCCTGGAGGAAGGATGGACGGGCCTGGAGGCAGGATGGACGGGCCTGGAGGCAGGATAGACGGGCCCGGAGGCAGGAGGGACGGGCCCGGAGGCAGGATGGACGGGCCTGGAGGCAGGATGGACGGGCCCGGAGGCAGGATGGACGGGCCCGGAGGCAGGATGGCCGGGCCCGGAGGCAGGATGGCCGGGCCTGGATGAAGGAAAGACGGGCCTGGAGGCAGGATGGACGGGCCCGGAGGCAGGATGGACGGGCCCGGAGGCAGGATGGACGGGCCTGGAGGCAGGATGGACGGGCCCGGAGGAAGGATGGACGGGCCCGGAGGCAGGATGGACGGGCCTCGGAGAGCCTGGAGGAAGGATGGACGGGCCCGGAGGAAGGATGGACGGGCCCGGAGGAAGGATGGACGGGCCTGGAGGCAGGATGGACGGGCCCGGAGGCAGGATGGACGGGCCCGGAGGCAGGATGGACGGGCCCGGAGGCAGGATGGACGGGCCCGGAGGCAGGATGGACGGGCCTGGAGGAAGGATGGACGGGCCTGGAGGCAGGATGGACGGGCCTGGAGGAAGGATGGACGGGCCTGGAGGAAGGATGGACGGGCCTGGAGGAAGGATGGACGGGCCTGAAGGAAGGATGGACGGGCCTGGAGGCAGGATGGACGGGCCCGGAGGCAGGATGGACGGGCCCGGAGGAAGGATGGACGGGCCCGGAGGCAGGATGGACGGGCCCGGAGGAAGGATGGACGGGCCTGGAGGAAGGATGGACGGGCCCGGAGGCAGGATGGACGGGCCTGGAGGAAGGATGGACGGGCCCGGAGGCAGGATGGACGGGCCCGGAGGCAGGATGGACGGGCCCGGAGGCAGGAGGGACGGGCCCGGAGGCAGGATGGACGGGCCCGGAGGAAGGATGGACGGGCCTGGAGGCAGGATGGACGGGCCTGGAGGCAGGATGGACGGGCCCGGAGGCAGGATGGACGGGCCCGGAGGCAGGATGGACGGGCCCGGAGGCAGGATGGACGGGCCCGGAGGAAGGATGGACGGGCCCGGAGGAAGGATGGACGGGGCTGGAGGCAGGATGGACGGGCCTGGAGGCAGGATGGACGGGCCCGGAGGCAGGATGGACGGGCCCGGAGGCAGGATGGACGGGGCCGGAGGCAGGATGGACGGGCCTGGAGGCAGGATGGACGGGCCTGGAGGCAGGATGGACGGGCCTGGAGGCAGGATGGACGGGCCTGGAGGCAGGATGGACGGGCCTGGAGGAAGGATGGACGGGCCTGGAGGCAGGATGGACGGGCCTGGAGGAAGGATGGACGGGCCTGGAGGCAGGATGGACGGGCCTAGAGGCAGGATGGCCGGGCCTGGAGGAAGGATGGACGGGCCTGGAGGAAGGATGGACGGGCCCGGAGGCAGGATGGACGGGCCGGGAGGCAGGATGGACGGGCCCGGAGGCAGTATGGACGGGCCCGGAGGCAGGATGGACGGGCCCAGAGGCAGGATGGCCGGGCCCGGAGGCAGGATGGACGGGCCCGGAGGCAGGATGGACGGGCCTGGAGGCAGGATGGACGGGCCTGGAGGCAGGATGGACGGGCCTGGAGGCAGGATGGACGGGCCCGGAGGAAGGATGGACGGGCCTGGAGGCAGGATGGACGGGCCTGGAGGCAGGATGGACGGGCCTGGAGGCAGGATGGACGGGCCTGGAGGCAGGATGGACGGGCCTGGAGGCAGGATGGACGGGCCCGGAGGCAGGATGGACGGGCCCGGAGGCAGGATGGACGGGCCCGGAGGCAAGGATGGACGGGCCTGGAGGCAGGATGGACGGGCCTGGAGGAAGGATGGACGGGCCCGGAGGCAGGATGGACGGGCCCGGAGGCAGGATGGACGGGCCCGGAGGCAGGATGGACGGGGCCCGGAGGCAGGATGGACGGGCCCGGAGGCAGGATGGACGGGCCTGGAGGCAGGATGGACGGGCCCGGAGGAAGGATGGACGGGCCCGGAGGCAGGATGGACGGGCCCGGAGGAAGGATGGACGGGCCCGGAGGAAGGATGGACGGGCCCGGAGGAAGGATGGACGGGCCCGGAGGAAGGATGGACGGGCCTGGAGGAAGGATGGACGGGGCTGGAGGCAGGATGGACGGGCCTGGAGACAGGATGGACGGGCCTGGAGGCAGGATGAACGGGCCTGGAGGCAGGATGATCGGGCCTAGAGGCAGGATGGCCGGGCCTGGAGGAAGGATGGACGGGCCTGGAGGCAGGATGGCCGGGCCTGGAGGCAGGATGGCCGGGCCTGGAGGCAGGATGGCCAGGCTTGGAGACAGGATGGAGGGGCCTAGAGGAAGGATGGACGGGCCTGGAGGCAGGATGGACGGGCCTGGAGGCAGGATGGGCGGGCATGGAGGCAGGATGGGCGGGCCTGGAGGCAGGATGGACGGGCTCGGAGACAGGATGGAAGGGATGGAAGGGCCTGTAGGAAGAACGGACAGGCCTGGTGGAAGGATGGACGGGCCTGGAGGAAGGATGGACGGGCCTGGAGGCAGGGCCTGGAGGAAGGTTCGACGGGCCTGGAGCAAGGATGGACGGGCCCGGAGGAAGGATGGACGGGCCCGGAGGCAGGATGGACGTGCCCTGAGGCAGGAGGGACGGGCCCGGAGGCAGGATGGACGGGCCCGGAGGAAGGATGAACGGGCCTGGAGGCAGAATGGACAGGACCGGAGGAAGGATGGACGGGACCGTGAGGAAGGATGGACGGGACCGGAGGAAGGATGGACGGGCCCCGAGGAAGAATGGACGGGCCCCAAGGAAGGATGGACGGGCCTGGATGGGCCTGGAGGCAGGATGGCCAGGTGTATAGGAAGGATGGCCGGGCCCAGAGGCAGGATGGCCGGGCCCGGAGGCAGGATGGCCGGGCCTGGAGGAATGATGGACGGGCCCGGAGGAAGGATGGACGGGCCCGGAGGCAGGATGGACGGGCCTAGAGGAAGGATGGACGGGCCTAGAGGAAGGATGGACGGGCCTAGAGGAAGGATGGACGGGCGTGAAGGAAGGATGGACGGGCCTGGAGGCAGGATGGACGGGCCTGGAGGCAGGATGGACGGGCCTGGAGGCAGGATGGACGGGCCCGGAGGCAGGATGGACGGGCCCAGAGGAAGGATGGACGGGCCTGGAGGAAGGATGGACGGGCCTGGAGGAAGGATGGACGGGCCTGGAGGCAGGATGGACGGGCCCGGAGGCAGGATGGACGGGCCCGGAGGCAGGATGGACGGGCCCGGAGGCAGGATGGACGGGCCTGGAGGCAGGATGGACGGGCCTGGAGGCAGGATGGACGGGCCCGGAGGCAGGATGGACGGGCCTGGAGGCAGGATGGACGGGCCCGGAGGCAGGATGGACGGGCCCGGAGGAAGGATGGACGGGCCCGGAGGAAGGATGGACGGGCCTGGAGGAAGGATGGACGGGCCTGGAGGCAGGATGGACGGGCCTGGAGGCAGGATGGACGGGCCTAGAGGAAGGATGGACGGGCCCAGAGGAAGGATGGACGGGCCCGGAGGAAGGATGGACGGGCCTGGAGGAAGGATGGACGGGCCTGGAGGCAGGATGGACGGGCCTGGAGGAAGGATGGACGGGCCCGGAGGCAGTATGGACGGGCCCGGAGGCAGGATGGACGGGCCCAGAGGAAGGATGGACGGGCCCGGAGGAAGGATCGACGGGCCTGGAGGAAGGATGGACGGGCCTGGAGGCAGGATGGACGGGCCCGGAGGCAGGATGGACGGGCCCGGAGGCAGGATGGACGGGCCCGGAGGCAGGATGGACGGGCCCGGAGGCAGGATGGACGGGCCTGGAGGCAGGATGGACGGGCCTGGAGGCAGGATGGCCGGGCCTGGAGGCAGGATGGACGGGCCCGGAGACAGGATGGACGGGCCTGGAGGAAGGATGGACGGGCCTGGAGGCAGGATGGACGGGCCTGGAGGCAGGATGGGCGGGCCTGGAGGCAGGATGGGCGGGCCTGGAGGCAGGATGGACTTGCACGGAGACAGGATGGAAGGGAAGGAAGGGCCTGTAGGAAGAACGGACAGGCCTGGTGGAAGGATGGACGGGCCTGGAGGAAGGATGGACGGGCCTGGAGGCAGGGCCTGGAGGAAGGTTCGACGGGCCTGGAGCAAGGATGGACGGGCCCGGAGGAAGGATGGACGGGCCCGGAGGCAGGATGGACGTGCCCTGAGGCAGGAGGGACGGGCCCGGAGGCAGGATGGACGGGCCCGGAGGAAGGATGAACGGGCCTGGAGGCAGAATGGACAGGACCGGAGGAAGGATGGACGGACCGGAGGAAGGATGGACGGGACCGGAGGAAGGATGGACGGGACCGGAGGAAGGATGGACGGGCCCCGAGGAAGAATGGACGGGCCCCAAGGAAGGATGGACGGGCCTGGATGGGCCTGGAGGCAGGATGGCCAGGTGTATAGGAAGGATGGCCGGGCCCAGAGGCAGGATGGCCGGGCCCGGAGGCAGGATGGCCGGGCCTGGAGGAATGATGGACGGGCCCGGAGGAAGGATGGACGGGCCCGGAGGCAGGATGGACGGGCCTAGAGGAAGGATGGACGGGCCTAGAGGAAGGATGGACGGGCCTGGAGGAAGGATGGACGGGCCTGGAGGAAGGATGGACGGGCCTGGAGGCAGGATGGACGGGCCCGGAGGCAGGAGGGACGGGCCCGGAGGCAGGAGGGATGGGCCCGGAGGCAGGATGGACGGACCTGGAGGCAGGATGGACGGGCCTGGAGGCAGGATGGATGGGCTTGGAGGAAGGATGAATGGCCCAGAGGAAGAGAGGACGGGCCCGGAGGAAGGATGGACGGGCCCGGAGGCAGGATGGACGGGCCTGGAGGCAGGATGGACGGGCCTGGAGGAAGGATGGAAGGGCCCGGAGGAAGGATGGACGGGCCTGGAGGAAGGATGGACGGGCCTGAAGGAAGGATGGACGGGCCTGGAGGCAGGATGGACGGGCCCGGAGGCAGGATGGACGGGCCCGGAGGCAGGATGGACGGGCCCGGAGGCAGGATGGACGGGCCCGGAGGAAGGATGGACGGGCCCGGAGGAAGGATGGACGGGCCTGGAGGAAGGATGGACGGGCCTGGAGGCAGGATGGACGGGCCCGGAGGCAGGATGGACAGGCCCGGAGGCAGGATGGACGGGCCCGGAGGCAGGAGGGACGGGCCCGTAGGCAGGATGGACGGGCCCGGAGGCAGGATGGACGGGCCCGGAGGCAGGATGGACGGGCCCGGAGGCAGGATGGACGGGCCCGGAGGCAGGATGGACGGGCCCGGAGGCAGGATGGACGGGCCCGGAGGCAGGATGGACGGGCCCGGAGGCAGGATGGACGGGCCCGGAGGCAGGATGGACGGGCCCGGAGGAAGGATGGACGGGCCCGGAGGAAGGATGGACGGGCCTGGAGGAAGGATGGACGGGCCTGGAGGCAGGATGGACGGGCCTGGAGGCAGGATGGACGGGCCTGGAGGAAGGATGGACGGGCCTAGAGGAAGGATGGACGGGCCTGAAGGAAGGATGGACGGGCCTGGAGGCAAGCGATGGACGGGCCCGGGAGGAAGGATGGACGGGCCCGGAGGCAGGATGGACGGGCCCGGAGGCAGGATGGACGGGCCCGGAGGAAGGATGGACGGGCCCGGAGGAAGGATGGACGGGGCTGGAGGAAGGATGGACGGGCCTGGAGGCAGTATGGACGGGCCCGGAGGCAGGATGGACGGGCCCGGAGGCAGGATGGACGGGCCCGGAGGCAGGATGGACGGGCCCGGAGGCAGGATGGACGGGCCCGGAGGCAGGATGGACGGCCCGGAGGCAGGATGGACGGGCCCGGAGGCAGGATGGACGGGCCCGGAGGAAGGATGGACGGGCCCGGAGGAAGGATGGACGGGCCCGGAGGAAGGATGGACGGGGCTGGAGGCAGGAAGGACGGGGGGCTGGAGGCAGGATGGACGGGCCTGGAGGCAGGATGAACGGGCCTGGAGGCAGGATGATCGGGCCTGGAGGCAGGATGGCCGGGCATGGAGGCAGGATGGACGGGCCTGGAGGCAGGATGGCCGGGCCTGGAGGCAGGATGGCCGGGCCTGGAGGCAGGATGGCCAGGCTTGGAGACAGGATGGAGGGGCCTAGAGGAAGGATGGACGGGCCTGGAGGCAGGATGGACGGGCCTGGAGGCAGGATGGGCGGGCATGGAGGCAGGATGGGCGGGCCTGGAGGCAGGATGGACGGGCTCGGAGACAGGATGGAAGGGATGGAAGGGCCTGTAGGAAGAACGGACAGGCCTGGTGGAAGGATGGACGGGCCTGGAGGAAGGATGGACGGGCCTGGAGGCAGGGCCTGGAGGAAGGTTCGACGGGCCTGGAGCAAGGATGGACGGGCCCGGAGGAAGGATGGACGGGCCCGGAGGCAGGATGGACGTGCCCTGAGGCAGGAGGGACGGGCCCGGAGGCAGGATGGACGGGCCCGGAGGAAGGATGAACGGGCCTGGAGGCAGAATGGACAGGACCGGAGGAAGGATGGACGGGACCGGAGGAAGGATGGACGGGACCGGAGGAAGGATGGACGGGCCCCGAGGAAGAATGGACGGGCCCCAAGGAAGGATGGACGGGCCTGGATGGGCCTGGAGGCAGGATGGCCAGGTGTATAGGAAGGATGGCCGGGCCCAGAGGCAGGATGGCCGGGCCCGGAGGCAGGATGGCCGGGCCTGGAGGAATGATGGACGGGCCCGGAGGAAGGATGGACGGGCCCGGAGGCAGGATGGACGGGCCTAGAGGAAGGATGGACGGGCCTAGAGGAAGGATGGACGGGCCTAGAGGAAGGATAGACGGGCGTGAAAGAAGGATGGACGGGCCTGGAGGCAGGATAGACGGGCCTGGAGGCAGGATAGACGGGCCTAGAGGAAGGATGGACGGGCCTAGAGGAAGGATGGACGGGCCTGAAGGAAGGATGGACGGGCCTGGAGGCACGATGGACGGGCCTGGAGGAAGGATGGACGGGCCCGGAGGCAGTATGGACGGGCCCGGAGGCAGGATGGACGGGCCCAGAGGAAGGATGGACGGGCCCGGAGGAAGGATCGACGGGCCTGGAGGAAGGATGGATGGGCCTGGAGGCAGGATGGACAGGCCCGGAGGCAGGATGGACGGGCCCGGAGGCAGGAGGGACGGGCCCGAAGGCAGGATGGACGGGCCCGGAAGCAGGATGGACGGGCCCGGAGGCAGGATGGACGGGCCCGGAGGAAGGATGGACGAGCCCGGAGGAAGGATAGACGGGGCTGGAGGAAGGATGGACGGGGCTGGAGGCAGGATGGACGGGCCTGGAGGCAGGATAGACGGGCCTAGAGGAAGGATGGACGGGCCTAGAGGAAGGATGGACGGGCCTGAAGGAAGGATGGACGGGCCTGGAGGCACGATGGACGGGCCTTGAGGAAGGATGGACGGGCCCGGAGGCAGTATGGACGGGCCCGGAGGCAGGATGGACGGGCCCAGAGGAAGGATGGACGGGCCCGGAGGAAGGATCGACGGGCCTGGAGGAAGGATGGACGGGCCTGGAGGCAGGATGGACAGGCCCGGAGGCAGGATGGACGGGCCCGGAGGCAGGAGGGACGGGCCCGAAGGCAGGATGGACGGGCCCGGAAGCAGGATGGACGGGCCCGGAGGCAGGATAATCGGGCCTAGAGGCAGGATGGCCGGGCCTGGAGGCAGGATGGCCAGGCTTGGAGACAGGATGGAGGGGCCTAGAGGAAGGATGGACGGGCCTGGAGGCAGGATGGACGGGCCTGGAGGCAGGATGGACGGGCCTGAAGGAAGGATGGACGGGCCTGGAGGCACGATGGACGGGCCTTGAGGAAGGATGGACGGGCCCGGAGGCAGTATGGACGGGCCCGGAGGCAGGATGGACGGGCCCAGAGGAAGGATGGACGGGCCCGGAGGAAGGATCGACGGGCCTGGAGGAAGGATGGACGGGCCTGGAGGCAGGATGGACAGGCCCGGAGGCAGGATGGACGGGCCCGGAGGCAGGAGGGACGGGCCCGGAGGCAGGATGGACGGGCCCGGAAGCAGGATGGACGGGCCCGGAGGCAGGATAATCGGGCCTAGAGGCAGGATGGCCGGGCCTGGAGGCAGGATGGCCAGGCTTGGAGACAGGATGGAGGGGCCTAGAGGAAGGATGGACGGGCCTGGAGGCAGGATGGACGGGCCTGGAGGCAGGATGGGCGGGCATGGAGGCAGGAAGGGCGGGCCTGGAGGCAGGATGGACGGGCTCGGAGACAGGATGGAAGGGATGGAAGGGCCTGTAGGAAGAACGGACAGGCCTGGTGGAAGGATGGACGGGCCTGGAGGAAGGATGGACGGGCCTGGAGGCAGGGCCTGGAGGAAGGTTCGACGGGCCTGGAGCAAGGATGGACGGGCCCGGAGGAAGGATGGACGGGCCCGGAGGCAGGATGGACGTGCCCTGAGGCAGGAGGGACGGGCCCGGAGGCAGGATGGACGGGCCCGGAGGAAGGATGAACGGGCCTGGAGGCAGAATGGACAGGACCGGAGGAAGGATGGACAGGACCGGAGGAAGGATGGACGGGACCGGAGGAAGGATGGACGGGACCGGAGGAAGGATGGACGGGCCCCGAGGAAGAATGGACGGGCCCCAAGGAAGGATGGACGGGCCTGGATGGGCCTGGAGGCAGGATGGCCAGGTGTATAGGAAGGATGGCCGGGCCCAGAGGCAGGATGGCCGGGCCCGGAGGCAGGATGGCCGGGCCTGGAGGAATGATGGACGGGCCCGGAGGAAGGATGGACGGGCCCGGAGGCAGGATGGACGGGCCTAGAGGAAGGATGGACGGGCCTAGAGGAAGGATGGACGGGCCTAGAGGAAGGATGGACGGGCCTAGAGGAAGGATGGACGGGCGTGGAGGAAGGATGGACGGGCCTGGAGGCAGGATAGACGGGCCCGGGAGGCAGGAGGGACGGGCCCGGAGGCAGGAGGGATGGGCCCGGAGGCAGGATGGACGGACCTGGAGGCAGGATGGACGGGCCTGGAGGCAGGATGGATGGGCTTGGAGGAAGGATGAATGGCCCAGAGGAAGAGAGGACGGGCCCGGAGGAAGGATGGACGGGGCTGGAGGCAGGATGGACGGGCCTGGAGGCAGGATGAACGGGCCTAGAGGAAGGATGGACGGGCCTAGAGGAAGGATGGACGGGCCTGGAGGAAGGATGGACGGGCCTGAAGGAAGGATGGACGGGCCTGGAGGCACGATGGACGGGCCTGGAGGAAGGATGGACGGGCCCGGAGGCAGGATGGACGGGCCCGGAGGCAGGATGGACGGGCCCAGAGGAAGGATGGACGGGCCCGGAGGAAGGATCGACGGGCCTGGAGGAAGGATGGACGGGCATGGAGGCAGGATGGACGGGCCTGGAGGCAGGATGGACAGGCCCGGAGGCAGGATGGACGGGCCCGGAGGCAGGAGGGACGGGCCCGAAGGCAGGATGGACGGGCCCGGAGGCAGGATGGACGGGCCCGGAGGCAGGATGGACGGGCCCGGAGGAAGGATGGACGGGCCCGGAGGCAGGATGGACGGGCCCGGAGGCAGGATGGACGGGCCCGGAGGCAGGAGGGACGGGCCCGAAGGCAGGATGGACGGGCCCGGAGGCAGGATGGACGGGCCCGGAGGCAGGATGGACGGGCCCGGAGGAAGGATGGACGGGCCCGGAGGAAGGATGGACGGGGCTGGAGGAAGGATGGACGGGGCTGGAGGCAGGATGGACGGGCCTGGAGGCAGGATAGACGGGCCTAGAGGAAGGATGGACGGGCCTAGAGGAAGGATGGACGGGCCTGAAGGAAGGATGGACGGGCCTGGAGGCACGATGGACGGGCCCGGAGGAAGGATGGACGGGCCCGGAGGCAGTATGGACGGGCCCGGAGGCAGGATGGACGGGCCCAGAGGAAGGATGGACGGGCCCGGAGGAAGGATCGACGGGCCTGGAGGAAGGATGGATGGGCCTGGAGGCAGGATGGACAGGCCCGGAGGCAGGATGGACGGGCCCGGAGGCAGGAGGGACGGGCCCGAAGGCAGGATGGACGGGCCCAGAAGCAGGATGGACGGGCCCGGAGGCAGGATGGACGGGCCCGGAGGCAGGATGGACGGGCCCGGAGGCAGGATGGACGGGCCCGGAGGAAGGATGGACGGGCCCGGAGGAAGGATGGACGGGCCCGGAGGAAGGATGGACGGGGCTGGAGGCAGGATGGACGGGGATGGACGGGGCTGGAGGCAGGATGGACGGGCCTGGAGACAGGATGGACGGGCCTGGAGGCAGGATGAACGGGCCTGGAGGCAGGATGATCGGGCCTAGAGGCAGGATGGCCGGGCCTGGAGGAAGGATGGACGGGCCTGGAGGCAGGATGGCCGGGCCTGGAGGCAGGATGGCCGGGCCTGGAGGCAGGGTGGCCATGCTTGGAGACAGGGATGGAGGGTCCTTGAGGAAGGATGGACGGGCCTGGAGGCAGGATGGACGGGCCTGGAGGCAGGATGGGCGGGCATGGAGGCAGGATGGGCGGGCCTGGAGGCAGGATGGACGGGCTCGGAGACAGGATGGAAGGGATGGAAGGGCCTGTAGGAAGAACGGACAGGCCTGGTGGAAGGATGGACGGGCCCGGAGGCAGGATGGACGGGCCCGGAGGCAGGAGGGACGGGCCCGAAGGCAGGATGGACGGGCCCGGAGGCAGGATGGACGGGCCCGGAGGCAGGATGGACGGGCCCGGAGGCAGGATGGACGGGCCCGGAGGCAGGATGGACGGGCCCGGAGGAAGGATGGATGGGCCCGGAGGAAGGATGGACGGGGCTGGAGGAAGGATGGACGGGGCTGGAGGCAGGATGGACGGGGATGGACGGGGCTGGAGGCAGGATGGACGGGCCTGGAGACAGGATGGACGGGCCTGGAGGCAGGATGGACGGGCCTGGAGGCAGGATGATCGGGCCTAGAGGCAGGATGGCCGGGCCTGGAGGAAGGATGGACGGGCCTGGAGGCAGGATGGCCGGGCCCGGAGGCAGGATGGCCGGGCCTGGAGGCAGGATGGCCAGGCTTGGAGACAGGATGGACAGGCCTAGAGGAAGGATGGACGGGCCTGGAGGCAGGATGGACGGGCCTGGAGGCAGGATGGGCGGGCATGGAGGCAGGATGGGCGGGCCTGGAGGCAGGATGGGCGGGCCTGGAGGCAGGATGGACGGGCTCGGAGACAGGATGGAAGGGATGGAAGGGCCTGTAGGAAGAACGGACAGGCCTGGTGGAAGGATGGACGGGCCTGGAGGAAGGATGGACGGGCCTGGAGGCAGGGCCTGGAGGAAGGTTCGACGGGCCTGGAGCAAGGATGGACGGGCCCGGAGGAAGGATGGACGGGGCTGGAGGAAGGATGGACGGGCCAGGAGGCAGGATGGACGGGCCTGGAGGAAGGATGGACGGGCCTGGAGGAAGGATGGACGGGCCTGGAGGAAGGATGGACGGGCCCGGAGGAAGGATCGACGGGCCCGGAGGAAGGATGGACGGGCCCGGAGGCAGGATGGACGGGCCCGGAGGAAGGATGGACGGGCCCGGAGGAAGGATCGACGGGCCTGGAGGAAGGATGGACGGGCCTGGAGGCAGGATGGACAGGCCCGGAGGCAGGATGGACGGGCCCGGAGGCAGGAGGGATGGGCCCGGAGGCAGGATGGACGGGCCCGGAGGAAGGATGGACGGGCCCGGAGGAAGGATGGACGGGCCTGGAGGCAGGATGGACGGGCCTGGAGGCAGGATGGTCGGGCCTGGAGGCAGGATGGACGGGCCTAGAGGAAGGATGGACGGGCCTAGAGGAAGGATGGACGGGCCTAGAGGAAGGATGGACGGGCCTGAAGGAAGGATGGACGGGCCTGGAGGCACGATGGACGGGCCTGGAGGAAGGATGGACGGGCCCGGAGGCAGTATGGACGGGCCCGGAGGCAGGATGGACGGGCCCAGAGGAAGGATGGACGGGCCCGGAGGAAGGATCGACAGGCCTGGAGGAAGGATGGACGGGCATGGAGGCAGGATGGACGGGCCTGGAGGCAGGATGGACAGGCCCGGAGGCAGGATGGACGGGCCCGGGAGGCAGGAGGGACGGGCCCGAAGGCAGGATGGACGGGCCCGGAGGCAGGATGGACGGGCCCGGAGGCAGGATGGACGGGCCCGGAGGCAGGATGGACGGGCCCGGGAGGCAGGATGGACGGGCCTAGAGGAAGGATGGACGGGCCTGGAGGCAGGATGGACGGGCCTGGAGGCAGGATGGGCGGGCATGGAGGCAGGATGGGTGGGCCTGGAAGCAGGATGGAAGGGATGGAAGGGATGGAAGGGTCTGTAGGAAGAACGGACAGGCCTGGTGGAAGGATGGACGGGCCTGGAGGAAGGATGGACGGGCTTGGAGGAAGGATGGACGGGCCTAGAGGAAGGATGGACGGGCCTAGAGGAAGGATGGACGGGCCTGGAGGCAGGATGGATGGGCCTGGAGGAAGGATGGACGGGCTTGGAGGAAGGATGGACGGGCCTGGAGGCAGGATGGACGGGCCCCGAGGAAGGATGTACGGGCCCGGAGGCAGGATGGACGGGCCCGGAGGCAGGATGGACGGGCCCGGAGGAAGGATGGACGGGCCCGGAGGAAGGATGGACGGGGCTGGAGGCAGGATGGACGGGCCCGGAGGCAGGATGGACGGGCCCGGAGGAAGGATGAACAGGCCTGGAGGCAGGGCCTGGATGAAGGTTCGACGGGCCTGGAGCAAGGATGGACGGGCCCGGAGGAAGGATGGACGGGCCCGGAGGCAGGATGGACGTGCCCTGAGGCAGGAGGGACGGGCCCGGAGGCAGGATGGACGGGCCCGGAGGCAGGATGGACGGGCCCGGAGGAAGGATGAACGGGCCTGGAGGCAGAATGGACAGGACCGGAGGAAGGATGGACGGGACCGGAGGAAGGATGGACGGGACCGGAGGAAGGATGGACGGGCCCCGAGGAAGAATGGACGGGCCCCAAGGAAGGATGGACGGGCCTGGATGGGCCTGGAGGCAGGATGGCCAGGTGTATAGGAAGGATGGCCGGGCCCAGAGGCAGGATGGCCGGGCCCGGAGGCAGGATGGCCGGGCCTGGAGGAATGATGGACGGGCCCGGAGGAAGGATGGACGGGCCCGGAGGCAGGATGGACGGGCCTAGAGGAAGGATGGACGGGCCTAGAGGAAGGATGGACGGGCCTAGAGGAAGGATGGACGGGCGTGAAAGAAGGATGGACGGGCCTGGAGGCAGGATGGACGGGCCTGGAGGAAGGATGGACGGGCCCGGAGGCAGTATGGACGGGCCCGGAGGCAGGATGGACGGGCCCGGAGGAAGGATGGATGGGCCCGGAGGAAGGATCGACGGGCCTGGAGGAAGGATGGACGGGCCTGGAGGCAGGATGGACGGGCCCGGAGGCAGGATGGACGGGCTCGGGAGGCAGGAGGGACGGGCCCGAAGGCAGGATGGACGGGCCCGGGAGGCAGGATGGACGGGCCTGGAGGCAGGATGGACGGGCCCGGAGGCAGGATGGACGGGCCCGGAGGAAGGATGGACGGGCCCGGAGGAAGGATGGACGGGGCTGGAGGCAGGATGGACGGGCCTGGAGGTAGGATGGACGGGCCTGGAGGCAGGATGGACGGGCCTGGAGGCAGGATGGACGGGCCTAGAGGCAGGATGGCCGGGCCTGGAGGAAGGATGGACGGGCCTGGAGGCAGGATGGCCAGGCTTGGAGGCAGGATGGAGGGGCCTGGAGGCAGGATGGACGGGCCTGGAGGCAGGATGGACGGGCCTGGAGGCAGGATGGACGGGCCTAGAGGAAGGATGGACGGGCCTGGAGGCAGGATGGACGGGCCTGGAGGCAGCATGGGCGGGCATGGAGGCAGGATGGGCGGGCATGGAGGCAGGATGGGCGGGCCTGGAGGCAGGATGGATGGGCTCGGAGACAGGATGGAAGGGCCTGTAGGAAGAACGGACAGGCCTGGTGGAAGGATGGACGGGCCTAGAGGAAGGATGGACGGGCCTGGAGGCAGGGCCTGGAGGAAGGTTCGACGGGCCTGGAGGAAGGATGGACGGGCCTGGAGGCAGGATGGACAGGCCCGGAGGCAGGATGGACGGGCCCGGAGGCAGGAGGGACGGGCCCGAAGGCAGGATGGACGGGCCCGGAGGCAGGATGGACGGGCCCGGAGGCAGGATGGACGGGCCCGGAGGCAGGATGGACGGGCCCGGAGGAAGGATGGACGGGCCCGGAGGAAGGATGGACGGGGCCGGAGGCAGGATGGACGGGCCCGGAGGCAGGATGGACGGGCCCGGAGGCAGGATGGACGGGCCCGGAGGAAGGATGGACGGGCCCGGAGGAAGGATGGACGGGGCTGGAGGAAGGATGGACGGGCCAGGAGGCAGGATAGATGGGCCTAGAGGAAGGATGGACGGGCCTAGAGGAAGGATGGACGGGCCTGAAGGAAGGATGGACGGGCCTGGAGGCACGATGGATGGGCCCGGAGGAAGGATGGACGGGCCCGGAGGCAGTATGGACGGGCCCGGAGGCAGGATGGACGGGCCCAGAGGAAGGATGGACGGGCCCGGAGGAAGGATCGACGGGCCTGGAGGAAGGATGGATGGGCCCGGAGGCAAGATGGACAGGCCCGGAGGCAGGATGGACGGGCCCGGAGGCAGGAGGGACGGGCCCGAAGGCAGGATGGACGGGCCCGAAGGCAGGATGGACGGGCCCGGAGGCAGGATGGACGGGCCCGGAGGCAGGATGGACGGGCCCGGAGGCAGGAGGGACGGGCCCGAAGGCAGGATGGACGGGCCCAGAAGCAGGATGGACGGGCCCGGAGGCAGGATGGACGGGCCCGGAGGCAGGATGGACGGGCCCGGAGGCAGGATGGACGGGCCCGGAGGAAGGATGGACGGGCCCGGAGGAAGGATGGACGGGCCCGGAGGAAGGATGGACGGGGCTGGAGGCAGGATGGACGGGGATGGACGGGGCTGGAGGCAGGATGGACGGGCCTGGAGACAGGATGGACGGGCCTGGAGGCAGGATGAACGGGCCTGGAGGCAGGATGATCGGGCCTAGAGGCAGGATGGCCGGGCCTGGAGGAAGGATGGACGGGCCTGGAGGTAGGATGGCCGGGCCTGGAGGCAGGATGGCCGGGCCTGGAGGCAGGATGGCCAGGCTTGGAGACAGGATGGAGGGGCCTAGAGGAAGGATGGACGGGCCTGGAGGCAGGATGGACGGGCCTGGAGGCAGGATGGGCGGGCATGGAGGCAGGATGGGCGGGCCTGGAGGCAGGATGGACGGGCTCGGAGACAGGATGGAAGGGATGGAAGGGCCTGTAGGAAGAACGGACAGGCCTGGTGGAAGGATGGACGGGCCCGGAGGCAGGATGGACGGGCCCGGAGGCAGGAGGGACGGGCCCGAAGGCAGGATGGACGGGCCCGGAGGCAGGATGGACGGGCCCGGAGGCAGGATGGACGGGCCCGGAGGCAGGATGGACGGGCCCGGAGGCAGGATGGACGGGCCCGGAGGAAGGATGGATGGGCCCGGAGGAAGGATGGACGGGCCCGGAGGAAGGATGGACGGGGCTGGAGGCAGGATGGACGGGGATGGACGGGGCTGGAGGCAGGATGGACGGGCCTGGAGACAGGATGGACGGGCCTGGAGGCAGGATAGACGGGCCTGGAGGCAGGATGATCGGGCCTAGAGGCAGGATGGCCGGGCCTGGAGGAAGGATGGACGGGCCTGGAGGCAGGATGGCCGGGCCCGGAGGCAGGATGGCCGGGCCTGGAGGCAGGATGGCCAGGCTTGGAGACAGGATGGACAGGCCTAGAGGAAGGATGGACGGGCCTGGAGGCAGGATGGACGGGCCTGGAGGCAGGATGGGCGGGCATGGAGGCAGGATGGGCGGGCCTGGAGGCAGGATGGGCGGGCCTGGAGGCAGGATGGACGGGCTCGGAGACAGGATGGAAGGGATGGAAGGGCCTGTAGGAAGAACGGACAGGCCTGGTGGAAGGATGGACGGGCCTGGAGGAAGGATGGACGGGCCTGGAGGCAGGGCCTGGAGGAAGGTTCGACGGGCCTGGAGCAAGGATGGACGGGCCCGGAGGAAGGATGGACGGGGCTGGAGGAAGGATGGACGGGCCAGGAGGCAGGATAGATGGGCCTAGAGGAAGGATGGACGGGCCTAGAGGAAGGATGGACGGGCCTGAAGGAAGGATGGACGGGCCCGGAGGAAGGATCGACGGGCCCGGAGGAAGGATGGACGGGCCCGGAGGCAGGATGGACGGGCCCGGAGGAAGGATGGACGGGCCCGGAGGAAGGATCGACGGGCCTGGAGGAAGGATGGACGGGCCTGGAGGCAGGATGGACGGGCCCGGAGGCAGGATGGACGGGCCCGGAGGCAGGAGGGATGGGCCCGAAGGCAGGATGGACGGGCCCGGAGGCAGGATGGACGGGCCCGGAGGAAGGATGGACGGGGCTGGAGGCAGGATGGACGGGCCTGGAGGCAGGATGGTCGGGCCTGGAGGCAGGATGAACGGGCCTAGAGGAAGGATGGACGGGCCTAGAGGAAGGATGGACGGGCCTAGAGGAAGGATGGACGGGCCTGAAGGAAGGATGGACGGGCCTGGAGGCACGATGGACGGGCCTGGAGGAAGGATGGACGGGCCCGGAGGCAGGATGGACGGGCCCGGAGGCAGGATGGACGGGCCCAGAGGAAGGATGGACGGGCCCGGAGGAAGGATCGACAGGCCTGGAGGAAGGATGGACGGGCATGGAGGCAGGATGGACGGGCCTGGAGGCAGGATGGACAGGCCCGGAGGCAGGATGGACGGGCCCGGAGGCAGGAGGGACGGGCCCGAAGGCAGGATGGACGGGCCCGGAGGCAGGATGGACGGGCCCGGAGGCAGGATGGACGGGCCCGGAGGCAGGATGGACGGGCCCGGAGGCAGGATGGACGGGCCTAGAGGAAGGATGGACGGGCCTGGAGGCAGGATGGACGGGCCTGGAGGCAGGATGGGCGGGCATGGAGGCAGGATGGGTGGGCCTGGAAGCAGGATGGAAGGGATGGAAGGGATGGAAGGGTCTGTAGGAAGAACGGACAGGCCTGGTGGAAGGATGGACGGGCCTGGAGGAAGGATGGACGGGCTTGGAGGAAGGATGGACGGGCCTAGAGGAAGGATGGACGGGCCTAGAGGAAGGATGGACGGGCCTGGAGGCAGGATGGATGGGCCTGGAGGAAGGATGGACGGGCTTGGAGGAAGGATGGACGGGCCTGGAGGCAGGATGGACGGGCCCCGAGGAAGGATGTACGGGCCCGGAGGCAGGATGGACGGGCCCGGAGGCAGGATGGACGGGCCCGGAGGAAGGATGGACGGGCCCGGAGGAAGGATGGACGGGGCTGGAGGCAGGATGGACGGGCCCGGAGGCAGGATGGACGGGCCCGGAGGAAGGATGAACAGGCCTGGAGGCAGGGCCTGGATGAAGGTTCGACGGGCCTGGAGCAAGGATGGACGGGCCCGGAGGAAGGATGGACGGGCCCGGAGGCAGGATGGACGTGCCCTGAGGCAGGAGGGACGGGCCCGGAGGCAGGATGGACGGGCCCGGAGGCAGGATGGACGGGCCCGGAGGAAGGATGAACGGGCCTGGAGGCAGAATGGACAGGACCGGAGGAAGGATGGACGGGACCGGAGGAAGGATGGACGGGACCGGAGGAAGGATGGACGGGCCCCGAGGAAGAATGGACGGGCCCCAAGGAAGGATGGACGGGCCTGGATGGGCCTGGAGGCAGGATGGCCAGGTGTATAGGAAGGATGGCCGGGCCCAGAGGCAGGATGGCCGGGCCCGGAGGCAGGATGGCCGGGCCTGGAGGAATGATGGACGGGCCCGGAGGAAGGATGGACGGGCCCGGAGGCAGGATGGACGGGCCTAGAGGAAGGATGGACGGGCCTAGAGGAAGGATGGACGGGCCTAGAGGAAGGATGGACGGGCGTGAAAGAAGGATGGACGGGCCTGGAGGCAGGATGGACGGGCCTGGAGGAAGGATGGACGGGCCCGGAGGCAGTATGGACGGGCCCGGAGGCAGGATGGACGGGCCCGGAGGAAGGATGGATGGGCCCGGAGGAAGGATCGACGGGCCTGGAGGAAGGATGGACGGGCCTGGAGGCAGGATGGACGGGCCCGGAGGCAGGATGGACGGGCTCGGAGGCAGGAGGGACGGGCCCGAAGGCAGGATGGACGGGCCCGGAGGCAGGATGGACGGGCCTGGAGGCAGGATGGACGGGCCCGGAGGCAGGATGGACGGGCCCGGAGGAAGGATGGACGGGCCCGGAGGAAGGATGGACGGGGCTGGAGGCAGGATGGACGGGCCTGGAGGTAGGATGGACGGGCCTGGAGGCAGGATGGACGGGCCTGGAGGCAGGATGGACGGGCCTAGAGGCAGGATGGCCGGGCCTGGAGGAAGGATGGACGGGCCTGGAGGCAGGATGGCCAGGCTTGGAGGCAGGATGGAGGGGCCTGGAGGCAGGATGGACGGGCCTGGAGGCAGGATGGACGGGCCTGGAGGCAGGATGGACGGGCCTAGAGGAAGGATGGACGGGCCTGGAGGCAGGATGGACGGGCCTGGAGGCAGCATGGGCGGGCATGGAGGCAGGATGGGCGGGCATGGAGGCAGGATGGGCGGGCCTGGAGGCAGGATGGATGGGCTCGGAGACAGGATGGAAGGGCCTGTAGGAAGAACGGACAGGCCTGGTGGAAGGATGGACGGGCCTAGAGGAAGGATGGACGGGCCTGGAGGCAGGGCCTGGAGGAAGGTTCGACGGGCCTGGAGGAAGGATGGACGGGCCTGGAGGCAGGATGGACAGGCCCGGAGGCAGGATGGACGGGCCCGGGAGGCAGGAGGGACGGGCCCGAAGGCAGGATGGACGGGCCCGGAGGCAGGATGGACGGGCCCGGAGGCAGGATGGACGGGCCCGGGAGGCAGGATGGACGGGCCCGGAGGAAGGATGGACGGGCCCGGAGGAAGGATGGACGGGGCCGGAGGCAGGATGGACGGGCCCGGAGGCAGGATGGACGGGCCCGGAGGCAGGATGGACGGGCCCGGAGGAAGGATGGACGGGCCCGGAGGAAGGATGGACGGGCCTGGAGGAAGGATGGACGGGCCAGGAGGCAGGATAGATGGGCCTAGAGGAAGGATGGACGGGCCTAGAGGAAGGATGGACGGGCCTGAAGGAAGGATGGACGGGCCTGGAGGCACGATGGACGGGCCCGGAGGAAGGATGGACGGGCCCGGAGGCAGTATGGACGGGCCCGGAGGCAGGATGGACGGGCCCAGAGGAAGGATGGACGGGCCCGGAGGAAGGATCGACGGGCCTGGAGGAAGGATGGATGGGCCCGGAGGCAAGATGGACAGGCCCGGAGGCAGGATGGACGGGCCCGGAGGCAGGAGGGACGGGCCCGAAGGCAGGATGGACGGGCCCGAAGGCAGGATGGACGGGCCCGGAGGCAGGATGGACGGGCCCGGAGGCAGGATGGACGGGCCCGGAGGAAGGATGGACGGGCCCGGAGGAAGGATGGACGGGGCTGGAGGAAGGATGGACGGGGCTGGAGGCAGGAAGGACGGGGGGCTGGAGGCAGGATGGACGGGCCTGGAGGCAGGATGGACAGGCCCGGAGGCAGGATGGACGGGCCCGGAGGCAGGAGGGACGGGCCCGAAGGCAGGATGGACGGGCCCGGAGGCAGGATAGACGGGGCTGGAGGCAGGATGGACGGGCCTGGAGGCAGGATAGACGGGCCTAGAGGAAGGATGGACGGGCCTAGAGGAAGGATGGACGGGCCTGAAGGAAGGATGGACGGGCCCGGAGGCAGGATGGACGGGCCCGGAGGCAGGATGGACGGGCCCGGAGGAAGGATGGACGGGCCCGGAGGAAGGATGGACGGGGCTGGAGGAAGGATGGACGGGCCAGGAGGCAGGATAGATGGGCCTAGAGGAAGGATGGACGGGCCTAGAGGAAGGATGGACGGGCCTGAAGGAAGGATGGACGGGCCCGGAGGCACGAT
This sequence comes from Calotriton arnoldi, assembly GCA_963921515.1. Lineage (NCBI taxonomy): Eukaryota > Metazoa > Chordata > Amphibia > Caudata > Salamandridae > Calotriton > Calotriton arnoldi. Next base: position 392,768 of record CAWUFW010014402.1, read on the forward strand.
GGACGGGCCCGGAGGAAGGATGGACGGGCCCGGAGGCAGTATGGACGGGCCCGGAGGCAGGATGGACGGGCCCGGAGGCAGTATGGACGGGCCCGAAAGCAGGATGGACGGGCCCGGAGGCAGGATGTACGGGCCCGGAGGCAGGATGGACGGGCCCGGAGGCAGGATGGACGGGCCTGGAGGCAGGATGGACGGGCCTGGAGACAGGATGGACGGGCCCGGAGGCAGGATGAACGGGCCTGGAGGCAGGATGATCGGGCCTAGAGGCAGGATGGCCGGGCCTGGAGGAAGGATGGACGGGCCTGGAGGCAGGATGGCCGGGCCTGGAGGAAGGATGGACGGGCCTGGAGGCAGGATGGCCGGGCCTGGAGGCAGGATGGCCGGGCCTGGAGGCAGGATGGCCAGGCTTGGAGACAGGATGGAGGGGCCTAGAGGAAGGATGGACGGGCCTGGAGGCAGGATGGACGGGCCTGGAGGCAGGATGGGCGGGCATGGAGGCAGGATGGGCGGGCCTGGAGGCAGGATGGACGGGCTCGGAGACAGGATGGAAGGGATGGAAGGGCCTGTAGGAAGAACGGACAGGCCTGGTGGAAGGATGGACGGGCCTGGAGGAAGGATGGACGGGCCTGGAGGCAGGGCCTGGAGGAAGGTTCGACGGGCCTGGAGCAAGGATGGACGGGCCCGGAGGAAGGATGGACGGGCCCGGAGGCAGGATGGACGTGCCCTGAGGCAGGAGGGACGGGCCCGGAGGCAGGATGGACGGGACCGGAGGAAGGATGAACGGGCCTGGAGGAAGGATCGACGGGCCCGGAGGAAGGATGGACGGGCCCGGAGGAAGGATCGACGGGCCCGGAGGAAGGATGGACGGGCCCGGAGGAAGGATGGACGGGCCCGGAGGAAGGATGGACGGGCCCGGAGGAAGGATCGACGGGCCTGGAGGAAGGATGGACGGGCCTGGAGGCAGGATGGACGGGCCCGGAGGCAGGATGGACGGGCCCGGAGGCAGGAGGGATGGGCCCGAAGGCAGGATGGACGGGCCCGGAGGCAGGATGGACGGGCCCGGAGGAAGGATGGACGGGCCCGGAGGAAGGATGGACGGGGCCGGAGGCAGGATGGACGGGCCTGGAGGCAGGATGGTCGGGCCTGGAGGCAGGATGAACGGGCCTAGAGGAAGGATGGACGGGCCTAGAGGAAGGATGGACGGGCCTAGAGGAAGGATGGACGGGCCTGAAGGAAGGATGGACGGGCCTGGAGGCACGATGGACGGGCCTGGAGGAAGGATGGACGGGCCCGGAGGCAGTATGGACGGGCCCGGAGGCAGGATGGACGGGCCCAGAGGAAGGATGGACGGGCCCGGAGGAAGGATCGACGGGCCTGGAGGAAGGATGGACGGGCATGGAGGCAGGATGGACGGGCCTGGAGGCAGGATGGACAGGCCCGGAGGCAGGATGGACGGGCCCGGAGGCAGGAGGGACGGGCCCGAAGGCAGGATGGACGGGCCCGGAGGCAGGATGGACGGGCCCGGAGGCAGGATGGACGGGCCCGGAGGCAGGATGGACGGGCCCGGAGGCAGGATGGACGGGCCTAGAGGAAGGATGGACGGGCCTGGAGGCAGGATGGACGGGCCTGGAGGCAGGATGGGCGGGCATGGAGGCAGGATGGGCGGGCCTGGAAGCAGGATGGAAGGGATGGAAGGGATGGAAGGGTCTGTAGGAAGAACGGACAGGCCTGGTGGAAGGATGGACGGGCCTGGAGGAAGGATGGACGGGCTTGGAGGAAGGATGGACGGGCCTAGAGGAAGGATGGACGGGCCTAGAGGAAGGATGGACGGGCCTGGAGGCAGGATGGATGGGCCTGGAGGAAGGATGGACGGGCTTGGAGGAAGGATGGACGGGCCTGGAGGCAGGATGGACGGGCCCGGAGGAAGGATGTACGGGCCCGGAGGCAGGATGGACGGGCCCGGAGGCAGGATGGACGGGCCCGGAGGAAGGATGGACGGGCCCGGAGGAAGGATGGACGGGGCTGGAGGCAGGATGGACGGGCCCGGAGGCAGGATGGACGGGCCCGGAGGAAGGATGAACGGGCCTGGAGGCAGGGCCTGGATGAAGGTTCGACGGGCCTGGAGCAAGGATGGACGGGCCCGGAGGAAGGATGGACGGGCCCGGAGGCAGGATGGACGTGCCCTGAGGCAGGAGGGACGGGCCCGGAGGCAGGATGGACGGGCCCGGAGGCAGGATGGACGGGCCCGGAGGAAGGATGAACGGGCCTGGAGGCAGAATGGACAGGACTGGAGGAAGGATGGACGGGACCGGAGGAAGGATGGACGGGACCGGAGGAAGGATGGACGGGCCCCGAGGAAGAATGGACGGGCCCCAAGGAAGGATGGACGGGCCTGGATGGGCCTGGAGGCAGGATGGCCAGGTGTATAGGAAGGATGGCCGGGCCCAGAGGCAGGATGGCCGGGCCCGGAGGCAGGATGGCCGGGCCTGGAGGAATGATGGACGGGCCCGGAGGAAGGATGGACGGGCCCGGAGGCAGGATGGACGGGCCTAGAGGAAGGATGGACGGGCCTAGAGGAAGGATGGGCGGGCCTAGAGGAAGGATGGACGGGCGTGAAAGAAGGATGGACGGGCCTGGAGGCAGGATGGACGGGCCTGGAGGAAGGATGGACGGGCCCGGAGGCAGGATGGACGGGCCCGGAGGCAGGATGGACGGGCCCGGAGGAAGGATGGATGGGCCCGGAGGAAGGATCGACGGGCCTGGAGGAAGGATGGACGGGCCTGGAGGCAGGATGGACGGGCCCGGAGGCAGGATGGACGGGCTCGGAGGCAGGAGGGACGGGCCCGAAGGCAGGATGGACGGGCCCGGAGGCAGGATGGACGGGCCTGGAGGCAGGATGGACGGGCCCGGAGGCAGGATGGACGGGCCCGGAGGAAGGATGGACGGGCCCGGAGGAAGGATGGACGGGGCTGGAGGCAGGATGGACGGGCCTGGAGGTAGGATGGACGGGCCTGGAGGCAGGATGGACGGGCCTGGAGGCAGGATGGACGGGCCTAGAGGCAGGATGGCCGGGCCTGGAGGAAGGATGGACGGGCCTGGAGGCAGGATGGCCAGGCTTGGAGGCAGGATGGAGGGGCCTGGAGGCAGGATGGACGGGCCTGGAGGCAGGATGGACGGGCCTGGAGGCAGGATGGACGGGCCTAGAGGAAGGATGGACGGGCCTGGAGGCAGGATGGACGGGCCTGGAGGCAGCATGGGCGGGCATGGAGGCAGGATGGGCGGGCATGGAGGCAGGATGGGCGGGCCTGGAGGCAGGATGGATGGGCTCGGAGACAGGATGGAAGGGCCTGTAGGAAGAACGGACAGGCCTGGTGGAAGGATGGACGGGCCTAGAGGAAGGATGGACGGGCCTGGAGGCAGGGCCTGGAGGAAGGTTCGACGGGCCTGGAGCAAGGATGGACGGGCCCGGAGGAAGGATGGACGGGCCCGGAGGCAGTATGGACGGGCCCGGAGGCAGGATGGACGGGCCCGGAGGCAGTATGGACGGGCCCGAAAGCAGGATGGACGGGCCCGGAGGCAGGATGTACGGGCCCGGAGGCAGGATGGACGGGCCCGGAGGCAGGATGGACGGGCCTGGAGGCAGGATGGACGGGCCTGGAGACAGGATGGACGGGCCCGGAGGCAGGATGAACGGGCCTGGAGGCAGGATGATCGGGCCTAGAGGCAGGATGGCCGGGCCTGGAGGAAGGATGGACGGGCCTGGAGGCAGGATGGCCGGGCCTGGAGGAAGGATGGACGGGCCTGGAGGCAGGATGGCCGGGCCTGGAGGCAGGATGGCCGGGCCTGGAGGCAGGATGGCCAGGCTTGGAGACAGGATGGAGGGGCCTAGGAGGAAGGATGGACGGGCCTGGAGGCAGGATGGACGGGCCTGGAGGCAGGATGGGCGGGCATGGAGGCAGGATGGGCGGGCCTGGAGGCAGGATGGACGGGCTCGGAGACAGGATGGAAGGGATGGAAGGGCCTGTAGGAAGAACGGACAGGCCTGGTGGAAGGATGGACGGGCCTGGAGGAAGGATGGACGGGCCTGGAGGCAGGGCCTGGAGGAAGGTTCGACGGGCCTGGAGCAAGGATGGACGGGCCCGGAGGAAGGATGGACGGGCCCGGAGGCAGGATGGACGTGCCCGGAGGCAGGAGGGATGGGCCCGAAGGCAGGATGGACGGGCCCGGAGGCAGGATGGACGGGCCCGGAGGAAGGATGGACGGGCCCGGAGGAAGGATGGACGGGGCTGGAGGCAGGATGGACGGGCCTGGAGGCAGGATGGTCGGGCCTGGAGGCAGGATGAACGGGCCTAGAGGAAGGATGGACGGGCCTAGAGGAAGGATGGACGGGCCTAGAGGAAGGATGGACGGGCCTGAAGGAAGGATGGACGGGCCTGGAGGCACGATGGACGGGCCTGGAGGAAGGATGGACGGGCCCGGAGGCAGTGATGGACGGGCCCGGAGGCAGGATGGACGGGCCCAGAGGAAGGATGGACGGGCCCGGAGGAAGGATCGACGGGCCTGGAGGAAGGATGGACGGGCATGGAGGCAGGATGGACGGGCCTGGAGGCAGGATGGACAGGCCCGGAGGCAGGATGGACGGGCCCGGAGGCAGGAGGGACGGGCCCGGAGGCAGGATGGACGGGCCCGGAGGCAGGATGGACGGGCCCGGAGGCAGGATGGACGGGCCCGGAGGCAGGATGGACGGGCCCGGAGGCAGGATGGACGGGCCTAGAGGAAGGATGGACGGGCCTGGAGGCAGGATGGACGGGCCTGGAGGCAGGATGGGCGGGCATGGAGGCAGGATGGGCGGGCCTGGAAGCAGGATGGAAGGGATGGAAGGGATGGAAGGGTCTGTAGGAAGAACGGACAGGCCTGGTGGAAGGATGGACGGGCCTGGAGGAAGGATGGACGGGCTTGGAGGAAGGATGGACGGGCCTAGAGGAAGGATGGACGGGCCTAGAGGAAGGATGGACGGGCCTGGAGGCAGGATGGATGGGCCTGGAGGAAGGATGGACGGGCTTGGAGGAAGGATGGACGGGCCTGGAGGCAGGATGGACGGGCCCGGAGGAAGGATGTACGGGCCCGGAGGCAGGATGGACGGGCCCGGAGGCAGGATGGACGGGCCCGGAGGAAGGATGGACGGGCCCGGAGGAAGGATGGACGGGGCTGGAGGCAGGATGGACGGGCCCGGAGGCAGGATGGACGGGCCCGGAGGAAGGATGAACGGGCCTGGAGGCAGGGCCTGGATGAAGGTTCGACGGGCCTGGAGCAAGGATGGACGGGCCCGGGAGGAAGGATGGACGGGCCCGGAGGCAGGATGGACGTGCCCTGAGGCAGGAGGGACGGGCCCGGAGGCAGGATGGACGGGCCCGGAGGCAGGATGGACGGGCCCGGAGGAAGGATGGACGGGCCCGGAGGAAGGATGGACGGGGCTGGAGGAAGGATGGACGGGCCAGGAGGCAGGATAGATGGGCCTAGAGGAAGGATGGACGGGCCTAGAGGAAGGATGGACGGGCCTGAAGGAAGGATGGACGGGCCTGGAGGCACGATGGACGGGCCCGGAGGAAGGATGGACGGGCCCGGAGGCAGTATGGACGGGCCCGGAGGCAGGATGGACGGGCCCAGAGGAAGGATGGACGGGCCCGGAGGAAGGATCGACGGGCCTGGAGGAAGGATGGACGGGCCCGGAGGCAAGATGGACAGGCCCGGAGGCAGGATGGACGGGCCCGGAGGCAGGATGGACGGGCCCGGAGGCAGGATGGACGGGCCCGAAGGCAGGATGGACGGGCCCGGAGGCAGGATGGACGGGCCCGGAGGCAGGATGGACGGGCCCGGAGGAAGGATGGACGGGCCCGGAGGAAGGATGGACGGGCCCGGAGGCAGGATGGACGGGCCGGGAGGCAGGATGGACGGGCCCGGAGGCAGGATGGACGGGCCCGGAGGCAGGATGGACGGGCCCGGAGGCAGGATGGACGGGCCCGGAGGCAGGATGGACGGGCCCGGAGGCAGGAGGGACGGGCCCGAAGGCAGGATGGACGGGCCCGGAGGCAGGATGGACGGGCCCGGAGGCAGGATGGACGGGCCCGGAGGAAGGATGGACGGGCCCGGAGGAAGGATGGACGGGGCTGGAGGCAGGATGGACGGGCCTGGAGGCAGGATAGACGGGCCTAGAGGAAGGATGGACGGGCCTAGAGGAAGGATGGACGGGCCTGGAGGAAGGATGGACGGGCCTGGAGGCAGGATGGACAGGCCCGGAGGAAGGATGGACGGGCCCGGAGGCAGGATGGACGGGCCCGGAGGCAGGATGGACGGGCCCAGAGGAAGGATGGACGGGCCCGGAGGAAGGATCGACGGGCCTGGAGGAAGGATGGATGGACGGGCCCGGAGGAAGGATCGACGGGCCTGGAGGAAGGATGGATGGGCCTGGAGGCAGGATGGACAGGCCCGGAGGCAGGATGGACGGGCCCGGAGGCAGGAGGGACGGGCCCGAAGGCAGGATGGACGGGCCCGGAAGCAGGATGGACGGGCCCGGAGGCAGGATGGACGGGCCCGGAGGCAGGATGGACGGGCCCGGAGGCAGGATGGACGGGCCCGGAGGAAGGATGGACGGGCCCGGAGGAAGGATGGACGGGCCCGGAGGCAGGATGGACGGGCCCGGAGGCAGGATGGACGGGCCCGGAGGAAGGATGGACGGGCCCGGAGGAAGGATGGACGGGCCTGGAGGCAGGATGGACGGGCCCGGAGGCAGGATGGACGGGCCCGGAGGAAGGATGAACGGGCCTGGAGGCAGGGCCTGGATGAAGGTTCGACGGGCCTGGAGCAAGGATGGACGGGCCCGGAGGAAGGATGGACGGGCCCGGAGGCAGGATGGACGTGCCCTGAGGCAGGAGGGACGGGCCCGGAGGCAGGATGGACGGGCCCGGAGGCAGGATGGACGGGCCCGGAGGAAGGATGAACGGGCCTGGAGGCAGAATGGACAGGACCGGAGGAAGGATGGACGGGACCGGAGGAAGGATGGACGGGACCGGAGGAAGGATGGACGGGCCCCGAGGAAGAATGGACGGGCCCCAAGGAAGGATGGACGGGCCTGGATGGGCCTGGAGGCAGGATGGCCAGGTGTATAGGAAGGATGGCCGGGCCCAGAGGCAGGATGGCCGGGCCCGGAGGCAGGATGGCCGGGCCTGGAGGAATGATGGACGGGCCCGGAGGAAGGATGGACGGGCCCGGAGGCAGGATGGACGGGCCTAGAGGAAGGATGGACGGGCCTAGAGGAAGGATGGACGGGCCTAGAGGAAGGATGGACGGGCGTGAAAGAAGGATGGACGGGCCTGGAGGCAGGATGGACGGGCCTGGAGGAAGGATGGACGGGCCCGGAGGCAGTATGGACGGGCCCGGAGGCAGGATGGACGGGCCCGGAGGAAGGATGGATGGGCCCGGAGGAAGGATCGACGGGCCTGGAGGAAGGATGGACGGGCCTGGAGGCAGGATGGACGGGCCCGGAGGCAGGATGGACGGGCTCGGGAGGCAGGAGGGACGGGCCCGAAGGCAGGATGGACGGGCCCGGAGGCAGGATGGACGGGCCTGGAGGCAGGATGGACGGGCCCGGAGGCAGGATGGACGGGCCCGGAGGAAGGATGGACGGGCCCGGAGGAAGGATGGACGGGGCTGGAGGCAGGATGGACGGGCCTGGAGGTAGGATGGACGGGCCTGGAGGCAGGATGGACGGGCCTGGAGGCAGGATGGACGGGCCTAGAGGCAGGATGGCCGGGCCTGGAGGAAGGATGGACGGACCTGGAGGCAGGATGGCCAGGCTTGGAGGCAGGATGGAGGGGCCTGGAGGCAGGATGGACGGGCCTGGAGGCAGGATGGACGGGCCTGGAGGCAGGATGGACGGGCCTAGAGGAAGGATGGACGGGCCTGGAGGCAGGATGGACGGGCCTGGAGGCAGCATGGGCGGGCATGGAGGCAGGATGGGCGGGCATGGAGGCAGGATGGGCGGGCCTGGAGGCAGGATGGACGGGCCTGGAGGCAGCATGGGCGGGCATGGAGGCAGGATGGGCGGGCATGGAGGCAGGATGAACGGGCCTGGAGGCAGAATGGACGGGACCGGAGGAAGGATGGACGGGACCGGAGGAAGGATGGACGGGCCCCGAGGAAGGATGGACGGGCCCCAAGGAAGGATGGATGGGCCTGGATGGGCCTGGAGGCAGGATGGCCAGGTGTATAGGAAGGATGGCCGGGCCCAGAGGCAGGATGGCCGGGCCTGGAGGCAGGATGGACGGGCCTGGAGGCAGGATAGACGGGCCTGGAGGCAGGATGGACGGGCCTGGAGGCAGGATGGCCGGGCCTGGAGGCAGGATGGACGGGCCCGGAGGAAGGATGGACGGGCCCGGAGGAAGGATCGACGGGCCTGGAGGAAGGATGGACGGGCCTGGAGGCAGGATGGACAGGCCCGGAGGCAGGATGGACGGGCCCGGAGGCAGGAGGGACGGGCCCGAAGGCAGGATGGACGGGCCCGGAGGCAGGATGGACGGGCCCGGAGGCAGGATGGATGGGCCCGGAGGCAGGATGGACGGGCCCGGAGGAAGGATGGACGGGCCCGGAGGAAGGATGGACGGGGCTGGAGGCAGGATGGACGGGCCCGGAGGCAGGATGGACGGGCCCGGAGGCAGGATGGACGGGCCCGGAGGAAGGATGGACGGGCCCGGAGGAAGGATGGACGGGGCTGGAGGAAGGATGGACGGGCCAGGAGGCAGGATAGATGGGCCTAGAGGAAGGATGGACGGGCCTAGAGGAAGGATGGACGGGCCTGAAGGAAGGATGGACGGGCCTGGAGGCACGATGGACGGGCCCGGAGGAAGGATGGACGGGCCCGGAGGCAGTATGGACGGGCCCGGAGGCAGGATGGACGGGCCCAGAGGAAGGATCGACGGGCCTGGAGGAAGGATGGACGGGCCCGGAGGCAAGATGGACAGGCCCGGAGGCAGGATGGACGGGCCCGGAGGCAGGAGGGACGGGCCCGAAGGCAGGATGGACGGGCCCGAAGGCAGGATGGACGGGCCCGGAGGCAGGATGGACGGGCCCGGAGGCAGGATGGACGGGCCCGGAGGAAGGATGGACGGGCCCGGAGGAAGGATGGACGGGCCCGGAGGCAGGATGGACGGGCCCGGAGGCAGGATGGACGGGCCCGGAGGCAGGATGGACGGGCCCGGAGGCAGGATGGACGGGCCCGGAGGCAGGATGGACGGGCCCGGAGGCAGGATGGACGGGCCCGGAGGCAGGAGGGACGGGCCCGGAGGCAGGATGGACGGGCCCGGAGGCAGGATGGACGGGCCCGGAGGCAGGATGGACGGGCCCGGAGGAAGGATAGACGGGCCTGGAGGAAGGATGGACGGGGCTGGAGGCAGGATGGACGGGCCTGGAGGCAGGATAGACGGGCCTAGAGGAAGGATGGACGGGCCTAGAGGAAGGATGGACGGGCCTGAAGGAAGGATGGACGGGCCTGGAGGCACGATGGACGGGCCCGGAGGAAGGATGGACGGGCCCGGAGGCAGTATGGACGGGCCCGGAGGCAGGATGGACGGGCCCAGAGGAAGGATGGACGGGCCCGGAGGAAGGATCGACGGGCCTGGAGGAAGGATGGATGGACGGGCCCGGAGGAAGGATCGACGGGCCTGGAGGAAGGATGGATGGGCCTGGAGGCAGGATGGACAGGCCCGGAGGCAGGATGGACGGGCCTGGAGGCAGCATGGGCGGGCATGGAGGCAGGATGGGCGGGCATGGAGGCAGGATGGGCGGGCCTGGAGGCAGGATGGACGGGCCTGGAGGCAGCATGGTCGGGCATGGAGGCAGGATGGGCGGGCATGGAGGCAGGATGAACGGGCCTGGAGGCAGAATGGACGGGACCGGAGGAAGGATGGACGGGACCGGAGGAAGGATGGACGGGCCCCGAGGAAGGATGGACGGGCCCCAAGGAAGGATGGATGGGCCTGGATGGGCCTGGAGGCAGGATGGCCAGGTGTATAGGAAGGATGGCCGGGCCCAGAGGCAGGATGGCCGGGCCTGGAGGCAGGATGGACGGGCCTGGAGGCAGGATAGACGGGCCTGGAGGCAGGATGGACGGGCCTGGAGGCAGGATGGCCGGGCCTGGAGGCAGGATGGACGGGCCCGGAGGAAGGATGGACGGGCCCGGAGGAAGGATCGACGGGCCTGGAGGAAGGATGGACGGGCCTGGAGGCAGGATGGACAGGCCCGGAGGCAGGATGGACGGGCCCGGAGGCAGGAGGACGGGCCCGAAGGCAGGATGGACGGGCCCGGAGGCAGGATGGACGGGCCCGGAGGCAGGATGGACGGGCCCGGAGGCAGGATGGACGGGCCCGGAGGAAGGATGGACGGGCCCGGAGGAAGGATGGACGGGGCTGGAGGAAGGATGGACGGGCCCGGAGGCAGGATGGACGGGCCCGGAGGCAGGATGGACGGGCCCGGAGGAAGGATGGACGGGCCCGGGAGGAAGGATGGACGGGGCTGGAGGAAGGATGGACGGGCCAGGAGGCAGGATAGATGGGCCTAGAGGAAGGATGGACGGGCCTAGAGGAAGGATGGACGGGCCTGAAGGAAGGATGGACGGGCCTGGAGGCAGCGATGGACGGGCCCGGAGGAAGGATGGACGGGCCCGGAGGCAGTATGGACGGGCCCGGAGGCAGGATGGACGGGCCCAGAGGAAGGATGGACGGGCCCGGAGGAAGGATCGACGGGCCTGGAGGAAGGATGGACGGGCCCGGAGGCACGATGGACAGGCCCGGAGGCAGGATGGACGGGCCCGGAGGCAGGAGGGACGGGCCCGAAGGCAGGATGGACGGGCCCGAAGGCAGGATGGACGGGCCCGGGAGGCAGGATGGACGGGCCCGGAGGCAGGATGGACGGGCCCGGAGGAAGGATGGACGGGCCCGGAGGAAGGATGGACGGGCCCGAAGGCAGGATGGACGGGCCCGGAGGCAGGATGGACGGGCCCGGAGGCAGGATGGACGGGCCCGGAGGCAGGATGGACGGGCCCGGAGGCAGGATGGACGGGCCCGGAGGCAGGATGGACGGGCCCGGAGGCAGGATGGACGGGCCCGAAGGCAGGATGGACGGGCCCGGAGGCAGGATGGACGGGCCCGGAGGCAGGATGGACGGGCCCGGAGGAAGGATGGACGGGGCTGGAGGAAGGATGGACGGGGCTGGAGGCAGGATGGACGGGCCTGGAGGCAGGATAGACGGGCCTAGAGGAAGGATGGACGGGCCTAGAGGAAGGATGGACGGGCCTGAAGGAAGGATGGACGGGCCTGGAGGCACGATGGACGGGCCCGGAGGAAGGATGGACGGGCCCGGAGGCAGTATGGACGGGCCCGGAGGCAGGATGGACGGGCCCAGAGGAAGGATGGACGGGCCCGGAGGAAGGATCGACGGGCCTGGAGGAAGGATGGATGGACGGGCCCGGAGGAAGGATCGACGGGCCTGGAGGAAGGATGGATGGGCCTGGAGGCAGGATGGACAGGCCCGGAGGCAGGATGGAGGGGCCTAGAGGAAGGATGGACGGGCCTGGAGGCAGGATGGACGGGCCTGGAGGCAGGATGGGCGGGCATGGAGGCAGGATGGGCGGGCCTGGAGGCAGGATGGACGGGCTCGGAGACAGGATGGAAGGGATGGAAGGGCCTGTAGGAAGAACGGACAGGCCTGGTGGAAGGATGGACGGGCCTGGAGGAAGGATGGACGGGCCTGGAGGCAGGGCCTGGAGGAAGGTTCGACGGGCCTGGAGCAAGGATGGACGGGCCCGGAGGAAGGATGGACGGGCCCGGAGGCAGGATGGACGTGCCCTGAGGCAGGAGGGACGGGCCTGGAGGCAGGATGGACGGGCCCGGAGGAAGGATGAACGGGCCTGGAGGCAGAATGGACAGGACCGGAGGAAGGATGGACGGGACCGTAGGAAGGATGGACGGGAACGGAGGAAGGATGGACGGGCCCCGAGGAAGAATGGACGGGCCCCAAGGAAGGATGGACGGGCCTGGATGGGCCTGGAGGCAGGATGGCCAGGTGTATAGGAAGGATGGCCGGGCCCAGAGGCAGGATGGCCGGGCCCGGAGGCAGGATGGCCGGGCCTGGAGGAATGATGGACGGGCCCGGAGGAAGGATGGACGGGCCCGGAGGCAGGATGGACGGGCCTAGAGGAAGGATGGACGGGCCTAGAGGAAGGATGGACGGGCCTAGAGGAAGGATGGACGGGCGTGAAAGAAGGATGGACGGGCCTGGAGGCAGGATAGACGGGCCTGGAGGCAGGATAGACGGGCCTGGAGGCAGGATAGACGGGCCTAGAGGAAGGATGGACGGGCCTAGAGGAAGGATGGACGGGCCTGAATGAAGGATGGACGGGCCTGGAGGCACGATGGACGGGCCTGGAGGAAGGATGGACGGGCCCGGAGGCAGTATGGACGGGCCCGGGAGGCAGGATGGACGGGCCCAGAGGAAGGATGGACGGGCCCGAAGGCAGGATGGACGGGCCCGGAAGCAGGATGGACAGGCCCGGAGGCAGGATGGACGGGCCCGGAGGAAGGATGGACGAGCCCGGAGGAAGGATAGACGGGGCTGGAGGAAGGATGGACGGGGCTGGAGGCAGGATGGACGGGCCTGGAGGCAGGATAGACGGGCCTAGAGGAAGGATGGACGGGCCTAGAGGAAGGATGGACGGGCCTGAAGGAAGGATGGACGGGCCTGGAGGCACGATGGACGGGCCTTGAGGAAGGATGGACGGGCCCGGAGGCAGTATGGACGGGCCCGGAGGCAGGATGGACGGGCCCAGAGGAAGGATGGACGGGCCCAGAGGAAGGATGGACGGGCCCAGAGGAAGGATCGACGGGCCTGGAGGAAGGATGGATGGGCCTGGAGGCAGGATGGACGGGCCCGGAGGCAGGATGGACGGGCCCGAAGGCAGGAGGGACGGGCCCGAAGGCAGGATGGACGGGCCCGGAGGCAGGATGGACGGGCCCGGAGGCAGGATGGACGGGCCCGGAGGCAGGATGGACGGGCCCGGAGGCAGGATGGACGGGCCCGGAGGAAGGATGGATGGGCCCGGAGGAAGGATGGACGGGCCCGGAGGAAGGATGGACGGGGCTGGAGGCAGGATGGACGGGGATGGACGGGGCTGGAGGCAGGATGGACGGGCCTGGAGACCGGATGGACGGGCCTGGAGGCAGGATGAACGGGCCTGGAGGCAGGATGATCGGGCCTAGAGGCAGGATGGCCGGGCCTGGAGGAAGGATGGACGGGCCTGGAGGCAGGATGGCCGGGCCTGGAGGCAGGATGGCCGGGCCTGGAGGCAGGATGGCCAGGCTTGGAGACAGGATGGAGGGGCCTAGAGGAAGGATGGACGGGCCTGGAGGCAGGATGGACGGGCCTGGAGGCAGGATGGGCGGGCATGGAGGCAGGATGGGCGGGCCTGGAGGCAGGATGGACGGGCTCGGAGACAGGATGGAAGGGATGGAAGGGCCTGTAGGAAGAACGGACAGGCCTGGTGGAAGGATGGACGGGCCTGGAGGAAGGATGGACGGGCCTGGAGGCAGGGCCTGGAGGAAGGTTCGACGGGCCTGGAGCAAGGATGGACGGGCCCGGAGGAAGGATGGACGGGCCCGGAGGCAGGATGGACGTGCCCTGAGGCAGGAGGGACGGGCCCGGAGGCAGGATGGACGGGCCCGGAGGAAGGATGAACGGGCCTGGAGGCAGAATGGACAGGACCGGGAGGAAGGATGGACGGGACCGGAGGAAGGATGGACGGGACCGGAGGAAGGATGGACGGGCCCCGAGGAAGAATGGAGGGGCCCCAAGGAAGGATGGACGGGCCTGGATGGGCCTGGAGGCAGGATGGCCAGGTGTATAGGAAGGATGGCCGGGCCCAGAGGCAGGATGGCCGGGCCCGGAGGCAGGATGGCCGGGCCTGGAGGAATGATGGACGGGCCCGGAGGAAGGATGGACGGGCACGGAGGCAGGATGGACGGGCCTAGAGGAAGGATGGACGGGCCTAGAGGAAGGATGGACGGGCCTAGAGGAAGGATGGACGGGCCTAGAGGAAGGATGGACGGGCGTGAAAGAAGGATGGACGGGCCTGGAGGCAGGATAGACGGGCCCGGAGGCAGGAGGGACGGGCCCGGAGGCAGGAGGGATGGGCCCGGAGGCAGGATGGACGGACCTGGAGGCAGGATGGACGGGCCTGGAGGCAGGATGGATGGGCTTGGAGGAAGGATGAATGGCCCAGAGGAAGAATGGACGGGCCCGGAGGCAGGATGGACGGGCCCGGAGGCAGGAGGGACGGGCCCGAAGGCAGGATGGACGGGCCCGGAGGCAGGATGGACGGGCCCGGAGGCAGGATGGACGGGCCCGGAGGCAGGATGGACGGGCCCGGAGGAAGGATGGATGGGCCCGGAGGAAGGATGGACGGGCCCGGAGGCAGGAGGGACGGGCCCGAAGGCAGGATGGACGGGCCCGGAGGCAGGATAGATGGGCCTGGAGGCAGGATGGACGGGCCCGGAGGCAGGATGGACGGGCCCGGAGGAAGGATGGACGGGCCCGGAGGCAGGATGGACGGGCCCGGAGGCAGGATGGACGGGCCCGGAGGCAGGATGGACGGGCCCGGAGGCAGGATGGACGGAACCGGAGGCAGGATGGACGGAACCGGAGGCAGGATGGACGGGCCTGGAGGAGGATGGACGGGCCCGGAGGCAGGATGGACGGGCCTAGAGGAAGGATTGGCGGGCCTAGAGGAAGGATGGACGGGCCTAGAGGAAGGATGGACGGGCCTGAAGGAAGGATGGACGGGCCTGGAGGCAGGATGAACGGGCCTGGAGGCAGGATGATCGGGCCTAGAGGCAGGATGGCCGGGCCTGGAGGAAGGATGGACAGGATCGGAGGAAGGATGGACGGGCCCGGAGGCAGGATGGACGGGCCCGGAGGCAGGAGGGACGGGCCCGGAGGCAGGAGGGACGGGCCCGGAGGCAGGATGGACGGGCCCGGAGGAAGGATGGACGGGCCCCGAGGAAGGATGGACGGGGCTGGAGGAAGGATGGACGGGGCTGGAGGCAGGATGGACGGGCCTGGAGACAGGATGGACGGGCCTGGAGGCAGGATGGACGGGCCTGGAGGCAGGATGATCGGGCCTAGAGGCAGGATGGCCGGGCCTGGAGGAAGGATGGACGGGCCTGGAGGCAGGATGGCCGGGCCTGGAGGCAGGATGGCCGGGCCTGGAGGCAGGATGGCCAGGCTTGGAGACAGGATGGAGGGGCCTAGAGGAAGGATGGACGGGCCTGGAGGCAGGATGGACGGGCCTGGAGGCAGGATGGGCGGGCATGGAGGCAGGATGGGCGGGCCTGGAGGCAGGATGGACGGGCCCGGAGGAAGGATCGACGGGCCTGGAGGAAGGATGGACGGGCCTGGAGGAAGGATGGACGGGCCCGGAGGCAGGATGGACGGGCCCGGAGGCAGGATGGACGGGCCTGGAGGCAGGATGGACGGGCCCAGAGGAAGGATGTACGGGCCCGGAGGAAGGATGGAAGGGCCCGGAGGAAGGATGGACGGGCCTGGAGGCAGGATAGACGGGCCCGGAGGCAGGAGGGACGGGCCCGGAGGCAGGAGGGATGGGCCCGGAGGCAGGATGGACGGACCTGGAGGCAGGATGGACGGGCCTGGAGGCAGGATGGATGGGCTTGGAGGAAGGATGAATGGCCTGGAGGCAGGATGGACGGGCCTTGAGGAAGGATGAATGGCCCAGAGGAAGAATGGACGGGCCAGGAGGCACGATGGACGGGCCTGGAGGCAGAGCCTGGAGGAAGGATAGACGGGCTTGGAGGAAAGATGGACGGGCTTGGAGGAAGGATGGACGGGCTTGGAGGCAGGATGGACGGGCCCGGAGGCAGGATGGACGGGCCCGGAGGCAGGATGGACGGAACCGGAGGCAGGATGGACGGACTCGGGGGCAGGATGGACGGGCCTGGAGGAAGGAAGGACTGGCTTGGAGGCAGGATGGACGGGCCTGGAAGCAGGATGGACGGGCCCGGAGGAGGATGGACGGGCCCGGAGGCAGGATGGACGGGCCTAGAGGAAGGATTGGCGGGCCTAGAGTAAGGATGGACGGGCCTAGAGGAAGGATGGACGGGCCTGAAGGAAGGATGGACGGGCCTGGAGGCACGATGGACGGGCCTGGAGGCACGATGGACGGGCCTGGAGGCACGATGGACGGGCCTGGAGGAAGGATGGACGGGCCCGGAGGCAGTATGGACGGGCCCGGAGGCAGGATAGACGGGCCCGGAGGCAGGAGGGACGGGCCCGGAGGCAGGAGGGATGGGCCCGGAGGCAGGATGGACGGACCTGGAGGCAGGATGGACGGGCCTGGAGGCAGGATGGATGGGCTTGGAGGAAGGATGAATGGCCTGGAGGCAGGATGGACGGGCCTTGAGGAAGGATGAATGGCCCAGAGGAAGAATGGACGGGCCAGGAGGCACGATGGACGGGCCTGGAGGCAGAGCCTGGAGGAAGGATAGACGGGCTTGGAGGAAAGATGGACGGGCTTGGAGGAAGGATGGACGGGCTTGGAGGCAGGATGGACGGGCCCGGAGGCAGGATGGACGGGCCCGGAGGCAGGATGGACGGAACCGGAGGCAGGATGGACGGACTCGGAGGCAGGATGGACGGGCCTGGAGGAAGGAAGGACTGGCTTGGAGGCAGGATGGACGGGCCTGGAAGCAGGATGGACGGGCCCGGAGGAGGATGGACGGGCCCGGAGGCAGGATGGACGGGCCCGGAGGCAGGAGGGACGGGCCCGGAGGCAGGATGGACGGGCCCGGAGGAAGGATGGACGTGCCTGGAGGCAGAATGGACGGGACCAGAGGAAGGATGGACGGGACCGGAGGAAGGATGGACGGGCCCCGAGGAAGGATGGACGGGCCCCAAGGAAGGATGGACGGGCCCGGAGGAAGGATGGACGGGCCCGGAGGAAGGATGGCCGGGGCTGGAGGAAGGATGGACGGGGCTGGAGGCAGGATGGACGGGCCTGGAGACAGGATGGACGGGCCTGGAGGCAGGATGAACGGGCCAGGAGGCAGGATAGATGGGCCTAGAGGAAGGATGGACGGGCCTAGAGGAAGGATGGACGGGCCTGAAGGAAGGATGGACGGGCCTGGAGGCACGATGGACGGGCCCGGAGGAAGGATGGACGGGCCCGGAGGCAGGATGGACGGGCCCGGAGGCAGGATGGACGGGCCCAGAGGAAGGATGGACGGGCCCGGAGGAAGGATCGACGGGCCTGGAGGAAGGGATGGATGGGCCCGGAGGCAAGATGGACAGGCCCGGAGGCAGGATGGACGGGCCCGGAGGCAGGAGGGACGGGCCCGAAGGCAGGATGGACGGGCCCGGAGGCAGGATGGACGGGCCCGGAGGCAGGATGGACGGGCCCGGGAGGCAGGGATGGACGGGCCCGGAGGAAGGATGGACGGGCCCGGAGGAAGGATGGACGGGGCTGGAGGAAGGATGGACGGGGCTGGAGGCAGGAAGGACGGGGGGCTGGAGGCAGGATGGACGGGCCTGGAGGCAGGATGGACAGGCCCGGAGGCAGGATGGACGGGCCCGGAGGCAGGAGGGACGGGCCCGAAGGCAGGATGGACGGGCCCGGAGGCAGGATAGACGGGGCTGGAGGCAGGATGGACGGGCCTGGAGGCAGGATAGACGGGCCTAGAGGAAGGATGGACGGGCCTAGAGGAAGGATGGACGGGCCTGAAGGAAGGATGGACGGGCCCGGAGGCAGGATGGACGGGCCCGGAGGCAGGATGGACGGGCCCGGAGGAAGGATGGACGGGCCCGGAGGAAGGATGGACGGGGCTGGAGGAAGGATGGACGGGCCAGGAGGCAGGATAGATGGGCCTAGAGGAAGGATGGACGGGCCTAGAGGAAGGATGGACGGGCCTGAAGGAAGGATGGACGGGCCCGGAGGCACGATGGACGGGCCCGGAGGAAGGATGGACGGGCCCGGAGGCAGTATGGACGGGCCCGGAGGCAGTATGGACGGGCCCGGAGGCAGGATGGACGGACCCGGAGGCAGTATGGACGGGCCCGAAAGCAGGATGGACGGGCCCGGAGGCAGGATGTACGGGCCCGGAGGCAGGATGGACGGGCCCGGAGGCAGGATGGACGGGCCTGGAGGCAGGATGGACGGGCCTGGAGACAGGATGGACGGGCCCGGAGGCAGGATGAACGGGCCTGGAGGCAGGATGATCGGGCCTAGAGGCAGGATGGCCGGGCCTGGAGGAAGGATGGACGGGCCTGGAGGCAGGATGGCCGGGCCTGGAGGAAGGATGGACGGGCCTGGAGGCAGGATGGCCGGGCCTGGAGGCAGGATGGCCGGGCCTGGAGGCAGGATGGCCAGGCTTGGAGACAGGATGGAGGGGCCTAGAGGAAGGATGGACGGGCCTGGAGGCAGGATGGACGGGCCTGGAGGCAGGATGGGCGGGCATGGAGGCAGGATGGGCGGGCCTGGAGGCAGGATGGACGGGCTCGGAGACAGGATGGAAGGGATGGAAGGGCCTGTAGGAAGAACGGACAGGCCTGGTGGAAGGATGGACGGGCCTGAGAGGAAGGATGGACGGGCCTGGAGGCAGGGCCTGGAGGAAGGTTCGACGGGCCTGGAGCAAGGATGGACGGGCCCGGAGGAAGGATGGACGGGCCCGGAGGCAGGATGGACGTGCCCTGAGGCAGGAGGGACGGGCCCGGGAGGCAGGATGGACGGGACCGGGAGGAAGGATGAACGGGCCTGGAGGAAGGATGCGACGGGCCCGGGAGGAAGGATGGACGGGCCCGGAGGAAGGATCGACGGGCCCGGAGGAAGGATGGACGGGCCCGGAGGAAGGATGGGACGGGCCCGGAGGAAGGATGGACGGGCCCGGAGGAAGGATCGACGGGCCTGGAGGAAGGATGGACGGGCCTGGAGGCAGGATGGACGGGCCCGGAGGCAGGATGGACGGGCCCGGAGGCAGGAGGGATGGGCCCGAAGGCAGGATGGACGGGCCCGGAGGCAGGATGGACGGGCCCGGAGGAAGGATGGACGGGCCCGGAGGAAGGATGGACGGGGCCGGAGGCAGGATGGACGGGCCTGGAGGCAGGATGGTCGGGCCTGGAGGCAGGATGAACGGGCCTGGAGGAAGGATGGACGGGCCTAGAGGAAGGATGGACGGGCCTAGAGGAAGGATGGACGGGCCTGAAGGAAGGATGGACGGGCCTGGAGGCACGATGGACGGCCCGGAGGAAGGATGGACGGGCCCGGAGGCAGGTGCGGACGGGCCCGGGAGGCAGGATGGACGGGCCCAGAGGAAGGATGGACGGGCCCGGAGGAAGGATCGACGGGCCTGGAGGAAGGATGGACGGGCATGGAGGCAGGATGGACGGGCCTGGAGGCAGGATGGACAGGCCCGGAGGCAGGATGGACGGGCCCGGAGGCAGGAGGGACGGGCCCGAAGGCAGGATGGACGGGCCCGGAGGCAGGATGGACGGGCCCGGAGGCAGGATGGACGGGCCCGGAGGCAGGGATGGACGGGCCCGGAGGCAGGATGGACGGGCCTAGAGGAAGGATGGGACGGGCCTGGAGGCAGGATGGACGGGCCTGGAGGCAGGATGGGCGGGCATGGAGGCAGGATGGGCGGGCCTGGAAGCAGGATGGAAGGGATGGAAGGGATGGAAGGGTCTGTAGGAAGAACGGACAGGCCTGGAGGAAGGATGGACGGGCCTGGAGGAAGGATGGACGGGCTTGGAGGAAGGATGGACGGGCCTAGAGGAAGGATGGACGGGCCTAGAGGAAGGATGGACGGGCCTGGAGGCAGGATGGATGGGCCTGGAGGAAGGATGGACGGGCTTGGAGGAAGGATGGACGGGCCTGGAGGCAGGATGGACGGGGCCCGGAGGAAGGATGTACGGGCCCGGGAGGCAGGATGGACGGGGCCCGGAGGCAGGATGGACGGGCCCGGAGGAAGGATGGACGGGCCCGGAGGAAGGATGGACGGGGCTGGAGGCAGGATGGACGGGCCCGGAGGCAGGATGGACGGGCCCGGAGGAAGGATGAACGGGCCTGGAGGCAGGGCCTGGATGAAGGTTCGACGGGCCTGGAGCAAGGATGGACGGGCCCGGAGGAAGGATGGACGGGCCCGGAGGCAGGATGGACGTGCCCTGAGGCAGGAGGGACGGGCCCGGAGGCAGGATGGACGGGCCCGGAGGCAGGATGGACGGGCCCGGAGGAAGGATGAACGGGCCTGGAGGCAGAATGGACAGGACTGGAGGAAGGATGGACGGGACCGGAGGAAGGATGGACGGGACCGGAGGAAGGATGGACGGGCCTCGAGGAAGAATGGACGGGCACCAAGGAAGGATGGACGGGCCTGGATGGGCCTGGAGGCAGGATGGCCAGGTGTATAGGAAGGATGGCCGGGCCCAGGAGGCAGGATGGCCGGGCCCGGAGGCAGGATGGCCGGGCCTGGAGGAATGATGGACGGGCCCGGAGGAAGGATGGACGGGCCCGGAGGCAGGATGGACGGGCCTAGAGGAAGGATGGACGGGCCTAGAGGAAGGATGGGCGGGCCTAGAGGAAGGATGGACGGGCGTGAAAGAAGGATGGACGGGCCTGGAGGCAGGATGGACGGGCCTGGAGGAAGGATGGACGGGCCCGGAGGCAGTATGGACGGGCCCGGAGGCAGGATGGACGGGCCCGGAGGAAGGATGGATGGGCCCGGGAGGAAGGATCGACGGGCCTGGAGGAAGGATGGACGGGCCTGGAGGCAGGATGGACGGGCCCGGGAGGCAGGATGGACGGGCTCGGAGGCAGGAGGGACGGGCCCGAAGGCAGGATGGACGGGCCCGGAGGCAGGATGGACGGGCCTGGAGGCAGGATGGACGGGCCCGGAGGCAGGATGGACGGGCCCGGAGGAAGGATGGACGGGCCCGGAGGAAGGATGGACGGGGCTGGAGGCAGGATGGACGGGCCTGGAGGTAGGATGGACGGGCCTGGAGGCAGGATGGACGGGCCTGGAGGCAGGATGGACGGGCCTAGAGGCAGGATGGCCGGGCCTGGAGGAAGGATGGACGGGCCTGGAGGCAGGATGGCCAGGCTTGGAGGCAGGATGGAGGGGCCTGGAGGCAGGATGGACGGGCCTGGAGGCAGGATGGACGGGCCTGGAGGCAGGATGGACGGGCCTAGAGGAAGGATGGACGGGCCTGGAGGCAGGATGGACGGGCCTGGAGGCAGCATGGGCGGGCATGGAGGCAGGATGGGCGGGCATGGAGGCAGGATGGGCGGGCCTGGAGGCAGGATGGATGGGCTCGGAGACAGGATGGAAGGGCCTGTAGGAAGAACGGACAGGCCTGGTGGAAGGATGGACGGGCCTAGAGGAAGGATGGACGGGCCTGGAGGCAGGGCCTGGAGGAAGGTTCGACGGGCCTGGAGCAAGGATGGACGGGCCCGGAGGAAGGATGGACGGGCCCGGAGGCAGGATGGACGTGCCCGGAGGCAGGATGGACGGGCCCGGAGGCAGGCATGGACGGGCCCGAAGCAGGATGGACGGGCCCGGAGGCAGGATGTACGGGCCCGGAGGCAGGATGGACGGGCCCGGAGGCAGGATGGACGGGCCTGGAGACAGGATGGACGGGCCCGGAGGCAGGATGAACGGGCCTGGAGGCAGGATGATCGGGCCTAGAGGCAGGATGGCCGGGCCTGGAGGAAGGATGGACGGGCCTGGAGGCAGGATGGCCGGGCCTGGAGGAAGGATGGACGGGCCTGGAGGCAGGATGGCCGGGCCTGGAGGCAGGATGGCCGGGCCTGGAGGCAGGATGGCCAGGCTTGGAGACAGGATGGAGGGGCCTAGAGGAAGGATGGACGGGCCTGGAGGCAGGATGGACGGGCCTGGAGGCAGGATGGGCGGGCATGGAGGCAGGATGGGCGGGCATGGAGGCAGGATGGGCGGGCCTGGAGGCAGGATGGACGGGCTCGGAGACAGGATGGAAGGGATGGAAGGGCCTGTAGGAAGAACGGACAGGCCTGGTGGAAGGATGGACGGGCCTGGAGGAAGGATGGACGGGCCTGGAGGCAGGGCCTGGAGGAAGGTTCGACGGGCCTGGAGCAAGGATGGACGGGCCCGGAGGAAGGATGGACGGGCCCGGAGGCAGGATGGACGTGCCCGGAGGCAGGAGGGATGGGCCCGAAGGCAGGATGGACGGGCCCGGAGGCAGGATGGACGGGCCCGGAGGAAGGATGGACGGGCTCCGGAGGAAGGATGGACGGGGCTGGAGGCAGGATGGACGGGCCTGGAGGCAGGATGGTCGGGCCTGGAGGCAGGATGAACGGGCCTAGAGGAAGGATGGACGGGCCTAGAGGAAGGATGGACGGGCCTAGAGGAAGGATGGACGGGCCTGAAGGAAGGATGGACGGGCCTGGAGGCACGATGGACGGGCCTGGAGGAAGGATGGACGGGCCCGGAGGCAGTGTGGACGGGCCCGGAGGCAGGATGGACGGGCCCAGAGGAAGGATGGACGGGCCCGGAGGAAGGATCGACGGGCCTGGAGGAAGGATGGACGGGCATGGAGGCAGGATGGACGGGCCTGGAGGCAGGATGGACAGGCCCGGAGGCAGGATGGACGGGCCCGGAGGCAGGAGGGACGGGCCCGAAGGCAGGATGGGCGACGGGCCCGGAGGCAGGATGGACGGGCCCGGAGGCAGGATGGACGGGCCCGGGAGGATGGACGGCCCGGAGGCAGGATGGACGGGCCCGGAGGCAGGATGGACGGGCCTAGAGGAAGGATGGACGGGCCTGGAGGCAGGATGGACGGGCCTGGAGGCAGGATGGGCGGGCATGGAGGCAGGATGGGCGGCCTGGAAGCAGGATGGAAGGGATGGAAGGGATGGAAGGGTCTGTAGGAAGAACGGACAGGCCTGGTGGAAGGATGGACGGGCCTGGAGGAAGGATGGACGGGCTTGGAGGAAGGATGGACGGGCCTAGAGGAAGGATGGACGGGCCTAGAGGAAGGATGGACGGGCCTGGAGGCAGGATGGATGGGCCTGGAGGAAGGATGGACGGGCTTGGAGGAAGGATGGA